>JAIOKQ010000978.1:3000000-3448753 GCA_020654165.1 Oryctes rhinoceros
GACAGATGAAAAATTCCGTTGTTTGGATTTCCAAATCTACGAAATCGATAATTGTAAAATTATTTCAAACGAAGCTAATTCTTCTAAAAAGACATTTATAGGTACATTCAACTATTTACTATTTTATTGTATAAAACTTTCGGCTCTTTTTTTCAGGAAGCCTTTTCACCAGTGCACCATCAAAGAAAAACTATTTAAATAGTATTTTTACCAAATTGTGAAATTTTATTGTATATATATATATATATATATATTTATGTAGCTGTTTGAGAGTTAGTCCAAGAGATACATGTACATAAAATATTTGACGAAAGGGATAAATAAAAATGTTAATTTGAACTGATTTTTTTTATTATGATATGTTAGAATTATAAAGGTTATTCGTAAAGCGATTCACAATTAGTGAAAAGAAGTCCACAACTTTGACTGCCCTTTACAAAATTTTGAAATCCCCCCAATTTGATGACGTAAGCGATCATTTTTCCTAATCTTGACAAAATTACCTAACAAGAGCGAAGGATTTTGCTCAATGTAGGGCATATTTACAGTGAATAACGTAGACATTGCAATAGATCGACACCAAAACAACAATTAAAAAATAGGCAAAACTTTGTCGAAGAAATTTGTTGCAATTATTTTAAAACACCCAATAATCATTACTACTAAATTTGGTATTTACGTCGTGGTTTACGTTTAGCAATTCTGTTCGTCGAGTAGTTCTTTCAGCTGATTTGTGTTTATATTTTGTGTAGTTATTGGACAATAAGTTCTTTAATTAGCTCAATATTTAAAACGATGAACTTTACGCTCGAGAATTAATTTTGGTAAAATGGAAGAATTAAGTGACAAATTCTACTACGTTTATAGTTCCTCGTTAAAGAATAGAGTGCAAATAAAAGTGTAAGTTTTTATATCCTAACACGCTCCATTGCTTCAACGTGAATGTTTTAGTGGCGTATTAGAAGGACAAAGGCAAAAGCCCGAATACGATAAATTACTCGAAGATCCTTTATTGAAGTATTCCGGATTATATCAAGATGGGTGTTCCGATTTGATGGTACAGTGTCAGGTATTCGATCAGAACGAACCTCTAGCTCTTCCCGTTACAACCTCGTACAAAGCTTTTTCTTCGAGATGGAAGTTAGTGCACGGTGATGCTTGCATTTGTTTAGATCTAATATTGCCGAACGATTGTTTACAGTTGGAACGAGTGGGTTACGTTACCGGTACAATTTAATGATTTACCGCGAACTGCTCAACTAGCTCTGACAATTTACGATTGTGGTGGCCCGACTAAATTAGTTCCAGTTGGTAGTACAACTATATCCTTGTTTAGTAAATATGGAGTTTTTAGACAGGCACGTACGCAGGGCATTTTGTAATATAGTTGATAATGTTTGTTCGATATTTAGGGTATGTTAGATCTGCGAGTTTGGCCAAATTGCGAAGCAGATGGTAACAATCCCAGTAAAACTCCTGGTAAAGCCTGTGATAATGGTAAAGAACAGATGCAAAGACTTGCGAAACTGGCAAAAAAGCATAGAAATGGACATATTACAAAAGTAAATTTCATTGATTTTTTTTTAGTAATTCCTTAAAATGAAATATTTTTTTCAGGTTGATTGGTTAGATCGGCTCACATTTCGAGAATTAGAGCTAATTAATGAGAAGGAGAAGAGGTCTTCTGATTATTTATATTTAATGGTAGAATTCCCTGTAATCTGTGTTGACGGAATACCTCACTATGTTGTATACTTTGAGCAGGACGGGGATGAAGTGTATCAATTTAGGGCGCAGGCCGAAATTGTTACTGTTCCAGATCAAGAAATATTAAAGGTATCTTGTATCTATTATTAAATTATTTCAATATTAAAAAGAGCTAATTCAGCTTAACTCGTTTTTTTTTTTTTTTGATAATAATAAAGTTGATAACGTACACTTGACTTGCGGACACACGGTAGATTATATTTTATCGACATATCTATGTCGCATTAATCATGCCAACAACCTCTTACACGGCACTTATTTCTGCACGTTAATCGCATTATCCCTTTAACAACTGATATACGGTATCATCCCTCTTTGTGATTTCACCGCTATTGCAGTCGCGGTGTGCCTCTCCTTTCGATAACATGTGCTTCGGCGATGTACTAAGGCTGTTTTTTCTAAACGTGCGCAGGAGAACCTCGTCGAAGGAAAACATCACAAGTTAGCCCGTTCTTTACGCAGCGGTCATTCCGATAAAGATGCCAAACCGAACGCGAACGTTCGCGATATTCTCAATACTATAGTTTCTTATCCACCGACGACGATACTGTCAAACGAAGAGCAGGATCACGTTTGGCGTTTCCGGTTCTATTTGAGCAGTCAGAAGAAGGCCCTGACGAAGTTCTTAAAATGCGTCAATTGGACGCAAAGCGGCGAGGTGAAACAAGCTTTGGCTATGCTGGAAATCTGGGCGCCCATGGACGTGGAAGACGCCTTAGAGTTACTTAGTCCGAATTTCAATCATGCCGGAGTAAGGAGGTACGCTATATCCAGACTTCAAGAGGCTCCGGATGAAGATCTAATGTTGTATCTGTTGCAATTGGTACAAGCGTTGAAGTACGAGAATTTTGATGATATCAAAGAAGGTTTGTTTTGTTTATTTTAAATGCACTACTTTGTTTCCATTTAATTTCAAAAAAAATAATATACGAATTGGAATTAAAACGTTAAATCTAAGAACAATGTTATAAACACCCTGTATATTTTGTCAAGATAAAGAAATAAATAAAATTACATCTTTAAGGTTTTAGAAGAATATCTCCGTCTAGGGAAGTTTTAGTCTCGCACGAAGACAAAGAAGCAGTATTAGAGAAAAAAGACAGCAGAGAGAGCAACAGCACCATAACCAACGAACCTACCATTAACAGATCGATGAGCTACAACCAAGCGGATCATTTAGCGGCCTCTAACGTTGATAGCGTCATAGAATTCGATTCGATACAAAGAGCGATCACGGTACCGGAAAACTTGCTACATAATCTCAATATTAACACAGATTCTGGTAACACAGATACCCTGCAGAGCGAGCTAAAGGAGGAAGAAGTGCAAGACTTGGCGTCTTTCCTGATCAAGAGAGCGTGTCGGAATTCCTCTCTTGCGAATTACTTTTACTGGTACTTACTTATAGAATGTGAGGATCAAGAACATGGAGTTAAGCAAGACGTAAGTCTGCAATTTGATTATTGCTATTGAATTGCTAGAAAATTATGTTTACAGGGTTTGGTTAGAGACATGTACTTGACAGTGATGAAGACGTTCTCACAAACTCTGGCCAGGGGCTCCCCCGAGATGCAAAAGCGTCGAGAATTTTTAGCACGGCAACAAAAATTCATCGACAAGCTAGTGAAGCTTATGAAAAAGGTGTCTGGGGAAAGTTGTAATAGAAAGAAGAAGGCGGAGAAATTGCAACAGCTGTTAGCAGATCCTGACACGCACAAATTCAATTTCGCTAATTTCGAACCTTTTCCGTTTCCGTTAGACCCGGAAGTGCAAATCAAAGGTATCGTGCCCGAAAAAGCTAGTCTATTCAAATCAGCTTTAATGCCTTCAAAACTCCATTTCATCACGACCGATAATACAGAATACGTGGCCATATTCAAGCATGGCGATGATCTGAGGCAAGATCAGCTCATCCTGCAAATGATTACGCTAATGGATAAGCTTTTGAGAAGGGAGAATTTAGATCTAAAACTAACTCCGTATAGAGTGTTGGCTATGAGCACGAAGCACGGCTTTGTTCAGTTTATAGATTCCTTCACGGTTGCGGAGGCCATCACCAATGAAGGGTCCATATTAAACTTCTTTAAGAGATACCATCCGCAAGAGAACGCCCCCTACGGCGTAGCCCCGGAGGTTTTAGACGCGTACGTGAGATCTTGCGCGGGATATTGCGTGATAACTTACCTTCTCGGAGTTGGCGACCGTCATCTGGATAATTTACTTCTTACAACTTCCGGAAAACTATTCCATATCGATTTTGGATATATTCTTGGCAGAGACCCCAAGCCGCTTCCCCCACCTATGAAGCTAAGTAAGGAGATGGTTGAAGCGATGGGTGGAATTAATTCTGAGCACTATCAGGAGTTCAAGAAACTATGTTACACCGCGTTTCTGCATCTGAGAAGGTTAGTCATTAAAATTCGTTTTTCTATCGATTCGAATACATTCATTCGTTTTTCTTCAGGCACGCCAACTTGATGTTGAATCTATTCTCGTTAATGGTAGACGCTAGCGTGCCGGACATTGCCTTAGAACCCGATAAGACTGTGAGGAAAGTCCAAGATAAATTAAGATTGGATATCTCGGATGAGGAGGCGGTTCATTACCTGCAAGGTTTAATCGACGTTTCCGTAACGGCCGTCATGGCCGCTTTCGTGGAGCAGCTACATAAATTCGCCCAGTATTGGAGAAAGTGAATTCTGCTTGTAATTAATAGTAATTATATAATTTTCTATACGAACGGCGTATATTTATTTAATCTTGTTGTTCCTCTGACTATTTTTTTTAGGTCAATAAAGTACTTGATTTTTAAGATTTTTTTGTGATTACGTTCATATCTGTTACAAAAAAAAAAAATAATAGAACAAAGGAAGAATAATATCTTCTTTCACTGGTAAAAATACAAAATCATTGCAATTATTTCAATGTCATGAATTTATCGTCTGACAAATACGGATGGCGGTCGGCCAATTTGTTGAATTAAAAATTGCTATTGAGACGATACAGCGCCAGTGTAAAAACCTTCTGTTTAAATCTGAATTCAAGAGTTCTTCTTTTATCGAATTTTTCAAATAATCTTGCATTATGAAATGGACTATCGAATGATCAATTTGTGAGATGCGGAAGACCGCGCTTAAACGTCTCAAATCAAAAGACACGACAAAGAACGGGATTTAAAGTGTCAAAAAAAAAAAGAAAACGAACGATATCGCTAGAGATAAAATACAATCATTCGAGATACGGGATACTTTCTGCATTATTTGCATAATTTTGATAAGAAAAGCGTCCGCGTTCCTCTCATCGATCAAGTCATCATCTAGTATACCGCAACGATGATATTCACGGATGACATGCAGCTTTTGCCCAATGATCAGCAACTATTATACACGATGATAAGCAAGCGTCTCGAGTTGTCTCCGTTGCGGTTGCCTAACTTCTTCGCGTTCTTGGATTTATAAACCGAAAACGTTTCGGGAATGGTTCAGTGGATTTTTTCCAGCATCAGCGCGTTGTGCACGCAATAAAGATACGCGAAAATGTTGAATATTTTAAGAAGCAAGCTCGCGATCGACTGCGGAAAAGTTACTGCAAAATTGTACGGAACAGCGGGTCTGCCTGAACCGATTATTTCGCCCAAAATTTCTCATACTGGCGTAAGTAAAATATCCGTTAGGGATTCAATGAACGCATTCGGTAAATTACGATGGTTGGAGCAATCTTGCGACGGATAACGGTTGTATTTCTAACGAATTCACAAAAAATCGTAATTTACGTGTTGGTAACACTTTTGTTGAAAAGAAATTGTAATTCGTTGAATTTAAAAATATACTTACTCTCAACACTATTCATGGTCATGAATAAGCATGGTTAAACATGGAAACCTGGTCAACCTACTATTCGATCGAGGTTCATTATGTCCTTGACTTTTAAATTAGGCAAACAGTCTGTGCTCGATTACGAATAGTTATTTAATGATGTAAAACTACCGGGCTATTTTTAATCTCGCGATCTCCTGAATTTTAACGCTACGTACCGATATGATAACGAACCTGATTAACCATATATATATAATGTTAATGGAGAGCGCCCGACACTTGATTATTCTCACATAGTGATTGATGTAATTAAGCAAGACCGATTAGGATCTGCTCGCAATCGCCGTGAATGAAAAAAAGTTTAATTCGGACGGACCTAATGATTCGGGATGTGATTTCGTTGCTCCAGAGACTCCCTAATATTGACTTGGCGTTTCCCGATGAAGAATGGGCATTTCAACGTGATAATGCGCCAATTCGCACGGCAAGAATAATCAACGACGGCAATATCGATGTCCTGGAATGGCCCGGCCTTTCCCCAGACATGAATACTATAGAAAACTTACGGAGCTGGCTTGCGTCATCGCATGTTAACAGCTATTGAGAAACGAGGAGGTCCTATTCATTGAAAAAAATAAAGCTAGCTGCTTTATTTTTTTTTGTGAGTAATCAACTGTCGCTTTGAAAATTACAATCAGAGTGTTAAAGAATCATCAAAAATTGGTTTTTGAAATTGTTAAGGCAAAATATTGTTTAGATTTATACAAGTGTCGTATTCACTTCCACGACACTGCTTTTAATCTTCCTTTATTTCATTTTTCTAATTAAATACGTATAATATATACATAAATAACACCGAACATTCTCTCTCTATCTCTCACCAACCTCTACTAACTTAAAAAAAAGACAACAACATTGACAATTACTACACAAGGGACCTAATTTAATTATTTCGTCGTCAATGGTGAGATGAGAATAATCAAATGTCGAGCACTGTATATGTGTATGTGCTTATCAAATATCTTCTAATTATTTGATAATACTTGTGTTTAAAGATTTTTTTTTGGGTTATATAGTTCGAAGGGTCCCGTAATCAGCAGGTCAAACTGCATAAGGAACCACCAACGAAATAAGATTTTTGAATTCGCCAATTCGTCCGAATTTTCAAAGGGGTACACCCCTTTGAGATTTTTTTTTTTCATAATTTTGTTAATTTTTCTATGCGTCTTCAACTAACCTACGACGCTGAATCCGTTAAAAGTTACTCCGTTTTTCTATCCCTTACGATAAGCGAGCTGAAAGCTTTAGAATCTTTGGGAAGCTCCCTATCTTTAGCCTTTTTCGAGGTGTAATCCGAAAAATAAACGAGATGAGTAAATTAGGATGGCGGAAATCGATTCTCCGAGTCCGATTTTATCCATAAATATATAATTGTAGCCTTTGTATTACTCTAAAGGGTCCTCCCTGAAAGGGGATTTAGAGTAAAACCCGAAAAATTCAAATTTCGCTTTTGTTTATTAAAAATTCTAAAATTATCAATTCCGCGTAGAAACCATTTGATAGGCTATTTGGTAGGCTAGGGATGATTTTTTTCGTTAACTTAAATGAATGCGTAGATGCATATATCTTATGTACATTTCGATTTATTTAGGATGCCGGTAGTTTTAGAGATAAATTAAATTAAATTGTTATTATTTTACTCTATTACAGAAAAAAAAAATGAAAGATTCCGGGGTTATTTTTTTATTTAGTTAAAAATTAAAGACGTTCTTGTGACTCAGCATGTGAATCATGCAACAAACGAAAATCGACTGAGTGTATAGGAGGAGAGCCGCAGGCTTTTATGTGGGCGGTAGGCGTGGCCGGTCGATCATTAGTTGGGCATCCCGGTCACTGTTACTCGAGGATTGGCCTTTACGGAGAATGGGTTTCCGTATGTTTAGGGAGGAGGGAGAGAGGGCGTAGCTTGTATTCGTATTGGTGCTTAAAGATCCTTAGGAACTCTTCGTTGGAAGATCCTTATTTTTTCAAAATTGCATCTTGTGAATATATGGAAGATAATCGGTAGCCAATATTGTCCTTCGTTAGCTTTACTAGTCGGATGAAGAAATTATAGGATATTCTATTAACATCCTTGCAATGAGCACCATCGTTGAGGAGGATGTTTCAGTCTGAAGAAGTTCAGGAAAGAAAAACCTAACAGCTTCAAAAGATTATTTCCTTTAAAATAACGTTAGACATTAGTAGAGATTTGCGGCGATTAGACAGACTCTCATGAGAAAAGGGTCGTGTTGTCTACTGGTCTCCCCGAAAGTCGACGAAACACGAGTCAGTCATGTGTCTAGTCGCTGCAAAAAAGTAACAATTCGACCTGCCTGAATTAATATACCCTTCATTTTCTCTCCGTAGATCTTTTACAATAATGAATGGCATAAGGCGAAGAGCGGCCGGACATTTCAAACGGTTAATCCAGCAACCGATGAAGTGATAGCAAGCATCCAGAAGGGAGAAAAGCCCGATATTGATGCTGCAGTTGATGCCGCCAGTAATGCCTTTAAATTCGGTTCACCATGGAGAACGATGGACGCTTCGGAGCGAGGAAGATTGCTGTATAAATTCGCCGATCTAATGGAAAGAGACGCGGCATTGTTGGCGGTATGCTTAGAGATTTTTTTTAAAGACCATAGTTATCATGGTCACATTTCTAACATATTTCGATCTTTTTAGAGCATGGAAACCATCGACAATGGATTACCGTATACATATTCTCTCGCGGGTATGATAGCGTTGAGTATAAATACCGTAAGGTACTACGCCGGATGGGCTGACAAGAATCACGGTAAAACGATTCCCATGGACGGTCAGTTCTTTTGCTATACACGGCATGAACCCGTCGGCGTCTGCGGACAGATTATACCATGGAATGGTCCCTTGATTATGTTCGTAATGAAAATGGCACCGGCCACGGCCATGGGAAACACGGTGGTGATAAAACCCGCGGAACAGACGCCGTTAACAGCCCTGCATTGCGCCGAGCTGGTGAGAGAGGCGGGTTTCCCACCGGGCGTAGTCAATGTCGTGCCAGGCTTTGGCGACGCTGGCCAAGCTTTATGTGCCAACCAAAAGGTTTAGGTTTAGGCGTATTACTCATTGTTGGTTGTAAACGGAATATGTTTAGGTCGATAAAATTGCATTCACCGGTTCCACGGAGGTAGGGAAACTAATCCAACAATCCGGTGGTGTCGGCAACTTGAAGCGGATAAGCCTCGAACTTGGCGGGAAGAGTCCGAATATAATTTTGGCGGATAGTGACATAGCCGCAGCGGTAGAAACAGCCCATCAGGCTGTCTTCTTCAATCAAGGGCAAGTTTGTTGCGCCGGCTCCAGGACCTTCATCGAATCTAAGATTTACGACGAATTCGTCGAAAGGTTTGCGAGTATTTAAAGTTTCCCTAAAGAAGCTTTCATAATCGTATTTTTTTCTTTATTTAGATCAATAGAAAGAGCAAGCAAACGTGTTGTGGGCGATCCGTTCGATTCAAGGACCGAACAAGGTCCACAAATCGATCAAACACAAGTGAATAGAATCTTAAATCTAATCCAGACCGGCGTCAAAGAGGGCGCATCGCTTATGGTCGGAGGGGAAAGGTTGGGAAGTAGAGGCTGCTTCGTACAACCCACCGTCTTCGCTAACGTAAAGGATGAACATACGATCGCGAAACAAGAGGTAAATTCAATGAGAATTACTTTTGCCCAATTCGCGATTTATTACTATTCCCGTTTGCCAGATATTCGGCCCAGTGCAACAGCTAATGAAGTTCGATAGTTTAGAAGAAGCAATTGAACGTGCGAATAAAACAAATTATGGATTAGCAGCTGGTATATACAGCAACGACATCGATAAGATCAACTATCTGAGTCAGGGAATCAGAGCTGGCACTATTTGGGTTAATACGTACAACGTTTTGGGGTGTCAAGGACCATTTGGCGGCTTTAAGGATTCTGGAATCGGAAGGGAGCTGGGAGAATATGGCTTAAATCAATACACGGAAGTTAAGAATGTTGTCACCGCCGTACGACAGAAGAATTCTTAAGATTTTTATTTTTAACCTTATTAACTGTAAGAATTTTAAAGTTTAGAGGTTTTTCTTATATACTAAGTATTCAATAGAATATTTTCTAATTTTAATAAAACTAACCAAGACTTTAATAAATATTGAACCAGTGACATTGTCGCTTAGACAATTTATCTTTTTATTTAACAACTATAATTCTTAATTTTGAAGAGTCGGACTAAAAACAGTGTCAAAGATAAAAAAATAATACGAAGAATTGGATAGATCCTAACAGCCTGCAAGAAGTTAAATAAGTAAGAATTAGAGGAGAGTAAAGTAGCAGATCCAAGCCAAAAACCTTTTTACGGCTCGGTGGCCCAATGATAAGAGGGCCAGCACTTGACTTGGCGGAGTTAAGCGCTGTGCGTTCGAGTCTCGCTGGAATCAACAAATTTTCTTAGTAGGTCCGGTACACTCCCGAGTCACCATTCGCAGTCGAGGTACAATTAACTGCGGCTCACTCTTTACGTCGAGGGGGTGACAATAGAACATACTTTACACACACGACTTACACATTAAAAGGCTCCCGAGATTACGACAAGCTTGAAAAAAAGCGTATATACCACGTTGAGCTGCCACCACACTTAAAGAAAATACATTCGGTGGTGATAAAGCTGAAGCGCAAATAGGATGTAGGTATCGCTAGATTTCAATGGCTATGATTTCGTGTTTTACCGAATTTCAACTTACTTTCTTTTTTTCTTCCTGTTTGTTGTTTTCTAAGGTGGACGGGCTATGACCCCGCGATATCCAAAAGAAGGAATAAAGAATTATTGTAAAGGCTGCAAACATAGGAATGAAGCATACTTCAAGCGGGTTAGCAATGATACTGATAAAGTCAACTATTTAACTTATGAAATCAAACCCGGTGTTATTTGGGTCACGTACAACGATTTGGGCTGTCAAGTTGCTTTTGGAGGTTTCAAAGATTCTTCAAAGTTCTTTTATTTTTCACGTTTAAAAGGTCAAATAACAAACATAGATTTAGGAAAATGTTGGCAAAGCTTCGAGAACAACGAAGCTCAATATAGATTTCTTCAAATAAATCGTCAGTTTGAATTCGATACTATCAGTGTCAATTAGACAGCTTAATCATTCTCAAATTATTTCAACGAAATGAATTTTCACCGGCTTTTTTTATTTTTAGCTCAGAAAAGATCGACCAAATAGTGTCAGAGATCTCAGAAAATGTTGCGCTTCAAACGATTAGCCATTCCAAACCTACAGATAAGATTAAAAGGAAGTAAGGTGCCAAAACCTATTACCCAACCTAAAATAGAGCAAACTGAAGTAAGTATGGCATTAGTCGGTATTAGTATTACGGAGCAAAGGCACGTCTTTTCTCGCTACAACCATGATAGCTATATTTTAACAAAATGCCCTTTTATGTATTAGAGAAGAGGGAGCCTCTTAATAAGCATTAGTATTGTTCTGGGATATTCACCTTTCAGTTCAGTAGGTGTCGGGAATAGTTTACTCAAGTGTTGTTGTTGATTGCGACTGATGGCGTTGAACGCATTCTGCCTTCTCCAGATCCGCTAAGCACAAACGACATATTTGATCTTTAGCTTTTTCTAGATGGAATGGGTGATATTTTAAGGCGGCATGACCTGGAAGAAATCTCTCCAGTAATCTAAGATCACTTTTGCTGAACGCTGGCACTATTTTGCTACCTTAGGCGAGCTGATATAAATGCTTTCGCTGGTGCATTGCCCCAACACGAAGTCCTCCCATGCTTTTATTACCTGCTTTCTATGGCTCTCTTGTAGGACCCACGACCAATGAAGGGCGTATTGGCTGCTTCCCTAACCAGCTTGTCTGCTGATGTATCACTATTATTATTATACATCAAGTAATTCAATGTCGAGATCTTTAAGGATTGTAGGATGCCCAGGCGGCAATTCATTCATTATGCTTAGCGTAAGCGCACTCAACGTAGCCTGTTTTTAAATGTGGATGTGAAGCGGCGTTAGTCCCAGTAGGTCTTCGAGGGCTGCTGTGGGACACGCATGCATCACACTTGTGATGTTGAGACAAGCAAGCCTCTGAATTTGTTGAAGCACAGTCTTCCGAGTTGTTTTTGGCCACCAAACTAAATAAGCCTAGGTGATCACGTGTCTCATTATTGCCGTGTATGACCACAGGTTCATTTGAGGCTTAAGACCTTAGTTCTTAGCCAACTAACCGGTGGCATACGTTTGATGCCGTAATGGCTTTCTTCTGTTCATAAGTTGGATATGTGGGAGTTCCATGTTGCCGAACGTGACTTTCAAGTATTTACTTCATCGCTGAAGTTGATTATTTTCTCTTCTAATTGTTATCGTTCCCGATCGTAGATGACGGACCTTTGGAAGAGATCGCTCTCCCGATGCTCTCGAAAGAGGTGTTACCAAAAGCACCGTCTATGTCTAAGAAAGCGCAAAGAGCTATTCCTTTTGCCATTAACGACGCCTCCGGTCTGCTACTGACGCGCTGCAGGGCCGTCGTTGTTGATTTGGCCTTCTAGTAGGCATGTTGATTAGGATGAAGCGGGTTTGTTATAAGCACTTAGGTACTGATTTAGTCCTTTTTCCATTACTTTAAGCAGAAAGGAGATACTGATAGGTCTATACGCTTTAGTCTCTGCGGCTGATCGCCTTCTTCCTTTAGGTTAACATTTCTCCATAACGTTAGTATATAGCTACAGCTATAGCTACCTTTGTACAAGCACTCCAGTACTGGAATAGCGCAAATAGATTATAAAGGTTTCTAAGATTCAAGAGCAAGAGGAGAAAGTATATCCCTACCCAATGACCTATGTAGTTGCCACACCCCGTAAGATCGCTACAAATCTCCACTTCCAATTTTCCAGATCTTCTACAACAATCAATGGCACAAGTCTAAGAGCGGAGAAACCTTAAAAGTTTTCAATCCATCCACCGGTGACGTTATCGCGGAGATACAAAGTCCCGGAAACGAAGACGTAGACGCCGCCGTAATTGCCGCGAGCAAAGCATTTGAATACGGGTCGACTTGGCGCACCACGAACGCGTCGCAAAGGGGGAAATTACTCTATGACCTTGCTTCGCTCATGGAAAAGGATGCTGTCTTTCTAGCAGTAAGTGCATTATCATTTGTTGAAGCTCGTCGATTCTTTGATCAAGCACTTGAAGTTCTCGGATTGTTCCTCTTCCTAATCGTACGAGTCTGCCGACGTTTCCTGCGACGACGTTTCACCTCAATTGCGTGCAGCAGCCCAGAAGATGTTCCACGTAACCGACACCGAAACGTCGGCAGACTCACGGCGATTACGTCGCGAATTTCAAATCAATCGATTTTAGAGTTTGGAAACGCTCAACAATGGTATACCGTTCGTCCATTCCTATCTAGCTCTTGTAAAATTATCCGTAAAAGTTATGAGATACTTCGCCGGATGGGCGGATAAAAACCATGGTAAAACAATACCGGTAGATGGCAACTTCTGGTGCTATACTAGACATGAACCGGTGGGAGTATGCGTAGGAATAATACCGTGGAACGTCCCTATCTTCATGTTCTCGTTTAAATTGGCGCCGGCGATCGCATTAGGAAACACGGTTGTCTTGAAGCCGTCCGACGTAACACCTCTGACGGCATTACGTGTTGCGGAACTTAGTAGGAGGGCGGGCTTTCCGCCCGGCGTAATCAACGTTGTAGCGGGCGGCGCAAACGTCGGCGAAGCACTGTGCAAACATCCTAAAGTAACTAACGCGAATCCCCTATCGAGATTTTTTTTTGTAAGATCGTCGATTTTCAGGTGAATAAAATTTCTTTCACCGGCTCGACTGGGGTGGGGAAGCTGGTACAGTTGTATGCGATTCACGGGAATCTCAAGAGGACGACTTTAGAGCTGGGAGATAAATGCCCCGTTATCGTTTTCGCCGATTTTAACCTGAAGAAGGCCGTGGAGGAAGCTCATCACGCGCTGTTTTTTAATCAAGGACAGACATGCATTGCTGGTTGTAGAACCTTCGTCGAAGGCAAGATATACGACGAATTTGTTGCTAGGTATTCTCTACGAGATGTAGTAAGAGGAAATGCCATATTAATTGCTATATGCCATATGCCTTTTTTATACATCAATCACATACAGCTGCGAGCAAATGAATAGGGACACTAATGCAATTGTGAAAGAAAGTATTTATTTATTTGTATTTTCGAATAAACAAAAGTTTAAAATGGGAAACTATACACTGCAAACTACGGACAATTAATACATAGCAATAATAGAATTAATACTTGATGGGATACCCCTTTGCTTTAATGACTGCGGCAGATCTCCTAGGCATGGAATCGATGAGATGCCGACATCGTTCCACGAGAATATCGTTCCAGACCTCCTCAACACATCGAAACAGTTCTTCGAGGTTTGAAATATTTTTATCCCGAATACGAAGTTTCACATCTTGCCACAAGTTGGGTCGATTGGGTTTAAATCGGGACTACAAGAAGGCCAATCAAGAAGATCTACATGATTTTATCGAAACCAGTCCTTTGCAATCTTAGCTGTGCGCTTGGGATCATCGCTCTGTTGGTACTTCCAAAGTACGGACAAATGATCCTCCGCATACGGCAGCATAACGTTGGATAAAATATCAACATACACATGTCGATCCATTATTCCATTAATTTTGTACAACGGACCAACTCCTATATACCAACACATAGATCTATAGACCAATACATTTCCTCCAAACCCTTTTACTGTTTTTATTGTATGCTTAGGATTCATCGCTTCATTGGGACCTCGCCGTACATATCTTCCGCCATCCGATCCCGTTCTATTAAATTTTGTCTGGTCACTAAACAATACAAATTTCCACTGATCTGCAGTCCAACGCAAATGATTTCTGGCAAACTGCAATCTTTTCAGTCTACTTGTAGTGGTCATCGTATAAGCGGTTTATGTCTAGTAATCCTACCATGTAATCCGGCTTCTTGTAATCTTCGTCTGACTGTCCATACACCAATCGGTCTATCAATCTCTGTAATTACCTCTTTGTGTATATCTGCCGTCGTTTTTAATGGATTCGCACGTGAGGGACGTGCTATGTGTCTATCAATGCGAACCGTCGTTTTCTTAGTTCTTCCTTGTTTCGGAATTTTTTCGCAGGTTCCGTATTTTTGGGAATATTTCATTTGATTAGCGATCGTATTTTTCGATACAGATACTTGGTTAGCTATTTTCCTCAAGCTCGAACCGTTTTCGTGAAGTGTAATTATAATTTTTCGAGGCTCGGGCGTACAATGTTTTCCACGACCCATTTTTAAAATAATTTAGGCTGTGCTGCCGTGAAAATTAATTATTATGCGTTTCAATATACAAAAATCTATTTTGTGTAATTGCGTTTTAATAATATAATATTAAGTTACTCCTAAGAGAACTTAAAGAAGACTAAATAAAAAGATTATGACAACTGTCCCTATTTAAATGCTCGCTTGCATGAGACTGATCGTGAGAAATGCAAACATAACATTTTAATACTTCCGAGGAATGCAGGTATGATGTCTAAGGCATATACTTTTATTCATTTCTAAGAATTTCATTAAAAAAAAATCTTTTGCTTCGTTTTAAATTGTAGAAAAACACGAAACCTTAAATATATGATTAGTGTCCCTATTCATTTGCTCGCCACTGTATATACAAAGTTACTTAAACATTAAAATCGAGCTTCTAACCTTGTTCCAATCATAAAAATCAATTCTTTTCGGCCAATCAAATCACGCCCGACCGGTTCGTGATTTCTGTTGGAAGGAGGCTACAAATTCAAAGCATAATATCGATACGAGCGCAGTGTTGCCAAATGTACGTTTCTTTCAAGAGATTCCTGAAGGCGTAGAAAGTATGACGCAATATTTTTTAACATCAAACATTTTCAGAACTTGCTGCGCGTAAATTTTGCGTTACTTCATTCAATCTGTCTTAGGTCGACGGAGAGAGCAAAGAACCGCATAGTAGGGGATCCTTTCGATTCAAAAACCGAACAAGGGCCGCAAATAAACCAATCGCAAGTAGACAAGATCTTAGGACTAATTAACAGCGGTATTAAGGAAGGCGCATCTCTTACGACGGGTGGTAAAAGAATCGGCGACAAAGGTTTTTTTATCGAGCCAACTGTTTTCGCAAACGTTCAAGATCATCACGCGATCGCCCGAGAGGAAGTAAGTTTCGCAATCCGTCCTTCTTATATTAGAGAATTATTTCGACTCATTTTTATGAAGATATTTGGTCCGGTACAGCAGATATTAAAATTTGATAGCATAGAGGAAGTACTCAAACGAGCAAACAGCTCTAATTACGGCTTAGCAGCGGGAATATACACAAACGATTTGGAGAAGATCCACTACTTAACTCAAGGATTACAAGCGGGAAATGTGTGGGTCAATACTTACGGTATGATGGGAGCGCAAGCTCCGTTCGGAGGTTACAAGGACTCCGGTTGGGAAAGGGAACTGGGAGAGTATGGATTGCATCAGTACGCGGAAGTTAAAAACGTCGTCATTAAGATAAGGAAGAAGAATTCGTAACTTCTCATTTACACCCTTGCAGTAAATAGAATTTTTTAGCAGTTAACAATGTTTATTTATTCGAATATTTAGTAACTCCAAGATGAACGGCAACAGCTCTCCGTTGCCAAGTTTCACAGAAAACTGTCGATTTTGAGGAGCTTATAAAACTAGTTCTTTCCAGCTTCAAACGATCGTACGTCCTTTTCGTATTAACCTAAGCAAGCGGCTCAAACAAAGAAAGTAAATTGTTTAGAATTCATTTATTAACTTACATCTACAATAATTACTTTAACGCCTATAAAAACAATAAAAAAACAACTTATCTAATCGTAATATTTAAGAAATTGTGGTAAAATACAATTTTTTACGTCTTTCAAGTTCCTATGTAAGAAATCGTTTATATACAGCGTGCTAAAGATGTATATGCCTTGCTCGGCCAAAGGAACATAGTCGGCCATATTCGATACATATTTCGGATCTAGTAGGCAGTGCGTCGCGTATATTTCCTCCGTAAACGGCGGTCTACAATTATTATTTTTTTTTTAGTAAAATGTATCGTAGTAAGTATAAATAACTTACTTAGCATCTACGACCATTCCTCCGCCAGCTTCTATCACTCTTACAATAGAATCTCGCTTGTTCGAAACGACGATGGCCCGCATGTCGTGGAACGCGCCGTAACCGCGCTTCGTTATTTCCAATCTCCACCAATGGATGGCGCTGACGCGTATCTCAGTTTCCCTATCCATTTGAATGTTGATATTTTTGGAGAACTTCGGATTACCGTATTCAAATTCTTCTTCCTAAATTGATATCATATTACGTCGGTTTACATTTATACCGTTGGATCTACACCAAGGCGACGCACCAAACGTGTAACACAAGCTACTCCGCTGGAATAATAAACACGTTTCGCCCTCTCGTCATCGTACGTTGCGCAACGCCTCGTCTAGATGCCTGCGCACTTTTATAGCGGGCAAATTTTATGATGCTGCTACGGCTATCACGATACCCAACTTACCAAATTCTTCTAGGTGCACAACTTATGATAAACGGCTTAGTCTTTACGTGATACGAAAATAACATTTAGACTTTCCCCAATGTGGGATACTATCTTCTAAGACACGAACTAGCTTCATACTTACATCCGCTAATTTCCCAATTTCCAACGATCTCTTGATATAGTCAGGATGCAATATCCACTTCCCTCCCGCCATCGAAGACAACATCTTTTCGTTACGCGACGGCCGGCTGCTTATCAAATGCGTAGCGGCAGAATCGTAATTGCTCAATTCAGAAACAGACGCCCCGACGCTCCGCAACTGCAAAATTAGCTCCTCCCGTTCTTCCATGCCCACGCCGGACAGCATAAAGAGAGGTGCGCGTTTATCTTCGGCGGTGTCCGTATGGCATTCGGCGTAATCCCAGCCGACCGTGCAAGCTTGGGAGCTTTTTAATTCGCCTAAAAGGAATTAGTTTCGTCATTAACGAGGATCTCTTACAGTTTTGTGTAGTACCTCCAACGGACACAGTAGACTCGCGCTTTTTCGTGCTTTTACGGTTGCCACCACTTGAAGATAGCATTTCTTGAAGTTGTAGAAGCTTGCTCTGTAGCATAATATTTTCCGGAGTATCCTAGGTAGCAAAAAAAAAGAATTAAAAATGATCAAAGAAAGTTCTTTTGAGCAAATTTTTCTCTAGAAATTAGAAACATTACGTAAGAGCTATTCTTGCCCAAGAATAGTTTTTTTTTTAATTTTTTTATTTTGTTCACATGATTCTTTTTTTGATTTGTGAGTTGCGCTATCCCCACTCCTTCCTTTCCTCACAACGTAAGTACAGGTAGGTTCTATTTACTCTGGTTTCCACGTCTGCAAAGTAGGTATCGTAGATCTTTTATGCTCCCTCAAGACCTGGTGGCGCAATAGAAATTTGAGCGATCCCACACCTTCTCCACTAAGCTTGATCCGGCCATAAGAGACATAACATCAATTTACCTGCGCTGACCCTATTTTTTATTATTGTTTATTATTATTATTATTGTATCGCGTCAGCCGTTTAGGTAACATGATTAAACAAAATAAAATTTGTACAAATACAGGTAAGGAGAGTTAAAATTAACCTACTGGTGCAGATGGTTTTTTCGGCGTTGATGATTCTCCATTTTTCGCAGTCTCGGATGTATTTAATTCTTTACTTGTGTTCGCATCTTCTGTAGCGGATATATTAAAATCTGGTTGGGACGGTTGCGAATTTTTTGGAGGACAGATTTTATCCCACAGCCTTTTTTTCAGTTCGGATAATGGCTGGAAAAAATATTAAAAAATGAAAGCATTTACTTTTTGCCAGATTTATGGTATGTTTAAATCAAAGACCTTGGAGCAATACAAGCATTGCAATCTTATCTAGATTCTGCAGTGCAACTAGCAGAAAACGTAAATATCTGAAGAGATGACTAGATGAAGGTACTATGCAACTAAAGCTGTTTTTTAATTATATTTCATTTAAATGCTATGTACAGCGTGTTTCATTTTGGACACTTTAGCAGGATTAATAAAGATAGAATTACGGTCTTTGTGATAGTCTCCTTATTATTATTTTTTTTTTTTTGTGAACAAAAGATGCCGCAAATAGAATCTTGCTAGCCCCCTTAGATTTTGAGATGTTCACGTGCTATGGAAGTTAATGAAAAAGTAAAAAATGGAATGTTATCCGGTTTTTTCGGTGAAACCCAATTACGCCGTTAATTCGTTTCTTCCATTCAAGCATAATTTGGGAATTTCGAAAATAAATATAGGCGTTTATTTTTTATTTGAACAAACGAGTTAAACATTTGATAGTTTTTGCTAAGAACACATCTCCTTCTTTATGTCGGCAACGACATATTTATGTACAAAATGTTGACCTCACCCGGCCATGTATGCGATGTCGTTTCTAATACCCTCAGTTCTTTAATTTAAACGTATACAGAGTGTTCAAATGTTATCTACCGTACTGATTCTTCTAGATTTAGTGTCAGGGAATGTGTTAATCCATTTCAGCATTTCCTTCCGTAGATGTGGAGACGGATTAGGTCTAATAAATGCTCCTAGTGGTGTCTCGGGAGTATCAACATCGCCCCATCGTGGCGGAAGCGGCGGTGTTGATGGTGGTGTGCCGAGCATGTAGTTACTACGAACCTGCTTCATAATTTTGTTTACCGGCGTGACTTGACTGCAGGCATTCGAAGAGCAATCGTTGTCAATTAATATATTATTAGGAGTGATATCTAAAAGTAAAAATCCGATAATATCAGGAATAACGAAATTAACGTGAAGAAACAACCTGCTGTGCTCTGATTATCCGAATATCTTCTTGATTTCGGCGTCTCGTTCAATCGATGTAGTTCGGTAGATTTCTCGTCTCGATTTTTCGACGTTGTATGCGTCTGATTGACCGTCAACGTGCTATCTGCTGCTTCAATCCGATCTTTCAATTTATCAGCTATTGGTTCTGTTTCCTGATTTTCGTATTGTTTTTCTGTGTTCGTAAGGCTCCTGGCCGGCGAAGGTTCGTACGATGTTTCTTCTGGTTGTTCGGGTGCTAAGAAATAACTAATATAATAATAAATTAAATATTTGAAGATTAAAATACCTACCTTTACTATCGCCAACTAGGAAAGTCTTCTCGGAAACAAATTTCCCCAATCTAGCACATTCAAATAACCATTCCTTTGTAACTACGGGTCGGCCCCATTTTATAGCGGCGGCGTACTTAGAACCGCTAGCTGCGGGGCTCAGCAAGTGACTTGAAGCTAAAATACCATTCTTTGATACCCTACTGAATTGTTCTTGAAACACTCCGCCTAATTCCATCACTAAATTATTTAGAAAAGACCTCTCTGTGTTGGTATAACCGGATATCGTCACGACGCAATCCTTTAACACGTCGTTCCGTTTCACCGCGAACGGTCTATGGTAATATTCCACATCTCTCAGCTCGCTTTCCTTCCAGCATTCAGTTACCCAATAATCGGTAACGATTTCGCCAGCGGTATGTTTTATTTCGACGTTGAAAGGTGGCACCACTGCGTAATCGGGGATCCCCTTATAGAATTTCGATTGCACTTCTCCGCCTAAAGCTTCGATACAGTCTCTTAATTCCACTTCTTCTTGTTCGTCGAAATTTAGAATAATAAATTTTAAATTTTTAAACATTTGATTTACATGTGTCATGTCGTCTTGAGTTACTGTCGTTGAACATGTTGTTGCTTGAGAATCGTTTGGTTGTAATTGCGTTTGCTCGGTGAGGTTGATTCGTTTCGTATTTGTTTTTGAGTCAAACGGATTGGTGCCATCTTTTAATAATTGAGCAAGAGTATCTTCTTGTGCTAAATAAGAAAAAGAATAAACAAATTTAACTTCTTTATATCTAAATAGATAAACATTTTTGTTATTGGTCTACTACAATACACTACATAATGAATACAAAAGGAAACACAAAACGAAGCGCAAATTTCAACTCTCTAGCTCTAACCGTTATGACCGCGTCTCAAATATGAAAAGTGAAAATTCTTTTTTTCAACTCTGAAGCGCCATAGCTGGCAAACCAATAGAGCTAGAAGGTTCCGGTTGGTCGCAATCGATTCGCCAGTTGATTCTCTATCGGGAACATTGGAGATGCTTATCTACAACGAAAACTGCAGCGACGTCGATTTTGGTTGGTCCGAAAACCAAACGGCCACATCTTACAAACCGTTGGAAGTAACGTGCTGAAATTTTATGCAGAATATATACGACTATAGCGCCATCGATTGGCACCGTTAGATTAGGTTTCTCATATCGCCTACATCCACTATGCGATCGGAAAGTTTAAGTTACCTACTCTTCATACAATAAACACAATTATACGGAACACTGGAACACGTATATACAAAGAATAAAGAGAAATTCTGTTTTTCAATACAATAAAACATCGTCGATAGCAGCCCATGATCAACTGCATCGAGGGCGTTATCAAAGTTAAGAGGTATAGTATTGAAACAGATGCGCAGCCTCTGCATATCCTACTTACTCGATGTTGATGGTTTTAAATATTGTCTCATGATATCTGTGTTAATATCAGTCTCATCGGCTGGAATATTTTCTTGTTCCGGGTTAGTATTTGTATTAGCAGGTGATGTTTTATTGCGCAATAATTGAAGTCCCTAATAATAACAAAGAAAAATTAAGAATTACTTAGATGTAAGCTCCTATCATTGCAAAATATTGCTGTCGCAAAAAAAAAGAGACAAAAGATTCAAAATCTATTTTTTAGTAAGTTTAAGTAAATTTTATCAGTACCTTTTTTGAAAGCGGAGAGCCACATTCATTCGAAGAAATAGTAATGAGGTATTTCTCTTCGGGCACAACCTTTTCCTGTTCCACGCAGTCATGCAACCAGTTCACCGTAACGATATGTATTTGCAATCCTTTTGCCTTCACCACTTTTAATTCAGGGCAGGAAGTATCGCCTACTATGATGTGAGTTAATCTATCACTTATACCTTCATATCGGGTAGCCCCGCTGAAATTTAAGATTTTGCATATCTTTTCTCGCCGCTCGTTTCCAAAGCCGGCTAGGTAAATCTACAAAAGAAGAAAATATATGTTCTTGAAATAGAGTTAATGAGTTAAAAGTGAAAATACTTACAGAACAACCATCGAGGAAACTACCAGCTCTCTTAACACGTTTTAAATCAATTCTGTCAACCAGTTCATTTAAGTCATCCAAAGATCCGCCTGTAAAAGCAAATAAGTTGTCAATAAATAGTAGTTTAATGAACACAAAATTAAATCTAATTATGTGGATGTATCATATTGTACAATAAATCAAAAGGAACTAGCTCGCAAAACTTTTTTAATAAAATAACCTATCGGTTAAGAGGACATGCTTCTCGATTTAACAGATCGTTATTATTATTCATACAAATGGCTTCAAAAGAAGTTAATTATCGCCGTGAAATTATGTTTTTAATTACTTTGAGATTTTTTAAATATTTATAGTTTAAATTAATTTATTATAGTTAAATTATCGATCCCCCTTTATTTAGGAAATAAATACAGCTATTCTTCACCACAGAATACAAATAATATTCAATGTTTTAATAACAGTCAAAAACGAAAAGTATTTAATTATGATAGAAAGCATCGCTAAGTATAATGAAAGTACGTACTTTTTCTTTTCTTAGTTTGCGGCTCCCTTATAATGTTCGTTATATTAACAGTTTCTTGAAGAACGCTACGTTCCATTGTTAAACAAGTCATGTTCCCAATGGCACTTATCGTAGAAAAATTCGGATTAATAAAGTCTTCCTGCTTGGTAGGAGTGGACGTACTCCTTAACACTGCATACTCAGTATCTGGAAGAGCATAGCCTTTTTCGATACTGTCGATGATCCAATCTATAGTAACACATTTTACGTTCTTCGATTTTTTAGCAGCTTTAAGTTTATCACTCATGTTTGAACTACAAATCAAAGAAAAAAAATTCATTTATTAATTATAAAAATATTATTTTAATCAAATACTCACCTCTTACACACTAAGATATCTGTTTTACTTATATGCATTTGGCCACTATATATTCCCCCATTTTCTTCAATTAACTTTTGTAACTTATTTCGTTCTTCCATAACCACAAAGCCGGTACTGGAAATGTTTAAATTTTGCAATGGTAGACATTTGTATTTATTGAATACGTCATCGTTACATGAAACATTGGAAGTTAAGCTTGCCTTCCAAACTTCGTCAACCCATGTTGTTAACATAATTTTGATGCCACTTGTTGCAGCTTTCTTAAAACAAAAACATAAGGATTATTTGGGTTCTAACATCATTATTTGGCAGGAATCGTGTCGTTGTTATAACTTCTATTGACATACTTGCGAGATACGCTGATACAAAACCCAGAAAGAGGTCTCATCAACAGAAGCTACTACAATGATATGGTTCCGGTACAGAAATTAAGAAAATTGATTGATTATTTATATTTGAAATATCGCTTTAAAGGAGTACGCACCAAATACTTTTCTGACTTGACGCAGTCGGTTACTAAATGCGTATTAACACTGAATATTGAATCAGTATAATGCCCTCCCATATTCTGAACTTTTATCTTTATATCTTCCTTAATAGCTTTCGGTAAATGGGAGCAAGTAATATAACAATCTTCCATAGCCATATTGTGTATTGGCCAAGTAACGTTAGGAATTGGTTGTCCTTTAGTTAAACACGTTAATAAGCACCGAGGCCCTACAATTCTACTAAAATTTATAAGGTTACACGTATTAAATTCCGAAAGCAATTACTTACACAGATTGAGTTTTCTTCACATCTTCAAACCGCTCCCCTTCGAATTTCTGAAAGACGATAAAATGGTTTTTCTGCAATTCGTCCGAACTTAACGTTTGTGATGGTTTGATCCATGTAACGTTCATTAGATTTTGTTTACAAGCCTGGAAATGTTTTAATATTGTCATTTCATCATTGATATGATTGTAAATATAGAACCTCGAAAGCTCTGTGCATCTCTTCCGAACATTCCGATTCTGTTGTGCAATCCTCAGGAACGACGAAGGATAACTTGATATCCATTATTTATTTCGCGCTATCAAATTAATGAAACTATTAGAGAGATGCACATCACTACCTTTATTAAACACTTTAAAACGCGGCGTATATTGCAACAGGACACTACAACTTTAAATAGAAATTAAGACGATCTAAAGAGACGTAAAGAATTCTAACCTATTTTAAACTGTTGTTTATTTCAAATTTTAAAAAGGCTCATATCTCTGCATAGTAACAACCTATACGAACTGAAATCCCCAAATATTAGCGCGAACATTTAATTAGTTTTGGTATTCGTTATTGACGGATTTGAAAGATACCTTTCGCGAATCTAAAATGAGAAATGATAAGAAAAGAAAGGTGTTTAGCATTGATTTATGCTCTTCTGGTTAATTATTAACTGCCTAGTTACTTACGTTATAATTGAGAATTTAGTAACGGATTAACATGGGCGTAGCCAAAAGGGGGGTAGGGAGGTACCATAGCGCTCCCGAAATCTTTGAAGTAATTTCATTCTTGTCTCTTATTTTTTGATCCGCGTCAAAGTGATTAATTGATGCTTTCCTTGGCCAACTTCAATTACTTCAAATATCGCTTCTTTGTTAACTATTTAGTGACTTCAGTTTATCCATTAGAGTCTAAATTAAAAGTCCCTCTAGTGGTAGAAAGCTCGATTTTTGAAAGAAAATTCCTTCTCTGGCCTATTGTCTTCGGGTTGTGGGTGATAGGGAGATACTATAAATCCAGCCAACGATGGTAAAGGAGAAAACGGAAATTAACTGCTTTTGTATTCTAATTTCCCATTTTGCAAAACTTCTAAATTAATGTAAAATCTTCCTAAAGTAAGACTCAATGTAAATCGTTCGGTGAGCCTTCGTCAAAATTATCGGTAGGTTCAGATTATAGTGTCGTATGGGGTAACAGAGATCGTAGAATTTAGGAAGACAAGAGCAGGTGGAATTGTTCCTTTTTTGCAGAGATAGATAGATAGACTCGCGTCTATTCGCCACATAAAAATGGCTTCGTGTTGCCTACTGTTACCTCCCAGAGTCAACAAAACACGAGTATGTCTAGTCTCTGCAAAAAAGTAAAAATTTCATCCGTCTTTGTCCTCTCTACTCCTCATATCAAATCAAAAATTAATAGTTTCGGCATGTATCTCTACAATGATATATTTTAAATAGTAAAAATCGTCTAAGGTGGTCCGGCAAATAAATCAATCGCCAACGCGACTAAAAGTGGCTTTAAGGAGGGCCAGTTTGAAAATTTCACTTTAATTTGGAAGTAGTCGGGTTTCAAAAACAGAATTTCGATGAAAGAGACACTCGCGATTTTTATGACCCTAAATTTTCATTCAAGTAATTTTCAAAAGTTTAAAATTATTCAAATTTATCCCTATTTTTTTTTATGCACACTTCGATACGCTTAGAATTTGTTATTTTATTTTGTTAACTTATTTTTATCGTTGTTCTCGAAAAGAAAGTGTTAAAATATGGAATTCGAGGAGAAAACGAAAGTCGTTGTACTCAAACAAAATATTTTATTGTACTAGCATAAAGACAATTAAAAATTAACATTATTCAAACGCTTAAGCTCGTAATAATTGTACTTTAACTAATCCTAATATAAATAATTTAAATTAAATTGGCAGCCTTTCGATTCAATAAATAGAATAAATAATTCCCTCTTCTTCCGTCGGACGTTCAAGGCAACGCTGGAAATTCGTACGGTTTCACTAATCTTCGATACGGAAACAATCGAAATTTTCTTTGTTCTGCAACGTCCAAGAGGTCCTGGGTCAAAGGAGTACCATCGAAACCGCCGATAAAGGCGGCCAATGGATATAACACGTCTTCACTTACCACTGGCATCGCGTCAGTGAACATGAAGGCGGCGGCCAAGCATAAAATCTGCGAAAGTAAGAACGCCAAATTAAAACCGTTCGTTTTGCAAGGCTTAAATGCCCAAATCAAAAATACTCACCGCAATGAATATTGATTTCATCGTCGCGGTAGGATTTCAAACGAATCAGAAACGATGCACCGATTCACGAAGCTCGAATGGCGAGAAAAAGCACGCGAAACGCTTTATATAGTTAGCCGATGGAATTTTAAGAGACGCAGCGTGCGGAGATTTTTCGACATTATCATTGTCTCCTGTGGGTCTTTCCAATTAGCTTCAATTTAGAGAACCGTTTGTAAGATACGGTATTTACAGTTCGTACGGATAAACATAAGATCAACGCCTGTATCCCTTGATCTACTTCGTCAGCAAAATGGTAACATGTGTACATTAGAAATTTGCGTCTTATTTACGATTTTACGAGATCTATTGTGAAGCTGGTTTATTTTTAATTCTAATCTTCCGAAACCATTGTAATATTGACGTCTTAAGTCCGAGCGAAAAAAAAAAATTGTATTATTTGATGTTGTTTAACCTTCCAGAAGGCAATTCGAAATTAGCAAATCTTGTGTAAATCTTTCTGTTAATGAGAGGCTATTATTTGCTTATTTTTATGGTAAAATTCGATCTTGGCTTGATCCAACCGTACGTTTTCTTTCGTTTAAAGCAATCTACTTTTTCCTCGAAGAGACGGTAGTTTTCATTGGAGCCGAGGAAGTATGTCTTAAAGACAGAGAAATGTTTGCAACGTAGGGCAAAATGCTTGTATTCAGTTTATATTTAATCTTCGTAAGTTTAAGCGCGTGAATCATGAAGAATCGGTCTATGTTGCAGCAGAATTTCCCAAATATTTGTGGCTTTTGCATTGATATCCATCAGCTAGGGCTTCGACTTAAGAATGGTCACTCGCTAGACCTAAACATAAATCCTCGATTTTCCAACGCTCATCTCCCTTTGACATTTCTACGTTGAGATCTACGCGCGTTGCTCCCGATTATTATTATTGAGATTTAAAATAATTTAACAGCCAATCGGTTCGATACGTGATCTTCGTCAAATTACTTGAATGCAGCGTGCGATGCCTTTCATCGTAATCGCCTGACAATGTGGACAATGTTGCGGTGATGTTTGCTACGTCTATAAAAAGTGCGAATCAATTGATTGTACGGGTGATAATCGATTGGGCAAACGGAATACATCATTTCCTAATGCCAACAATTCCCAGTACACCGTTGTTATGAGATATGACGAAATATCCATTGCTGGATCCTACGTAACGGTTGTAGCGTCATTGTTGCAATTGGCGGCTTCCAGAAATGAGAATTTTACAAATTGGTGTCTCGCTTTCTTTCGATAAATTTATCATTTTCAACTCTCTTGAAGGGGTTTCTTGATTTCTAAGATCAACTTCGTTATGACCGTTCGTGCAATCGTGCGAAGTTACTAAACGTTAATAGGAGGATACTAGTCCCGAATTGTCAATTACATAATCGGTTGTAAATATACAACGTCGTCGGAAGCGTTACCTAACAATAAGGCTCGTTACGAAATTTACGAAATCATTTTAATCGAACGTCAAGCACCGACAATCGCTGTTAAATGGGGGAGACGTCAAAGAAAAATTAAAAGATTCTTTGACGGATTGGGCGAGAGACCGGCAGATGCTGGACATCATTTCAAGTTCATTTGAATGAATTAATGATGCCGCTTAAATATAGATTTAACAGCATGAAAGGGCTATTGCATGCGGAAGACGATGAACCTTATCAAAAAGCGGAAATTTTGGTCAACGAATATTGAAAAGATGCTCGTGTTGAGCTCCAACTACGGGAGCTGTTCTTTTTTTTTTTTTAAGCAACTTCCGATAGTCAATAAAAAGCGATGGCAAACATGACAACTGTAAATTTTAATACCAAAACTTAGGTACAAACATCGTTACTTTTCTACATAGTCATCGTGAAGATTGATGCGCTTGTCGTATCTATGGAGTGAGTGCAATGAGTTGAGATGACCCGTCACGTTGCTTTCAAGTTCCTCTGTACTCTGAAAGCTTTGCTTTTCTAGCCACTTTTTCATTTCTGGAAAGAGATGAAAGTTCTTCTTCTTTCTTTAAAGCTTCTTGTTTCTTTAAAGCAATTACATAATTTCATGGTCATATAGATAAGGTGTAGTATACGGCTATGTTCATTATAGTCGTGAAGTTGGCAACACGAATTTTAGTTAAGTTGTATGTTACAATAAATAATATTGTCTTAATATACAGCGTGTAAATGAATAATGAATTAACAAAGAATTAGATAAAAACATAAAGAACACGTAAAGCAGTGAAGATTGACACTGTACTAAAGCACTGGTAGGGGCTGGAGATGCTAACTTCTTTGTTAACCTAATTAGACGCGATAAAAAAAAAGTTAAGCACATTACGGGGTTAGCAACGGGGCATTCCTTCACGATAAAGCATCGATGCGGCACTAGTCGAGTAAGCGAACTTCGGTGTGGAAGGAAACCAGTTTGGATGTAATTTGCATATGTGAGACACTCAAAGTGCTCAAACGCAAACATTTCGCAAAGGATCCACTGGAGGCTTCAATTTTCCCCGGGTGAGAAAACGGCCGCTTAGGTGGAAATAATTCGAAACGAAGTTCTATTGTAGACGACGTAAAGAAAGCATTTCTTTACGTCTTTACAAAGTGCTTGAATGGTTGATAGTGGAATATTGTACCAAACGTTCGGAATTAAAATGCCTGCTAGATCGATACGTGAAACCTTTCTTCAGGGCGAAGCTCGTTTTTCTTAATTTTTTTTTCTTAATTTTTGGCGGTCTCTACACAATTTTCTTCAAAAACCAACGTTCGTCCTTTGTTTAAGAGGTAAATAGCAAATATGTTGTGTTATACAAGGTGGCACAAAAGTAATGTCATAATTTGAATTGGCCGCCGTTTTGTTATAAATGAAAAGAAAAGAGCTCTGTTTTCATAAAAAGTTTATCTGAAAATGTAAAACTGATGACATTTATTGGAAAAAATTGTATGGCTCAAATGGCCGCCTCGTGAGTTGACGCGTAATTGCTTTTATTTTACGGCATTTTGAATTGTTGCTTGCAAAACATCTGGCTCCAATTTTGCGATTTCTGCTACGATGTTAGCTCTCAAGCAAGTTTCGTGGTACGTTGTGGTAAACGCTAGATTTTGAGAAGTCCCGAAGAAAAAAGTCTGGTGCTGTTAGATCTGGTGATTTGGGCGGCTTCAAATCTTCAAAACAGGAGATCGCTCGCCCTGGAAATTGGTATCTCAAAATCTCCATAGCTGGCCGAGCTGTGCGAGCGGTTGCTCCGTCCTGTTGAAACCAACAATGATCGAGACGAGATAAAAAATATTCGTTTAGCATCTGTCTGTAACGCTCACCATTTACGGTTACGGTAGTGCCATCGAACGAGCACTACGAAGCCAACTGCAAAAATGGCGGCCAATTCATATTATGACATTATTTTTGCGCTACCCGGTAGAAACTTTATTTCAACGCCTGCTATGTTATCAACGGTTAATTTCCTGAGAATATCTGCGTTGGAATGACGTTGGATTAACTTAATTTAAAAAAATTCCCCATTAACGTTAGGAATCCGCCAGGAATCTTTATCAGATTTCTACAATTATCTACAAAGGCATCAATAGCCTCTTCTTTACAAAGTAATACTTTGTATTATGTAATTTTAAAAATACGTTTTCGCATATTGCATCACAATCAGCACCTTGCAATCTATCATTGTAAACATAACAACCGAAGCAAATATAATTTTGAAAGGTGGTAATAAAATTACTAAAATCAACATGGTCTTCTAATGAAAAATACTTGTAGTAAATATGATACCTTAATTTTGTGGCGTAAATAGTCGCGTAAAGTTACGAAAAATACTGAAAATTGATGTTCCACGTACGTACTTTATTTTGCTCTTTATTTGACGTAAATTTCGTTTAAATTCAAAATAATTTCACGTGACATGCAAGTTTCTCTTTTGTTGGACGAACATTCCTTCGACATTCTCCTTTCGCGGTATCCAACAACTCACTTTCGCGTATGTTCTTTGCTTTGGGAATCGGTTTTACCTAAATTTAACTCAAATTTGTATTAATCATAACGGAATAGTTATGTCAACTACAAAGCATGAGTAGAGTCTGAGAAAAGCATGAGTCACCAATAAATTCCATAGAGATCAAGTAAACATGACAAGTTAACCAACGAAGAAATTAGTGTGTCCAGTTTGGAAATATTCATTCGCGACAATTACATTAAATAGACTTTAATGGTACAAATATTGTGATCGAGGCTTGGCAGAGGTAAGCCTCGCGTAGCGAACATTTATATATTGATTCGTTTCAAACCTCTCGCCGCCGTTTGCGGCGTGATGGCGATCACAACCTATTCAAATGAAGGTGGAGCAACGGTTTCGATTGCGGCAGTATCACCATTCGGTGAATACAAGGATGAGGAAAAAATAAAAAAATCACGTAGAAAGCTTCAGTCGTCTTCTATCCAATCCATTCATATTTTATCAAATCTACCGCTTGAATGTACCGAGAGATACAAATGTCTGAATAAATGATCGCCAAACGGTGGATTTAAAGGGAAGGAGAGATTAAACGAGGAATATTTTGGGGCAAAGAATGAAAATTTTTTCTAGAACTTCCAATCTCACATTAGATGATGGCCTCATTGTTTTTGGCGAATAGGTCATTTTAAAAATATAGACGGCTGCTTGTTACAACAAATATTTCACCCCGGCCATCTCAATGTCTAAAAGGAATATAAGAACCAGATTGAACTTGTTGCCAAATATTGAAAATCGGGAGTCGGAAAGAAGAAAGCAGCAAAGATTCATATTAAAGAAGAATCGTCGCATGTTGCTACAAGGAACGCCAAAATACCGACGAAACAAATGATAGAGTCTCAATCAGCTAGAAGCCAGGGCCACCAACTTCAACAACACCCACAAGGAAGAAACGATCACCGAAGAGGTACATGCAAAATACAACACGTAGAGAGAGACATTAAAACAAATATCAATAATAATAAAAAAAAAGATAGGAAGCAGCAAGCAATTGAGTTGGTTTGGATATGTACTGAGGATGGAAGAAAATAGACAAGTTAAAAGAATAACAGAGGCGAAAATAAATAGGGAGAAAAGAAGAAGACGACCGAGAAGATAAGTTTGAAGAGGGAGAAACCATATAGGACACCCAGCGAAATAGGAAAGAAAAGAAGAAAATCGTAAGGGCTAAAGACATCAGCAAACCCGACATCCTTAAGCCAGCAGGGTCTTGAAAAAAAAGGAGAAGCATTTGTTGAAGACCTAAAAAATTAATTTTTTATTTTTAACAATTATTACCATCAAAGACATTTGATGTCGAGGTACTTCTACGTTATTTTTTTTTCTCACTACCATTGAGTACTCCGCAAACGTACTCCGAAACGAGTAGTTTGTAGACGCGTATTTAGACGCATATTTCACTCGGTTTCTGGCTATTTATAAAATCCACCGTCAATGCAAAATATCGTTTGTTTATTGCATGTAGGTATATTTACAATATGAAATTAGTTGATGGTTTATACCAACGTTAAAATGCGAAAAATAAACGAATGGAAGCGATTTATTGATGTTAACTCTCGATATTTCGACGACCTTCAATTAGGGAGATGGTCCACAACATAGTACGAGCCGATAATAGAAAATATCAACAATTTTTAGCCGATATTTACCAGTATTGACGTAGGTACGTACACCTAAGACGTCAATACTGGTCTTACGTGCATTGTGTCGAGTCGAATTACATCGAAGAAAAGTAGGTTGTAAGTTGCGATTAATCTAAATTCTAAAAACAGAAGTAAACCGGCATGGAACCTATCTTATTGCATAATGCAGAAAGTAAGCCGCACAACAATTTGCAAAATGCTTGCTGAATTGATAGGACAACATTGATAGGACAGACGAATAAGAAGTCGAACGCGCGTTTGTACGATAAAAATTTGTCGATATATTGGAAAAATCTGACGATTTGTCAGCGCGTTCTAGAAGACTCTTCTACGTGTTCTGCTAAGGTAGTACGCAGAACCGTCACGCTCAATGGAGCGGAAACCTCACGGTTAAATACGCCAAGGCGTATTTAAGAAGAATGTCCAACAATGGAAAATCAGTTCAATTATCTCGAAGAAGCCGTCAACGTGAATGAGGAGACCTCGACTACTCTACTAGAGGACCAGATTCTCTACGCGTCAAGAAGAACTGATTATTATCAAGTTTGGCGTTTCTACGTCATTGCGGAAGCCAGAGAGTGTTAGCCAACTTCGTAAAATTATAACATCATATATAACAATTGATGCCGCAAGAAAGAAGAACAGAAGAAGGTTCACTTCGAGAACGAGTGGATCAAGTGTATACGGAACTATAATTGATTTCCAAGATGATCATGGAGCCGCATTCAACGTTGGTGAATAGGGCAACGAAGGAAGGAACTAGGGCCTTATTGACCGCATAACTTGGCATGCGGCAGGAGTTTAGTTCGAGAGATCAATAACAACACAATTGAAGAAGTTTGCAGGGATGGACGAAAAAAAAAAAAGACCCGAAAGGAGCAACTCGAAGCATTGCAGAACGTTGTGTTAATCTATCAACTAGATAACCATTTGAAGACGAAGCGAAGGTATTTGCAGCATCCAAGATGATACCTACAGATGAAATCATCGTAGAGGAAGAAGCAGTTAACAAAGGAATTCCAAACGTCGCAGTAGAAGAAATATGATAAGAAGATGAAGAAGAAGCGGAAAAAAGGTTACGGAACGCAACTTTTCCAGAAAGGAAGAAGCGGCATTAACAAACTTGAAAACTGAAGAAAACATCATCATCCTCAAAGCCGACCACTGTACTGGTGAATAAAGAAAACGAGTGAATTAAAAAAACTCGGTAAATCGTCTCGACGAGCGTATTAAGCTCGAAGTTCGCTTAAGTTCGAAAGCTACGACGTCCCAAAGTTGAGAAATAAAAATTCCTCTTTTTCAACTTTGAAGCAAAAAAAAAAGCGCCAAAACGAAAAGCTATAGACTTAAGCTTAGGCGCAATCGATCCGCCGTTCAATTCTCTTTAAAATGCGTGCTCACTTCGCATATCTCGGATGCATAGTTGAGGAGATAACCGACGAAAACCGGAGCGATGTTGATTTTCCGTCCGATTTTCGGCCGTTCCGGCGACATTTTCGAAAACTTTAAACGCTCATATCTTCCGAACCGTTTGAGCTAGCGGGCCGAAATTTCAAAGGGAACATATGCGGTCATAGGGCCATCGATTAGCGCCGTTGGATCGCCGAAATCGCGTACTTTCGATTTTGGCTCTTTCAAAAATTTCATTTCGGGCGCAAATTTTTACGGCTTGTCTAGATCTCGGCGGCCGGATGAGCTACGGGGACGAATTAGGGCTCGTTCGAAAGGCCTCGACAAGCGTATTAAGTGCGCGAAATTTCAACTTCCTAACCCCAACCGTTCGGAAGCTACGACGTCCCAAAGTTGAGAAATGAAAATTCCTCTTTTTCAACTTTGAAGCAAAAAAAAGCGCCAAAACGAAGAGCTAGAGGCTTCAGCCTAAACGCAATCGATCCGCCGTTCAATTCTCTTTAAAATGCGTGCCCACCTCGCGAATTTCGGATGCATAGTTGAGGAGATAACCGACGAAAACCGGAGCGATGTCGACTTTCCGTCCGATTTTCGGCCGTTTCGGCGACATTTTCGGAAACTTTAAACGCTCGTATCTTCCGAACCGTTTGAGCTAGCGGGCCGAAATTTCAACGGGAACATATGCGGTCATAGGGCCATCGATTAGCGTCGTTGGATTGACGAAATCGCGTACTTTCGATTTTGTCTCTTTCAAACTTCTAATCATTTCGGGCTCAAATTTTTGCGGCTGCTTGTCTAGTTCGGAAGCTACATTTTTTCCTATAGGTTGTCTTTAATTTTGAATTTTGGTGTTTTTTTTTTATTATCATTTTTGTTTAATAATACTGTTCCATATTTTTAACAACCACAACATACTAATGAATTACATTTTTTTCTTCCAATCAATATCCAATCACTTTCTTCTTGAAATAATAATAAAGAGAATGTAATACCAGTAATGCATCCATTTATTTTGACGATCGTTGCATTACTTACATTATCGTAATAACCGCTTTAGTCCGGTATTCTTAATGTATTATTTCCTATTTCACTTATGAAGGGAACATTACGTTAGCGCAGTAATGTAAAGATGCCGCCAGAATTAAACGATATCAAACATTTGAGAATCATCGCCATAATAACTACAATTCTCTCGTTCGCTAATTTGAACATCTTATTTGGAAACGGTCATCAAAAAGAGCGGCAAATTTGCGTTATTCTAAAGCGCGTCTACGCAATCGCGCTCCTCTGCGCCATACCCATCTACGATTCGTTCCAATTATACTTAAAATATACAATCTTTCACCGACTATCGCCTCTAATAGTGATCGATATCTTAGCGAGGGTTACACTAACGAGCTTCAGCTTAATCACCATCTTCCTATTTAGTTTCTACAGATGTAGAGAATTCGCGATTTTCCTAAGGACGATACTGAGAATCGATCGGATCTTTGCTAAATACGCCGATCTAAAGCATAAAAATCGATATCTATGGGCGGAATTGGTATTAATCCATCTATACTTCTGTTGGGCGTACCTATTAGAAGAATACATCTACTATCTTGCGAATAAGAGGGAGTATCATCACGGCTTTACCGGAGAACACGTTGAAAAATACTTCATCGCCGTCTTCATCCTATTGGCGAGGAATCTTATGAAGGCTATACAAGAGAGGGTGATCTGCATGAATTCGGCGATTGAAAATTCGGTTACGTCCTATCGCAATAAGCCATGTTACACCGTTGGCGGTGCAAATAGTGAAATAAGCGATTTAAGGGTGATGCAAGGAGTCCTGGAAAAATTGTGCGAATCGATGGATAATTTCAATTTGGTTTTCGAATGGCCGATAATGTTGTTCGCCCAATACACTTTGATCACTGTTCTGTTGTCGTTTTCTCACGTCGTCCGATGGTATATCCATCTTCCGTCGAAGTATCTTTTGAAAAATAGAAATTTCGCGTGGATTTACATGTTTAGCAACGCAGTTTGGAGTGTCTATTCAATGGTCAGTATCACATTTTAGTCAATTGTATAATAAGTATAGTAGAACACGCTTTACACGCATTACTTACACATTAAAAGGCTTCCGAGGTTATGACAAGCTTGTACATCCAGTTGGGCCGCCACCACATTAAAAAAAGCCATTAATTAAGTTATTACAAGGGTCGTTCAATAAGTCCTTACAAGAAGATAGGAAAACAAAAGCATTTTCTGTAAATTTTTCAAGATAATCTCTATTTCATTTTATGCACTTTTCCACGTGTATTCCAAAAAAGCGAGGCCATCGCTTTGCCGTCCGATTTCACGCCAACTTCGCCTTTTACGGAGTCCATTCGTCTTCAAAAATCCATTGTTTTAACTGTTCCTTTGTCTTTCGAATGTAATAGTGTATCCATGTTCCGTCCGCATCCATCCATGTATGCTTTGCAGAGGCACGTCCACGTTTAAATTCATTTACCCTATTCACACCGCAGCAGATGTGCCTCGGGCTTTCTTCGAGACTTAACTTCGATCCCTTTCGGTGTTGAGCCTTTTAAGTACAAGTGTTTAATCACACTTTTACTCACAAATAAAACCGTGCGATGGATACAACTAAAACCGAAAAACAAACCATCTTAAGTACTTCAAGCGCCATCTCTTGGATTTTCAAATTACTTTTTGAGCCACCCTCGTATTAAGATCTATCAACATCAATAGTTAATAAATTCAATTAATTTATTATAATTCTATTCTACAGTAGAGGTTACTATTAAAACATTTTATCGTTATCTACGTAGTTATTCTTTTAACTTTTTTTTTTTCAGTTTATTGGAGCTCTTTTGGTGACGTCCGCAAATAGTTCTTCAAGCGAAATAATCCGGACACCTAGGCTTTGTTATAAACTTATCCAAGATCTGAATACGTCCGATAGATCTCAAAAACAATTTTTCAAGAAACAACTGCTGCTTCTGAGCTCTCGAGCTAGTAAAAGTAAATTTCATTTCAAAGCCGCCGGTTTTTTCAAATTAAATAATTCTATATTGTTTGCATTCATGCATGTGCTAACGACGTATTTGATTTTCATTATACAAGTAGAAAAATAAGGATTTTTCATGTGGTTTGGTTTTCTTTCTGAAAATGAAAATAGATTATTGTTATTAATTGAGTGAATGCCATAAAATGTTTGCTTTTAAAAAACAAGGCGGCTTTCGCAAAGGTTGCTTTTGTATGTTTCAAAAAACAAAAACAAAATAAGCTGTAGGAATTTTTTGTTAAACAGTAATAAATGTTTCTCTGCATCAAGTCCATTTATTATATGTCCCCGGATCGACTTTAAAAGAGGAAAAAAATGTCTTATTTTTGATTTCTCAGAAAATTTCACTGGTGTCGATTTGCCCTGCTTATTTTCAACAACTAACGGTTCCCGAGAAAATGCTAGAAAATATTCGAATTGGGGTCAAGTTTTATCTAATAAACATAACAAATAGTAAAATGAAATAAAATTCTCAAAAAACTAAATTATTAACTTTCTATTCAAAGTTAATAGTTTAGCTTGTTTTTTTTTTAATCTGCTCCTCGTTTTTCTGTGCAGATTTCAATGCGAGCTCTAAATTCATCGAAATAGCGCCTTATTTCTAAGATTGATAAGGACTGGACTACATTTTGTATCCTATTTTTTAAATTGCTCTGCATCGTTGTCCAGTGGCTCACTGTATACAATTTGTTTTAAACGATCCCACAGATAAAAGATAAAAGTATTGAGCTGCTTGCGAACAATGTCGGCGTAAAGAGCAGGGTACCCATCACGCTGCCATTCGGTAGTTTAACGGCAATTGAAATTGAAAACGGCAATGGTTCGCAGTGGAAATTTACACATTTGTTTTAGTAATAAAGGATATAATCACTAATTTCTACTGTGCGCTGCACTCGAATTCGTTCTTAAGGCTACAGTTGACAACTAGTTCGCGAATTTTAAAAATGTCTCCTTAGAGGAGACGCATTGATATGTTTGTGACTAAATCTTGCATATCGTAAAACATTTGATTCTTTTATTTTTCACCATTTTAATCTAGAAGTTAATTTGGAATTAAGAAGAGGGCTTAATCCAGAAGGAAATTTTCTAATTTGTTCAACTAGGCAGATCAAAAAAAGATCTATGAATTATTAAAAAAAATAAATGTATTTATTTTATTTTTTGTATTTATTCAGCTCGTACTATGCAACCAACAATCATACTTTATGGGCAATAAATAATTCGTCAATTCAACGTAAGAGAGCACTGTGAACTTGCACTGGCAGTAATAAAAAGAAATTGTGCGGTGACTACCAGCGCGGACATTTTAATCTGGTTTATTACTTTTAATATTAATGTAAGAATTACATTTACGTTGGCACCACTGATTGTTTTAGTTGGTTGTTTATTTAATCTTCAGTTGGTAAGAGATGTAAGAAGAAGCAAGTATGTAGATAGATGAAATAAACCGTTACTTATCTTTGTTGTTTAAAAGTTTGTTTTATTTTCGTCACGTCCGAACTTGAAATCATCCCCTTGCATTAACAATATTTATAGGGTCGACACTTGCTTATAAATACAGAGAAATATAAACAAAGCCTAACCCCACGAATAACTGAAGTGTTGCCATCTCCATTTAAATTGAAAGACGGTAACGCTGAAGCTTGACATTTCGACTTTGAATGATAGAGTTAATTGGTGAATTTAGGTTATGTAGGATATATTTTTTTTTTATATAAAATAAATGGACTTTGTATTTTGTCGATATCTGTGTTCGTTAATTTAGAATAAATATTTTGTTAGGAATTCTAAGTGATACCTTATCAGAAGTGATTATGTTAATAGTAGCCACTTATGAATTTACCTATTCTAAATGTTTCTAATTTAGACCTACCATAATGGCATCTTATGCAAAAGCACCTTTAGATTTGCTTAAAAATTCCGTAAATGCACGATTTGTTGGTAAAGAACCATGGCAAATTGTTACATGTACAACCTCGACCATATTATTAACTATATGGTTGTACAATTTTCTATTCGATGATGAGCGTAAGTTTGCAATGATTTCCACTATTCTATGCGATGATATATTGCTCCGTTTCCGCAGCGATTACGAAAAGAGCGAAGAGAACGTTTTTCAAGTATATAAAGCTATTACCGCCAGTAAAAAGGAAAATCGAAGCGGAAATGAAGAAAGTTAACTTGGATTTTCAACAAGCTATATCGTCGAAGGCTTCGCACTTACAGTATTTCACAGTTTTACCCGTTGAACCCCTCTCACCTCCAGAACTTCTAAAATTAGTCGATGAAACTTTAGCTTTGGGTGAGTTAACTTTCATCTAATTTTACGTTGATTATAAAATCTTGATGATTGTTTAGGCCCTTATGATTACAATGGTGGGCTTGTTTCTGGTACCGTTTATAGTATTAATAAAGATGTAAGGCATATTACTAAAGAAGTGTATGGAAAGACCTCTTACACAAATCCATTACATACAGATGTGTTCCCGGGAATTTGTAAAATGGAAGCGGAAATTGTTAGGATGTCAGCAAATTTATTTCACGGTGACTCGAATACGTGTGGATGTGTAAGTAAATGAGATTAATATATATATGGATATCTTACTTATATATTGTACAGGTAACTAGTGGCGGTACTGAATCAATTCTGATGGCGTGCAAAGCGTATAGAGATTTTGCTAAGGAAATGCGAGGAATTAAGAAACCAGAGATTATTGTTCCCATCACTATACACAGTGCGTTCGATAAAGCGGCACAGTATTTTAATTTACGTGTGAAATCTATACCGGTAGATACCAATTTTCAAGTTGATATTAAAGCTATGAGACGAGCTATTAGTTCCAACACAGTAATGGTGAGTCCATGAAATTTTTTTCCATGAAAATATTTTACGTACATTTTTTTTATAGTTAGCAGGGTCCGCCCCCAATTACCCTTATGGAACTATGGATGATATAGAAGCTATATCGAACTTGGGATTGAAGTATAATATTCCTGTACACGTTGATGCGTGTTTGGGTGGTTTCTTGACCGTATTTATGACTGAAGCTGGTTACCCAACGCCAATTGCTGATTTTAGACTGACCGGTGTCACCAGTATTTCAGCCGACACCCACAAATATGGATATACTCCCAAAGGCACATCGGTAATTCTATATAGAGATGCCAAGTAAGAAGTGTTTCTGAGATCATTCGGTGTCATGTTTGTATTCTTAAAAATATAACCATACTCTCTTTATCCGTTTCACTTCATTGATCCATCCGTTGATTTTAGATAGGTGCAATTATTACTTTTTTGCAGCGACTAGACAGACTCGTATCATAAGAAAGGGGTTCGTGTTGCCTACTCGCTTCCCTCGAGAGTCGATAAAACACGAGTCTGTCTAGTCGCTGCAAAAAAGTAATAATTGCACCTACCTAAAATCAACATACACTTGCTTTTGCCATTTCTGTTTGTGATTATAGGTTTAATGTTTTAGATACCGACATTACCAATATACTGTGACCACAGATTGGCCCGGCGGTGTTTACGGATCTCCTACGGTAGCCGGCTCTAGAGCCGGTGGAAACATAGCCGTTTGTTGGGCGACAATGCTAACGTTGGGTAAAGATGGATATGTGAAAGCCACCAGAGACGTAATTCATACTGCTAGATACATCGAGAAACAGTAAGCTCAACACTCAGCGCTTATAGTCTCATTGCTTTGATTATTTGTAGCTTAAGGGAAATGCAAGGAATTTTTATCTTCGGTCAACCGGTTACTAGCGTCATAGCTATCGGTTCACAAGTATTTGAAATTTACCGTCTAGCAGCTATGTTGAATAGTAAAGGCTGGAATTTGAATCCGTTGCAGTATCCATCAGCGTAAGTTTTAAAAGCTTAGGATTAAGACGATATTTAAGACTGGAATATTTTACAATCAATCGTTGCGCGAAATTGACCGAGTCGTGAATGTCACGTGTTTAAACAATTGATTTTTCGTATGTTTTCCACGATTATCTTTTTTTCTTTTCTCGACGATTTCCACATCTAATTTTTTACTTTCGTCTCTAGGGTCCACATTTGCGTAACTCATGTTCATACTCAACCTGGAGTTGCGGACAGATTCATTAAAGACGTAAAAGCGTCCCTAGAAGAGATACTGAAGTCTCCAGAAGAACCAGTTGAAGGAAAGGCGAGTATGAAAGGAATCATCGGGGTTGTTCTAACATATTAACGCAGATTACTACGTTGCCGGCGCACTTCGCATCGCACAAATGTAATTAATTAGTCGGAAGCGGTCGTTTCGAGGATGCGCGGTATAGGCGCATCATTCGGTCGCACGGTAGGTAATGCTGATCCAGGTATCCTCGGAACAGCCGTTCCGGATTGATTGATTAATTAAGTTGGTGCGGAGTGTGCCGATACTCCAATGTTATTTCGTAGTTAGCAACGTATCGAGTTAAAAATTCGAACGAACCTACAACTAAAGTTCGCCACTTTCCGTGCGCTTCACGAAATTGGCACAGATTAGACAGATCCGACTCTCGGGGGCAACGCGAACCCATTCTTACGAATAGACACGAGTCTCCGCTAATTTCGCGAGGCGCACGGAAAGTGTCGCACTTTACCTATTGGTGACAATGATATTTAGTTATCGATTGATCCTTTTATTGCTAGATGGCGTTATATGGACAAGCGCAAAGTATTCCTGATCGATCAATCGTGGGAGACTTCACCAGATGTTTCATTGATGCCATGTACTACACACCTAATGTCAATGCAAGCAAATAATTTTCTGTTTTTTTTTGTACAGTTTCCAATGGCTGCGTAAAACCTCAATATATTGCAGAATAAATGCATTATATTCGATTTTTTTTGTACTTCATATTAAATCGGTGCTAATTATTTTAATATCGCCATAGAAGATATACTTTACTGTATACAAAATAAACGTATTTCGAGCAATTATATGCCTTTTTCTAACCCGCTAGGGTGAAATAACAAAACGCACGCTATTTTTTTTAACAACGTGTATATTTGAAATAAACATTTAATAAGTTAAAAACGAGACAAATCATTGTATTGTGTATAATTATTTAATTTGTTGTAAGTCGTTAAAATCATCCATATCATATTACATCCTTTTTTTCTTGTATTCAAAGAAAAATTGCAATACAGAATGGCAGTATTTCAACTACAAAGAGAAATAGGAATCCGCACGATTTTCTTTTCTCAATCGCCAATAACATTCAACTGCACACTAATTAATATTTTTTTTTGTTTCTGTTTTATTTCCCACGCCGTTTACTTTAGCAGAGATCGATACATTTTATACGCACACGAAATTAAAGTAGAGGATTTAAAATGACCAAAAGAGGTATCCTTTTAATAATAGAGGTCTTTGCGTGAAACAAATGAATAAATGTATAATGTAATAAGAAAGATATAATACACTCGTGTTAAATAATAAGGTAATATTTACATTTTTCCCGGTTTTCTTTTTTTTTTTTCTTTTAGGAAATTTATTACAGTCCGTCTCTTATGTAGGTTAAATTATTGTTCAACTTGCAATTCAAATCATCGTGCTATATTCTAATTGAACTTTTCAAATCTTCGTCGTCCGCCGATGTTTCCGCATTAGCACTTCTCATGTAAACTGGACCCTTGAGACCTTTCACGTAATCTTCGGTGATATGGACGCCGGTTATACCCGAACCGGGTATTTCGAACATGGGCTCCAATAGTAAGGACTCCTGCAAGGGAAGAGGAACAGATTACAGACTTGCGCAATAGTTTATCATCAACAATTAGTATTTCCATTGGTAGTTACGATCGACTAACACCCCGCCCCAGCATGCACACCTTCTTTTATAAACTAGTGTCCTTCTCAGCTTGCCAACCTAGAAACCCTCACAAGCAGTTAGCGGGAGAACAGACATTACGTCTCTGGAGTAGTCTTGGTGATACCCTGAATGTAGGGCGCTGACCGCAGGATCTTGGCAAGACACGGTAAGCTATTTGGGAATATCGTTTCGCGATAAATTGGTTTCGATGAGGGAGTCAGGCGCAGGTTTCAAAGCCTGCTCGAAAGCATTACGTTGAGAAATCTGTTCTTGCGCGAGAGATAACGGTCCATGTGGGTCGGCTTCCGATATACCGTGTGTTCTAATTTGCCGTTGATAAAACGTATGTTCATATATCGTTGGGGTATTTGGGGACGTATCTGAATCAACATTTCAAAAAGGAACACGTGGCGGTTCCAAAAACTTGTCCATAAAACTTAAACGTTCAGTGTATCGGCGCTACAATATGGAGCGGGGCTCAGAATAGGCTCCATGTAACTGAGAGGGAGGCGGTTTCAATCCGGAAATCAAGATTCTTTAAAGGAAAACAACGAATGGAGAAGTGGACAGCACTAGTGCAGACTGGAAGGTTTGCAGATTACAACTTTCCCCTTTAAATGCATGTATTTGACGTAAATTCTTAAGGCACATTTATATCAAATTTACTTACTAGTATCGCTCGTAGGCCTCGAGCACCGGTTTTCCTTTCCATCGCCAACTGCGCTATTGCTTTGAACGCTTCAGGCGTGAACGTTAACTCACATTGATCCATCGCCAATAATCTCTGGTATTGAGGTATCAAGGCGTTTTTAGGTTCGGTAAGTATACGAACTAACAGAGATTTATCTAAGCTATGGAACGGCACTAGCACTGGAAATCTACCCACGAACTCCTGAAAATTCAAATAGTACGCGTGCAAAACCGTTTCATGGAACGTCTACGACAACAACATCTCACCGGTATCATTCCAAAGTCTATCAAATCTCTAGCCTGGACTTGCTTCAGCGCCTGGTCTTTTTCCAAGTTCTCTTCTTCGGCCGATAAGTCTGATTGATGAGCGGCCTGTTGCGATGCGGCCCTCCGTCCTTCGTTCATCGATACGGGAGCACCAAACCCAAAGTACTGCACAATAGTTGATGATTTTATACGGAGTAAAAAAAGCGTGATCGGATAAGCTTACGTTAGCGTTGTTCCTTCGTGCGATCAACCTTTCCAAACCGTTGTAAGCACCGCTCGCCACAAAGAGGATATTGGTGGTGTCTACTTGAATTGTTTCTCCTCTGAGCTTCCTGGGAGAATTTCTTTCAGGGACGTTCACCACGGTTCCTTCTAACATCTTTAACATTCCCTGTTGTACTCCTTCGCCTAATTAAAAAAAAGTACTATTTTTTTCTAAAACTCGACATAGATGGCGCTGCTAACGTTGCAAAATTTCTCTTTGTACGAATCAACATTTTTTCAAGTAGAGCTCAAGTACTATGGCAATTGACAACGTAATGTCCTCTTTCATAGCCAACTTATTCACGAGTGCATGTATGAAAAAGGACACCGTACAACTGACTTTTTTACATAACTTTGGCGTTCCTTGTAGATGGCCGGATAAGAATTTCAAGCTCTAATTGCCAATTACATTAAATATTTTATTTTTCGTTGTTTTGGTACTTATGTTAGTGTTCATCGGTGCAAAACGCGTGAATAAATCGTTTTTCATAACGTACCAAAATAAAACTAAACATTTTTATTATAACAGAGTCCACGAATTAACATCTTGTTCTATAAGCAGATTTTTGGCAGTATTCAGACGTATTGGCACAGTCGCCAATCGAGGCGAGTTGTAAATATTTTCTTTATACGCAACAACAACAACAGCATTAGACTTAGAACTAGCGCGTCATATGGCTTTATTTACCTCCGACGTCACGCAACTGATGAATGCCAGGTACAGCGCCAATTTTGTCGACTTCGTCTAGAAAAACAATTCCTATCTGGGCCCTCTCTACGCTATAGCCCGCGTCCTGCAATAGTTTTCCTATGACGCTCTCGATATCCTCGCCGACGTAACCGGCTTGCGTTAGGGTCGTACAATCGCATAACGCGAACGGAACATCTAAACACTGAGCTATCGTCTGTGCTAAGAGGGTCTTACCTAAAAAAATGATGTTAAGACGCGTTCGTTCACGTTTCAAATCTGCGCGATTGGAAAAAAAAGACTTACCGGATCCCGTAGGTCCCAGCAATAAGATATTACTCTTCTCTAACTTTAGATCGTGCGAGGTTCGATCCAGGATATCCGAACCGACTGCGCTCGAGGACCTGTTCGGATTGGTGTCGCCGGCACTATTCTGCAAGCTGAACCCCATGGTACCTCCATGGCCCATTCCTGTTATATGCAGGAGATCTGCGCATATTAAGCAGTAATCGAAGGAATACGATATTTGTGAGGTTGACACGTTTAAAGCGAAGGTAAATGCAGACGGGAGTTTCACACCAGCTTACCTCGTTGTGTAAAGTTGTGGTGAGGTCCCTGTTCCATCACAGCCATATCTTGCCTTGATGAGCTGTTCTGCATTGGAGTGTTATTGAAAATTCGTTTATAGTGATTATATACAGCTACCGATAATACCTGCAACAATTAATGGCGCGATAATAACAGAAAACTTCGTCGACAAAGATAAAATAATTTACAATACAAGAAATGTTTGTATTGCATCTTTTCTTGCTTTTTTTTTGTATTAATGCTAATTTGTCTAATGTAATACCTAATGTCGGTAGGCTCAAAAACGAAATAATGGGCAAAGGAAGGAGAGGCCAGCGTAAAAAAAATTATTCGGCAAACATTTTCAGGCAAAGCTTTGAATTTGTCTTTCTCGAAATACAAAACTTACAAAACAATAAAAAACAGGCCCAGAACTGGACGACTCGAGAAACTTTTTCACTGTGATATTAACGTTATCGTAAGGAAGTGGACAAAAAATTAAAAAAAAAAATGCGTCGAAGTTATCCGGTAGTATTACTTCAATATCAGGCAAACATGTTCACCTGAAAACTGTTCACAAAGCTTTACGGGATAAGGACTATCTCATATTAAAAATTATCAAAAATCGGCGGCTTCGTCTAGACTTTTGGAGAAGAATCGTATTTACAGAATGGATCTAAATTTAATATTTTTGGCAGCGATGATCCTGCCAAAATTTATAATGGGCGGGCACTTGTATAAAGGTTTACTGGGCGTACATTTGTAGCCTTCTGTGGATAATTTTTATGTCTGGGAAGAGATTAGATATTTCAACAGGACAACGAAGCCGAGGATACCGCGCGTTTGGTGAAGGATTGGCGCTTCACGTAAACTCCGTCGTTCTTCGCAATCACCGGACTTAAACCCACTATTAACTCCATGCAACTTTAAAAAGCAAAGAATCGCTTAAGGAAGTTTTAACAACGGCCTGGTCAGAATTCACCATATCCGAAACAGAAAATTTAATTCAGTCGTCTAAAGCCACTTGCCATTTGTATTCGGAAGTATTTTTGATAAATCTCTTAACGTCACATACAGCTATGGAAATATGTATTAGACCCTTTCAAGAAAACGCGGTATTATAAAATCCTCGCTTATTTCGGGTTATTCCATAAACGGATGTGGATTATAAGTGGATAAACGAAGATCTGTGGCAACAATAAAATAGTTACTCGTTGAAGAGCAATTATTGTATTTTTATTATTAATTTCTTAGAGCGTATTGAAATAAAATGCATATAAATCGTCAGTACCTCGCTAGGCAAGTTACTGAGTAATAGGCCATTCGAATTATGTCTAAAAACCACGAACTAACCATGGCAGAAAGCGGCCAAATTGTATTCCTTAGTACGCAAGACTTACAATTTCACAAAAAATGAAGTCTTCGAGATGTGCGGTTCGGACCACTCTTAAACGTTATAAAGAAACCGGAGGTTATAAAACAGACCTAAACCAGGAAGAAAACGGCGAACCACGACAACAGATCGCTTTTCGGAACGAATGGCTTTACAGGACCGACGAAAAAAGTGAACTGTGGACGAGATATGGGGCTTCTCAGGCCTCAAATGCAGTAAAAAGGCGACCGAAGACAGTTAATTTACGTGAACGTATAGCGCGAAAGAAGCCGTACTTAACTCCAACGCATCGAAAAAAACGTTTGGAATGGGCCAAGAAGTACGCGCATTGAACAGAGGAAGAATGGTCGCCACGTGTTTCCTGACGAAACTAACATCGAGGCATGCTTCTTTTATCTTCTTTTATAGTTGTTTATTACATCAAACGTAATTTTATAAATATCTTATTTAATCGTGTTTGCTGTATTTTCTTCTTCTATTGCAACTTTTCCGAAGAAAAATTGGGTGTGCCTAATACATATTCATACAGCCGTATATATCGGGCTTTGCCACGTTATTGCGCCAGCCAGTATTTACTTTAGAAGTATCTCGAAAAATACGATGATTGTTATAAGGTAATTGGTTGTTTAAAAAATAATATTTAGCATTACCGAATAAAAGTAATCGCTTTAGATAAATTGACTCCAAAATAAACAAGCTAGATTGTATATAGAATTAGGTAAATACGTGTGTACTTTGTTTCGTCAATGTTTGTTTTATCAAGGTTCGAGATAAAGAACTAAAATATTTTTGTAACATTAAATTATCGATATTGGTAAATCTGCGATAAATACAAATTGCTACGCGAAAATAGACATTGTTAAAGAGATAAGTCCAGATTTGTTCGACGGCGTTTACTTTTTTTTTTTAGAGGAACGTCCCTTAATGGAGGATCAATTTATTCAAAAATATATTTTTTTGTTGTCTATTAATTAACAGGAGATGATCCATTCAACATCATTAATTTTGTAAAATGCAAGTACCATGTATACCAATGTATTCGTATAATAACAACGGTCCTGGGCTCATCGTACCTTTTTCGCGTGTTCTTGCCCTACGACATGTTTGTTTAGATAATCGAAGATCTTCTTCGGCGGCGGCGGCGGTTTCCGGAAGAATCCGTTCTTGTTCTCGACGCCCTCTTTCTTCTTGCTGTCCACTTCGCTGAGAACCACGAAGAAATGGTGGCATTTCTCGCACTTCACGAAGCGCGTTGAACTGACGAAAGTCTCGACGTGAGTGCACGGATCGCCGCACTTGGGGCAAGATAGGGTGTTCTTGTTTTTGCCGCCGCCGCCGCTACCGCCCGCGGCCGTCGTACCGCCCGGTGGCGAGGCGTTGCTCGAAACGTCCTTCGGCGGTTGCGTCCCGGACGGCGGATCGCCGGATCCCGCCGATTTCAATATGATCAGGTTCGTCGATAGGCATTTCGGGGCGCCGCTGGGGTACGGTTTATTTAACGCAGCCGACAGAAGTCCTGGAATAAAACAGAAAAGGTTATGTAATTCTTTTTTTTTTGCAAAAAAGGCATTGTTTTGTAGCCTTCATATTCTTTTTTATATATTACTTATGTAGTTGTAATGTAGAGTAAACAATTAAAGCGAAATACAAGGTGTATCGGTACATTCAAAAATATTTAACAAATAAGGAGCATATATCTTGGAAATTCGTGAATTGTCCATTGTACGATCGAATTTGGACGAACCTTCCCGAAAATTTGTATCAACTCTAGCCGCCGGGTCTTCTTAGTTTTATACCTTTTTTTTTCTATGTCCTAGTTGAAATGTAATAAACAATAAAGTCATTGTTATTATTATAAGCCGGTGTCGAATTGAGACGTGCGAGAACGTCGAGAAAAGTACAAACACCTCTGGGGATCATCAGAAACGTGCAAGGCCGGACTGTGAAACTTGTCATACGTCTTCTTATGTATGTAAATACCTCTCGTTGGTGGTCATTGTAATGCCGGTCGTTTAGATAATTATGTTACGAAATGGCACGTAGCACCTGCTTTTAAATAATCATCTTATTTGGAAAGCTGCGTACGAAAACCAAAATTTAACCTTAAGCAATATAATCAGTACCTACTACACAAAACGTTAATTTGTTATTACACGACGTAGATGTACAGTAGACAGAAAAAGTATTTGTACATCGCACAGTTGCAACATTTTTCGTTGAACTTTTCTTTAGAAAAATGCGTTGCTCTTAATAATCCGATAATCTTCAAAATACGAGGAACATTACATCTAATAAAAACTCAATCTAGGTATTTTCTCGCTCAAGACGAAGGAGAACCTGGCCGTAATTACAAGAGCAAAAGATATATTACGAAAACTGCGCGATGCGCGACTACAATGGGATCTTCCTCGAAACTGCTGGCCTGATGGAAAGTTAGGCGTTTGAATATTTGTTTACGAGAGAATCTAACAATAAAATGACTTATCAACCTCCAAACACCTAAAAATCGAAATAAACGTATTTGATCTTGGATTCTTCCGCTCTATTCAAACGCTACAACATCAGAGCAGCGACTAGTTTTGTCGACTCTTGGGGGAACCAATAGGCAACACGAATCCTCTCTTATGAACAGACACGAGTCTGTCTAATCGCTGTAAAAGAAGGTAATTGTCCTTGTATCCCTGAACCACCACAATCGATCCTTACACGTTGGGGAATACGGTTACGAGCGGGTGGAATTATTCCCTTTTTGCAGTGACTAGATCGACTCGTGTCTATTCGCCTCACGGTGTTGCCTACTGATGTCCCCGAGAGTCGATAAAGCACGAATCTGTCTAGTCTCCGCAAAAAAAGTAATAACTCCATCCGCCCTTCCCCTCTCTAATCATAACTATTTTGAGAGTATAAAGAAGGTGGTTCTATTATTCAATCCGGAAAAAAAGGTGCAGCTATCAAGACAAGTTAGAAAAAATTTGAAGATAGTCAGAATAAAAGCAATTTACAAACTATTCATAGCAATTACATGGGAGCAGTGCAAGTAATAGAAAAAAAAAATAAAATTCTTGGCTGTCCTTATCATCACTGCAAATCGTGAAAGATGTACACTACCGCCCATATTAGTTCGGACACGTAAATAAACTAAAAAAAAAAAAGAAATATTCACTCATTTTTCCAAAACTTAAAATTTTTATTGCATTTTATTTGTAGCGATTAAGTATAAAAGTAAAAAAAATTAGTAGAAAAAATTTAGTAGAATTTTCATTTTACCGGGTGTCCGAACTAATACGGGCGGTAGTGTACACGCACAGCTTTGTTCGATGGAAGACGCAAACATTTTTTTAAGTGTTTTTAGATAAAGACTGGGACTTTTAGTCGCACGTTAAAAATATTTAATCTGGCTTCTCCAGTTTTTCTAGTCACGGAAGACCCTTAAGACGATTAATCATCACTCCCTATTTACACATACGACTAGAGATGGCGATTTTCAACGTTCATTCGGTAACACGTAGATCGGTTGGTCATCTACAACGGCATCGTTCGCGATAATATATCTCCCTTCGCAAGTCAGAGTCCATTCGTTAGTTAGACCGATGGTTCCCGCTCGAATTTTCGGACTCCGGTCATCGCTCGATTGAAATAATGGAAGTCGACAGCAACTCTAAAGTTGCTGTCCATCCGTTATCGGTTGATAATAGAGATCGACGTATCTTCGAAACGGCCGTTCCGGACTAACTAATCAAACTGGTGTGGTGTGGAGTGTGCCGATACTTTGATGATGTTTGCTAATTTCCGATCGATAAGACGTATTTCGATATCTGTAGATATTTTTAGCGATTTTTTATCGAGATAATTTATGTTAATTATTATTGAACAGCTTCTATTGTATTGTATCCTCTATACGTAAATTCTTTATTCCACGTGGTCGCGAGTCGGAGAATTTGATACTTAACGATTAATGTAATACGAACGAAACTGTTCAAAGGATTCAGAAATTCTCACAGAATGATATAAAATTATAGATGGATAGCACATGTATGAAATTCGATAAACTTGACATAAATTTACAAGTAAAAGTATGTTAGGATTAGCATACATCATATACTTATCAACTATGCGAGGTAATATACTGGTAAAAAAAGGCAATCGTCCTTGCTAGTACGCGATGATCGGTGTATTGTTAGGCGCTTCTGTTTAATTTAGACGGACTTTTAAAAGCTCTCTTACAGAAAGAATTCCTCGTAATGAGGATTTAGCCACTTAAGGATCGCTAACGTTCAAGCTATTTGCGGATTTTTAAGGTTTCGCGCGATCGCAAACGACATGTAAACATTTAGTACCTGCGATTATCTCCACAAACGCTTTAACAATGAAAACTCTTAATTCGCATTCCATTTCGTCTTTTCGATCTTGAACACTCTCCACATTATCGATCTTATACGAAGAATTGTAAGCAATGAACTAAAAAAAATTAAAAAGTACGTAACTCCGATTATCGGCACGTTGCAGCAACATTAACGAATCGTTCATTAATTAGTTTTGCAATTACGCGGCACGCGAGGTGCGTTTTTGCAAGAATAATAAGATAAGGAGTAGTACAGATCGCTATTACATTTAACGCATAAACTGCCATTGAATAGGTGGTAAGCGCGTACCGCCGAAGAAAAAAAAATTATTAAGGAAACAAAGAATCTGGTAGACGCCCTCAAGCAAGGATTAGGGACGCAGATTTTACCCGAAGTAATATCTAATGCAATTGTACTTATAGGCCAGTTAGTTGTTAGTTAGTTGTCAGTCGGAGGAGGCAGCCGAGGGCCGCAACGAGCACTGCGTTGCCGTATAACGCAGAATAAGTTTTACTAAGTGCAGTCCTATATTTGAATGAAATATTTGGGTCAGAAAAGAGATGCCATTCTTGCAAGAATCTAATGGTCGCGAGCACCTCTAGATAAAAATGATAACGATGAGACTATAGAGGAAGGCGACAATGACGACGAAGAGGACGATGACCAGCAGCTTGACATCGAATAAAGATATATTGTACTTGTTTTCCCATCAAGTTTGCATGTTTTGTAAATAAACATCTAATGAAGGTCAAAAATTGTTTTTCAATTGATCACTTCATTACCCGGCCTTTGCTTCAAAGAGCTTGAATTTGTTGAAGGTTCTCGTTCAAAAAAAAAAATGATTTACACAAAATACGGCAAGCTAAACGATCTTAAAATATAACATCTACATTATCTAATTTACTCCAATCGAACTACCGAAAGAAGAAAACGCGACGAAATATACACTTCCTTTAATGAACGGTAGCTATCCACAAGCGATAATTATTTTGGAATTTCAAAATCGAAAGCGCCTTCCGACAGAAGGTCGAAACAATAATTAACAATACCAAACCTACGCGAGCGGCCGCCAATTTAATATAACTTTTGGCGATTTAGCAATTAAATACAGAGACGTGCTAATCAGTTTGGTAATGAAATCTTTATGGTAAACGTTTAAATCAGTGTTAATAAATACGTAAACAATGGTGAATGACTTTTTTGACCTGCGCTAAAAAAAAATTTAAACTAATCATAGAAAGGAACATAAAAGAATAAGAAGATACTTATTATGTAATGGCTAATGTAATGGCGCTAATGGCCCAACGGGGTATATAAGTTTTAAAGTTTATTAAGACCTCAAGAGTCTTGCAAATGCAAATGATGTATGTAGAGTACCTCCTTGCCGTAAAAAGTAAGGCGTAGTTATTTCTTCCTAAACATGAGAATGGCGATCCAAGGTATGCCTAACTTAGTGATTTTACATAGTTATAAGGAGAGAACACCGAGAGACTTTACGTCAGTAGCGTATCTAGTATACGGTAATTTAACAAAACAAACATAAAATAAATAAAAATTTGATAATATTCATTATCACGTACGGTCAACTTTCTTAAAATACATTTAATATGACCAATTGGGCATTGAATTGATAGATATCTGACAGGTTTGGCATTTTCGCAGTGAAGCAGATTTACATTGTTTTCAATCAAGAATTTTATTGAAATATTCCGTTCGCAGTGGTCCGCAAATGTTACGGGCTCCAAGATTTCCTGTATGCGTATGCTGCAGTTGTTTCGGTGCCACGGATTAATACTAATGGTTACCTGGAAATAATGATAACTAGAGATGACAAAGGGAGGTGGAATTATTCCTTTTTTGCAGCGACTAGACAGACTCGTGTCTATTCGCCTCATGGGAATGGATTCGTGTTACCTACTGATGTTCCCGACAGGAGTCGACAAAACACGAGTCCGTCTAGTCGCTGCGAAACAGTTGATTCCACTCGCTTTTGTCCTCTCTAGTGGTAACGCCCCAAACCATCACGACGATTCCGGTGAGGAATGCACCCTTCGTCCGGCATCCCAAATCTACCGTTTATAAAATAATTCGAGAATTCCATTCATCTCGCTACTGTTCTCGTTCCGAGCACGATTTAAGGGCGGTACATTTTTAATCGCGGCCAGTGTATGCTGTAATGATTTGGATCATTGTCTGATGAACACGCAACAGTTCTTAACTCCTTTTCTTAATTTTTATGTATATTAATGTTGTTGTTAACCCTGCCCTAACTTTAACGGTGATTATCCATCCCCCACTTGAATCCTTTTCGGGTCGACCTTCCTTAGATTTATTTTCAGGTATTTTTACAAAACCGCTTTTTTTTCTTTACGTTACGTACTACGTTATTTTTGAAACCATTCATTTGTTTGACGATTGTGCGTATACTTTCACCTTGTTCATTGAAAAACTCGTTTACGTTTCAACTTGCATTAAATTTACTTCGTAAACGTAAATACAATAAGTCACAAAATTGTTCGGCTGCCTTTTAACTTTTTCAAGCGTCTCCCCAGATTTTTTAAACTCTCCAAAAAGGTAGGATTTCGGAAGATCCTCAAAATAGCCACGCGCTCGGGCGATGACTTCCTTGTTCGACGTGAAACCGTAGCCAGCCAAGCCATTTTTTTCAAATCAAATCCAGTGTATATGATGGACGACGAAAACTTTGAATGATGCCGTCACCTTGCCAGTCTGTTCGCCTTCAAAAAACTACTGATTTGACTGTTTGTAGCCATGTTTCGGCCATAGTTGTATACCGACGATGAAACTTGTCAGTCAGGATTGCGACGGGAAAGCGTCAAACAGCCTCAGAGTCGATAGCACGATTGCGTCTATTCTCCAGCGGGAACACCCATCTTGCCGAAGCCCAATCTTTCGCGCAACATCGAAACCACTGTACCCTGCGATATGCCTACGGCCTCAACTATTTCGCGCACTCAAAATCATATCGTGGATTTCGTCAATTATTTCGGAGGTAGCCACTTCCATTAGACGCCCAGAACGACGTCGATGTCTCTTGCTCAATTGTAAACAGTTGCTGACACAGGAGTACCACGAACATCATCCAACTCGGCTTTGGCGCCTCTTTCGGTGTTATGCCTTGTAAATATAAGCTGGAGGCTTAATTTTTTCAATTTTGAGAATGAACCCGTGTGATGGATATAAGTGAGACTGACAGTTATCTAATTACCAGCGATCCTCGCCAGAAACAAAAAAAAAATCCATACTACGAGCGCCATCTCTTAGATTTTCTAAAAACTTCCTGAACCACCCTTGTAGCTATTTTATTTCTGTCAACGGCGGGGAAGTCATTGTATTAAAGGCAGTTGCCATATTTCATTTTGTAATGTTGATTATAGTTATGTTACAATTGGCGTTTTCTAACTTTGTTAAAAAGAAATAAAAATATTGCTTCATAATATTGATATTTTTTTAACATTAGGTAGATGTACGAATACTTTTGTGGCTGACTGTACGTTTTTTTTTTTTTTACATGTAAACATTGGACCTATTCATTTACAAATATTTCGGTCGATACGTTCAGTAAACGTAGCTAAACAGATACGAAAAGCTAAAAAAACATGGCATTTCTACAACATTTAGGCGTTTATTTCTCGTTGTGCCGGAGTGATTATTTAACGGTGTCAGAGAAAAAAATATATATAATGAAACCCATTTTAGAAGGTATACTTGGTATATAACGATCACTTTTTGTCTTAATAAAAGACTTTATGTTGGTTTCTCCAACGAATAAGTTGTTTAAGTATAAAACGTTCTATACATATGTATATGTACACCATCTTTCCTTATTGTATTCTCTATCACGTCCTGTAATAAAACAGTGTTTATTGTGAGCCGTAATTTAGAAACTAGCTACATAATGCAATACAAATAATTCCTAATAGTTGCCAACATGTTCCACGAAGGCAAAATTGCACTTTAACATTTTCTTATTTATTGTTGTCTAATATCTCATCACTGGAAAGTCTCAATTAGGGTTGTTGACTTCGTAAACGACGATAGTAATGCTTTGATCAGGTGAGACTGTCGCAGTTTTCGCATTTCATTGCCTCGATTTTGCCACTCATTTACTATTTACATGTGACGCATTCGGACTTTTGTATTTCGTACGTTCTGTTACGTTGCTTGGGAATTCGCTTCGTACGAACGCGTCGATTACGAAACCTAATTAATAAGGAATAATAACGCGAGCACTACACGAAGTTCATTTCTTATCGCGCGAATTAAGAATTAGATTGCCAACTTACCATGTTGTACTTTGCTTGTGCGAACTGCCAGGACAAGCTTACCCGCTGACAGGCTGCATCTTACGCCACTCATTGTTAAACGAAAAAAAAAAAGAAACAACAACAATAAACGGCACTAATTTCTCACGGCTCCTCTGCGAACAACACGGGATAAAAATGAAAGTTGAAAAAAGGCTATGAGAGATTTTGCTATAAAGGAACCTTGATGAGATGTCAAGGTCTCGGTGGCATGGCGTGATAACACATGAACACTTCACAAATATTAAAACCTAACGGATTACGACCGATTAAGTCACGATATTTTTACATGAATGTAGGGCCACTGAAATTTTGATGTATTCCACACTCCACGTTCCTCGTAATAAGTAAATGATGTTTACTTAATTTTTGACAGATCCGACTGACGTTTATTAATTATTTCGTATCCATCTAGCGACGATATTAGGAACTCGTAGGGGAAGAACTTACATTACAGATATGTACAACAAAAATTGGGGTTATGCAATTCGCTATACACAGCTACATAAATGTTTGCATAGCCTATCGTTGTTATTGCCTTTATTAAACTTCTCCAGAAGAAATTTGAATTTAAAGCATTATCTTTGATTACGTATTACCTAGTCATAGAATATTTCTAACTTCCGAATAGTAATAATAATTATAAGCATTGGCGTACCAAATTAGGCGCACAGAGAGGCATGGTTCTCTCTAAATCCCTGAAATAATTTCACTTTTAAACTCTTGTAACCGCCTTCTCCTGTCATACAAAAGTCTCCAAAATACCAACCCGTAAATAAGATATACTATTTATTCTTTTAAGTACTTTTGTTGTGTTCGATTTGTAAATGTTAATTAATAAAATGAACATTTGGGAAATTGCCATTTGTATTATTATAATTATATTTTTCATGATCGTCAGTTTCTGGATCAATCTTAGACGGGATTTTGATTTGTTCGTCATGTTGCTCCGGAACTGTTCTGGAACAGGACTTGAACGTTCTAAATTCGCACCGATTTGTATTTCCTCTTACCTTTGCTGTCCAAGCATTCAGCAGCGCTGGTATGATCCCATACGCGACAATCTCAAATAGAAATAAATAGCAACAATTTTTCACCCGTCATCTTCATTTTTCTGTGTTAGTTCGTTGTGACACGCATTGGAGTTACTCCTAAACTGTTCCGGACTATTTGTCGAATAATATAACTGACATCACGCAATTTGTACATTTATTTAAAAATTACGTTAACCGGAAACTTGAAATCGTGTAATTTAACATTTTGTCTTGTTTATTTTTCAACATTGAAAAAATTAATTGTAATATGTACTGTGGTGTTCCGTATCCAGCCAAAAGGCTGGATACGTTATAAAAACAACGTTCTCAATTGAACGCCACATTTAGCCACTAGAGGCCACCACATTATCGTCAACTGTATAATTTTCAATTCTAGGGTTTTTTTTTTGCATTTTGAATTTTCTATGGAAATCTAAAAAGCCACTGAAAATTTTGATAAACAGCCCTTCTTTGGTTTTAAGAAGGAGTTAATATTCAAAAAAGGGTCTATTTATTGACAAACTATAACTTACTTGGGAGCGCTAGGTTATCAATTGTTTGCATAGTTTAAAAAATTAGACTAGCAGAAGATACGGTAGACTTCTTGGGGAACAGGCTAAATTTAAAGTATTATTTTCCTGACACCAGATTGTAGTTTACCCAAATTTCTTAAGTAAATACAACTGGTGTTTGTTGGGTTGCCTACTCTTCTACTCAAATTTCAAGGAAATTCTAATTACCTATTTGGGTACTAACTAAACATAGAAATGAGAAATTCTTCCAATTTTATTTATTGTTTTATTCATAGTTACAATCGCTTACACAACATCGGTGTAAATAACAATTGGTAAATGGTATTATTTGGTATAAAGTGTTTTCTTTATAGAGTTGAAAACTGCAATCAATCACTGCCCGCAATAATTTAAATAATTTATAAATAATCAATATAATACGTATAAATTAAACTAATAACGAAGTAAAAGTACAAACAAAATACATTACGACTAGCATTATTACGGTAAATAAAATAATGATAAATCACAATTTATTCTTAAATAAATCATTATGTAAAATTGCCTAAAATCGAATAATACTAGGATAAAAATTCTTACAATAGTGGTAGTTAACAATCATATTTGGATCAAGAGTTATGAGCAACAGTTTATTTATATTAATTAGTTCTTCTTTCGTATGCAGTATTTGTACTTTACCGATTGGTATGTGAATTTTCTAAAAACAGAGAACAACCCCTAAATCGAATACACCTAAAATGCGCTTATTATTATGGTTAGGTGAGGTAAAGTCGCTATTTATCTTCGTTTACAAGTGAGAGCTATCTATGTATGCTTTGGCCTCTCGCGAGAGTTTACGCAACCTTGCTGCAGATTTCGTTCGTAAATTCGGAGCATTTTGCTTTACCGCCTAAATCGCCCGTTAGATACTTTCCTTCCTTTATTGTATCGTAGCAGGCGTTTTCAATTTTGTGCGCGTGTTCATTGAGACCCATGTATTTCAACATCATTACCGCCGACAGAAGGAGAGCTGTCGGATTCGCTTTATCTTGGCCTGCGATGTCTGGCGCCGTGCCATGTACCTGAAATATTATTAAAATAAAGTGCATAGTATGCATTCTGTAAGTAACAAATCTTGAAATTCAGGCAAACGTAATCGGAAATTTGAACGCAACAACGCGGAGAGCTTGAATTAAATGGATAATACGTAACGTCTTAAAATTTCAAAAATTCCAAGCGTTAGTAACAATTTTAGCAGTTCACTGAATCGCTTATTATCGCGTGAGGTGTGATTCTTGATCGTCTAACAGATCCGTATTCAGGACATTCTGATTGTTTCCTACAATTTTAAAAAGCATTTAAGTAACACAAAAGCAACTTAACAATGACGAGAAAAATGAGGGTGTTTCACGTTCCAAGAGGGTTTTTCGCATTTTAAAGATTCTATTGAAATGGTGCCTATAGTCTGAATAGAGCGGAACGAAGATTTTTTTCATACAGATAATTAATGTTCAAAACACCTATTTTATAAAATATATATAAAGTAAATTCTTCTACTTCTCCCCGAAGACTTCCGCAGTATTAGTTGAAACATGCCCACCAAGATAATGGGTCATCAGCCCAAAATAGCAATCAGACGTGACAGCAATTTCACCTCGTTCTAGTTTCTGGAGAGCTCCTTGGGCAGCATACGGTCTTCTGTTTCCCGTGAAACCGGATGCATCCGTTTCAATTCGTCGCAGGCCCTATTTTCTGATACCAATTTAATCTGGACAACACCTATTAAACGCAGAGCTTCCGTTTTTCCTCAAAGCTCTTGCTCTCGACCGTTGGTTCTGCGGATCGGTTAAATTTGATTTCTTCGGATTACATACATCACGAGTTGGAGTGGCCTCGACTTTTCGGCGAAACACCTTTTGGCTACCGATAGGTCTTCTAGATCGTCTCTCCTCTAGAAGAACTGTTGTATGTAATCTGATCCTAGATAACAATTTGACCTTCGGCTTCGCGGAATGTACAAACGACACTAACAGCACTAACAGGACACAAAGAAAAAATCAACCGCCTAGAATGAGAGTTGAACCTGCATCCTTGTTTTTCATTAGGTCAAAGGATGAGATATTCCTTTCGATATGCATACACCACGAACAACAAGAAAACAACCATTTTACGGCATTATATGTGGGGAAAGAACTACCTTCTTTCCGTCGGTTTCACTTTATTCGGTTACGTTTCGTTGCGCGGATTATTGTCCTCTACAGGCATTCAATTTCTGCCTGGAGAGCGCGATAATACGCGCGACGAAACGAAACCAAATGGAAGAAAGATGTGTGTTTTCTTTCTCCATATATAAGGACGTACAACCTAAAGAAAACCCGAACAATTCACAAACACAAGGTCCAATGAAGAGATAAAATCAAAGCAAATGATGATATTTTTATAATACAAGATATATGATAAATACGGATCTGTTCGTCCGATAAGAATTCCCGTTTCTATTGCATAACGTTGTTACACGTCATCGTTATGCATGTAAATAAGTTCTAATTAACAAACGTAAAGGTAATTTACAAATAGATAATAAATTGTCATGTAGCACTAAGGTGGAAAAGCAAAAAAAAATGAAATAAAAATAAGAGTGAATTACACACGTTATTTTGATACAGATTATTTTTAAATGTCTTCTTTGTTTCTATTGAAGATTTAAAAGGTATTCTTTATAACAATCGATCAATCGTAAAGATCACTCAATAGAATCTTTCAAAATTGTTACAGCATATTTATTTTTTTCATATACTAGATTAGTATCAATGTGAAAACTAAACAGTATTTCTTTGAACATCATAAAAATAATATTTATGCAATATATTCGTAACCAAATGATAATAAAAAGTCATTGTACTTAGAAAGTAATAATTTAAACTGTAAATTTGGAGAAATTTACAAGTTTATATAAGCACGATTGCCAATTAAATATTTACAGAATCCACACAGGCTAGACTCAAAAATGTGACCTAAAAAGATAATTCTAATCTTCTCAAAACAAAATCGCCAAAGGTTACTTAACTGATAACGTAAGTCCCATTCATAAAAATTCATTATCTTATCGTGGAACACAAGCAATGACAAATCTTATTTATATAACATACGTTGCGTATAGCGTTTCTTACCGATTCAAATAGGGCTCCACTTAAGCCGATATTCCCGGACGGTGTGAGGCCTAAGCCGCCAACCAATCCAGCGCACATATCGGAGAGGATATCGCCGTACAAATTAGGCATGACTAGAACATCGTACTGTGTTGGATCTTGGACCATATTCAGGCAGACGGTGTCTAGGTACTTTTCTTCGAATTTAACGTCGGGGTATTTTTCAGCCATTTCACGGCAGCACCTTAAGAATAAACCATCGGACATCCTCCTACATTAAATAAAAGTAAATTAGTTTGATGCTTCAAGTAATCTACAAGGGAAGACATACATGATATTAGCTTTGTGTACCGCAGTAACTTTTTTCCTGTTATTCTCTTTGGTATATTGGAAAGCGAATTCTGCAACACGTCTCGAGGCATCCTCGGTAATCAACTTAATACTCTGCACTACACCATCGACAATTTCATGTTCAATACCGGAGTATTCACCTTCCGTATTTTCTCTTATCGTTATAACATCAACGTGATCATATAATGTTTTATAGCTATAATTTTATAAACTAGATATTTTATTAATGCGAAGGAGAATTAAAATAACTAACCCTTCTAGGCTCTTGCACGGTCTAACGTTGGCGTATAAATTAAATTCTTTACGTAATGCAAGATTCAACGATCTATGTCCTTTTCCAACTGGCGTCATTAAAGGACCTTTTAAACCGACCTTATTTTTATTTACAGAATCAATAGCTGCTTGCGGGATTCCAAATTTCCCATCGGGTCCCTAGAAGTACATCTGAGATCCTGTACCTCATCATGTGACTTCGTAGTACTTACTCTAACTGGAGTGACATCAACAGATTCCCATTCGATCGGCACTTTAGCTGCATCAAAGATTTTTTGAACGGCAGCGGAAATCTCTGGTCCGATTCCGTCCCCGGGTATTATGGTACATTTCCTCGACGGAGTACTATAAAATCGACTTCCGGATAGGTTCGCGCTTGCCTGTAACAATGTGACATAACCTTAACCTCCATATCGTCAATTACCTTTGTTACATAACAGTCGTTTCTTACATTTTCTTTGTCTGAAATCGTTTTTCTACCGAAAAGGTCTCTTAGGAAGTTCTTGAAATTCGCGAAAGCCGAATTATTCGCTTTTTTCGTGGGGGCATAAATTCGCGACATTCTCAATCAATAAAACGCTAACATTAACTGAAGGTAACGACGATAATCAGTGCTTTTGTTAAATTTGAATGCAGGTGATAAGAGTATTAATAAATTAAACGCGTACTTACCAATTTTTTCACTAATCTCGCTGCCATCGCCTCTTCTTTCTATTAATATCTAAACATGCAGCCCGCTTTCTGCGCCTCGTGGATGATAGAAATGTCAAATCATGTGACAGATGCGCTACCAATCTCCGAAATGCGACGGCCAATACTGAAGAACATCTTTCACGATACGAGGAAGTACAATAAGAGCGCGTTTGATTTACTACTTACGACTTTTTCTTATCTTATCGCCGGAAAGATACGTACACTTTACTACAAAGTACGTGTATGCAATTCACTTTGATTGATTTATCGAATTTTATTTGAACATCTCTGTAATCCCAAAATCGCGGAATAACCGTCGCTGAATCCCATCGTCGTAAATCTAAGATTAAAGTTAATACAGCTGAGTACATACCACGGAAATTTATGATAAACGACACGTACGTTTTTTTATTTTTTTTTATTTTATTATAAATTACAATTGGCGCTACTGTGTCTTCCAAAATTAGGGGAATACCGTACGAAGTAATATCATTGTATTGACATACCGATAGTAGTTGGACAACAAAGTTGTGTTTCTTTACATTTGTATCTTTAAAGGGAGCAGAACAAGTTGCGCATATTTACAAGTACTTCAAGAAAAAATCATTTACATTTTGCGAACACTTTTAGTTTGAAGTATGTACCTGCTAGACGGTCGCACATCTACATCGCAGATCGATCACTTGAAATCTTGAAAGCGCATCTTCAGATGATAATCGGCTTCGCAGATTAAAAACGATACCGTAGGTACGCACGTGCTCGTATCTCATTAACCGAGTTCTCTCACGAGAACTGACTTTTGTAGATAAATCAAATGTTATCAAAGATGAATGTGTCGCATTCCTGTCTCTCCTAGCTTAATTATAATAATACTGTAAAGATATGCCCGCATTTCGTCACGTGACCATTTATGTGCTATATGTGATTTAATCAGTTATATCGGTCTTTAAAAATGAAAATAGGCACTTATTAAACAGATCTATCGACGAGAGGAATTCTAAAAGTTCCCGGAGGGAAAAAAAAAACTGATATTTTATCGAAAAAAAAAACGCTTTGTTTCTTCTCAAAATATTCGCCTTTAAGTCTTAAATACTTTTTCATTCGAAGAAACACTTATTCCAACCTGAAGTGGGTATCCCATGCCCATTTAAACATGCCCAACATACCATTTAAACGCTTCAACGGCCTCTTCTTAATGTCGAAAACCGCTGACTCAGGAAACAGGAAGATGGCATTAGTTTATAAATAGAGAGGACAAAGGCGAATGGAAATATTATGCTTTTTTACAGAGACTAGACAGACTCGTGTTTCGTCGACTCCTGTCGGAAACATCAGTAGGTAACACGAATCCATTCTCATGAAGCGTATAGACACGAGTCTATCCAGTCGCTGCAAAAAAGGAATAATCCCACCTGCCTTTGTCATCTCTAGTTATAAATAGAGAAGGGATAAAAGCGAATGAAATCATACCCGTTTTGCAGCGACTAGACAGACTCGTGTTTTGTCGATTCCTGTCGGGAACATCAGCAGGTAACGCGAATCCATTCTCATGAGGCGAATAGACACGATTCTATCTAATCGCTGCAAAAAAAGCTACGATTTCACTCGCTTTTGTCCTCTCTTGTTATAAATCAGGCGATACGGATAACGAGTCATTAATTCAATGTTATTCGTCTCGAAATAACCGACTGTTCGATGTGGTGTGTGAGGAGCTGGCGCTGTCGTGGTGAAGGACGATGCGTCGACGTCTTCTGTTTCTTCTGATTTTATGGAAGACTTGCGCGCGTTTCCTGTTTTTCGATCTTCAAGAGCGTCGCTAACAACAGGATCAATTTGACGGAAGAAGAAAAGTCGTCGCTTTTCTTTGAAGCGCTTCGCGAACAAGCAACCCTCCTTAGTTTTTGGATCACTCAAAATGTGTGCGTGGGTTGTTGTGTTGTCGGATATCTAGGTTTCGCCACCTGTTACGATATTGTATATGTTGGCATAGGTACCGCGACTGAATTTTTGAAGAATCTTTTTTTTTATCAACTCACACGAGCTCTTTTTAAGCATTGATTAATCCAATGACTCCAAAATTTGTTCACTACTAAATGCGCATCGTTTGTATTTGTCTTTTACCAATGCCCAAGAACGCCTCTATCTCTCGCTATGTCACATATCGATCCGTTCCCATCGTTTCTCGCACAGCATTGATGTTTGACGGAACAACCGCGGTTGATGGACGACCTTCACGAAATTCGTTACTGGCACTAGTACGTTCGCGCTTAAATCCTGCAAAGCAGGCATAAACACTGGTTTTTGGATGGTGCTTCATCACCAAAGGCAAAACGGAAATTTAGTAATTTTCCCTATTTTGCCCAATATTAATTTCAAACATCCCAAATTATATCATCATGCTTTTCTGCACAAACTTGGTCATTGAAATCTTACTTGGAAAGATCAAAAATGAAACGACTCAATTTGCTATAATTTCTCTTTATGATGAGATCATGAAGTGCTCCTTGCAAGCATTTACATTTCAAGTTTATGGGACCAGGGGAAACGTCTTAGATTGGATAATTTCTTATGCAACAGAAAGATGTTGGTTTGTAACGATTCTGTATAATACCCATCTTAATGTTAGTATTATTGGGCAGAAGCACAGAAGCCTTTGGTCGCTGCGACCTTAGAAGATCTACCGTAACAAAATACCGTTCTATATATTAGAGAAGTTGGAAGCTCTTAATAAACCTTAATACTACTCTATCATCTTCGTCCCTCAGTTAAGTAGATGTCAGGAACAGTTCATGTTGTTATTGAGTGCGATTGATGGCAACATAATAACATAAAATGTGTTGTTCTGCGCTTTCTCTAGATTTTCTAGACGTACACGACGTATTTGATCCTTAGCTTTTCCTAGAGTGAATACGTGATATTTTAAGGTTAGATGACCCGTCAGTAATCCAAGGTCCCTTTCGCTGAACGACGGCACTATTTTTGCTGTCTTAGGCGAGCCTGATATAAATGCTTTCGGTTGCTTTATCCTGAAACATTGCCCCAGTACGAAGTCTTTTGATCATCCTCCCATGCTTTTACTATTTGTTTTGTGTGGCTCTCTTATAGACCACAGAAGGGGCTACGACCAATGGCTGCTTCCCTAGTTAAGGCTTATCTGCCTTTGATCTCTTGATGACTTGGGACCCAGTATCGTGGCCATAATCGAAAGACTTCTACTCCACCAGACAAGTCTCTCAAGGCACGATCTTGCAGCCAATTCTATTTAATTTTCTTATCAACATCACGGGGTTTCTCTAAGATTACTTCGTTATTAGTTATGCGAACGATGCAACGGTAAAAAACAAACTTGAAGATGGTTCGCCTCTAACAATCTTTACCTAATCCTAGATAGAGAGAAGATTATTGTCTTTTTTACCGCTTCTATTTTGGAAGGAAATTTTCTAATTTGATCAACTTCGCAGATTTAAAAGAAACAAGGTACAAGTAAATCGACCAAAGCAATAAGCAGCTTGTATATAACTATTTTCTTCCGAAATGCGTTGCCATTTAACCATTATGACTAGCAGAACTTTGAAGTAGATGTATGAATATGGATGATTTACATAGAAACACTTCAAATTAATCACGGGCTGACTTAAAGAAAATCAATTTGATCCGTCATTAGATTTTATTTTCTTTACTATAAACATAAAACGACTATTATATCAAATTTTCTGCGATCTTTTGCGGGTAAAAACAACATTCAACCTATTTTTATAAGAACCAGCTTGTTACAAGCGATACATTCTTAAATATTGATACAGAGCGATCTTATTTCGTTCCTTTTTTTTTTAGAACAACAGAAATAACTTTGGCAAGAATCTCCTTGATACGTCCCGCAACAGCTACTTCTTTCTATTAATTTGAACGTGATATTTTTAGCGAAGACTGTTACATATGAGAGAACAGTTACAATTGCAATCCGTCGCATTGTAATAATTCAAAGTGATACGTTGAACGAACGATTACTTACATGTTCGTACGTACATACATTGTAAGGTGTAAATATTAAATGTCACGAGCATGTGTCACCTTTAGCCACAGGAAGGATATTACGTGGTGATTCGGGGCGCAATTTGAGGGTAGACGAGTTACCCTAGAAACGGTTCTAGTTAACATACACAACAGTTGAGGGAGAAATATAATGCACTGCCGATTATTGTATGCGAGATGTTATTAGGTTTACGCTTGTACAAGGGTAACGTTGTAGATTAGGGGTTGTTTCCCGAACGTACTTAATGGTATTACTTTCATGTGTAATTAATACGATAAAGCCGTGTTTTTTAACCGTATAAAACGGGTATTCGATTCGAAAAGGTCCTTTTTTTAACATTACTATTTAATTTATTTAGACATGTAGTACCTACCGCCTAAAAGCAATGCAATTAGTTCAAAGAAATCCTATTACAACGAGGAATCGGGACTTTCGATAAGTTCCCGCAAAAGCGCGAACTTATTAGGAACGCGCGCGTCGGATCGGCGTAAACAGGATCGGAGGATGCGGCGTTGAGATGTGTCGCTTGTTGCACTCGAAAAACAAGAGCGTGAAGCGGAAAGCGCGATTCTCCGCGGCTAGAATTGCGAAACAATGGCGACAACACTATTAAATATTACGCCATCGTACGGCGGGTGCTCGTTGTCTTCGATTTCAACGTACAGCCGTGTGTTTGAGGATGATGTTCGACATTCATTGAAACTGAATCAACTCGTTTTCCGTAAGAAGATGCACAGAAGATGCCGAGAGAACTTAGCAATAATGAATGTTGAGCTTATAACGAGAGAATGAGTAATAGAAAAGATGGCGGATAAGTCTTAGTTTAGCAATGTTAATGTAAATGTTCAGGTTCTTTTGGACGAATTCTATCGAAAGAATTTAGTTTTTTTTCCCCCAAAAAAGATTTATTGTAGTTTAAAAGTACTTTTCTCAAAAGTTGGTGTTTATACGTATGGTTTTCATAAGCTTGCACTTCTCTTTATTATCGTTCGGTTGAGGCAACGTTGGCTTCCGAACACGGATAACGTCGACGTGGCAGCGATGTTGGCGCTGGCTAAACTATCTAGTCCAGCGTGCACCGATCTTTCACGAACATGTTCTAGCTGTTGTCTGTCGCATGTTTGCAACGCTTGGCAACCGATGTTGCGCCGACCGAATAGGTACAACATCGACTTGCTTATGTCACTTAAGTGTTTAGTGCCAAACATAATTTCTCGATTGTTAACCCGCGGCAAACGAATTTTGCTAAACCAAAACCAATCGATACCCAACGTTAGAAAAATGCTTTTGGTTTTGCATTGATACAACGACTGGCACCTAACCGTTAGGCAACCAACTGTGCTACTAGCGTTACAGAAATAATTACAAACGAAAAAAAGTAATTAATGAAGGACCCTAACAGCAATGTCCACCTCGATAGTTCTTTCGAGGCTTTCTCAAAAGGCATATTGCAGAAACTGCTGTATTTCAATTTAGATGGAATGCCTTGAATTAGCTGGTATGACGTGTGGTGTGCTTTTCGATTTGTCCAGAACATTTGATCGCATCTACTCCACTGTGCTATCGGAGAAATATTACCGCTGCGGGATTCGGGAGGATGCTCCGCATTGGATATTATCTTATTTATTGGGACGCAAGTAACAGGTTAAACTGAAGAATGCGACGTTTGCGACCTCCGTCCCCGGATATCTCCAAGCTTGTCGGGACCCATTATATTAGATCTAGCTGTACCTATCGATAATTCCTTACGTAGACGACATTACGCTTCTGCTAAAACGTGAGGTATTCGTGGGTATTATTACAAGCGGTAATTACGTCAAGAGAATAGTGGAAAACTAGTTGGACAGTAACTAGTTTTAGATTGTCCAAAAAGACAAGATGATGAGCAATTGATTACTCGAAACTTGGGTTTGACCCGGAACACGTTTAGTTTCAACAGACTCTGGCCGTGGAAGCCTACGTTTTTATTTTAATTGGTTACACCGTTACATACGACCTCTAATAAGCATCTGCGAAAAGAGCAGACTTTTTACGTTGTTACGTGAATTGGAGCTTTATTCAGCGTATGATCTTCTGGATAGTTTGCAACTGTTCTAGATGCTCTATTTTTGACTTGTTTTCTTGAAGCGAATTATAATAATAATTGTTATTATCGCTGTTCAAAAGGTGTACATTCAATAACAACTGGAATATAACGGTTTTAAAGGTCAAAAAGTATTTGTGAATTTTAATACAAAAGCTTTCTTGCAATTTTCGAGCACACGACTGTAGGCTATTCCACCCCTTCCGCGGCGTCGAAGGGGAGACACGCGGGGGCACTAGGACGAATGATCCATCCAACGACCGAGTGAGCGTATGTATATATGAGGGTGTGCGGGGGCGATTTTTACATTAGAGAGTTCCCCATTCCAGCCGCGGCCCCGTGGCGTTTTTTGAACGCTACCGCACACACGTATACACGAACATAATAAGGATCTGTCAATTGTCAACTCGCTGGCTGGATGGCTGACTGACTGTGTGCAGACGGATAAAACGGCGTTTCCTCTCTTTTTTCCCCGAAGCTCTCTTTCGCTCTCTATGCGCGTATTCGCATCCGTCGAGCGCCATGATATTCCCGCGAACCAAAGAAACTAGGAAATGAAAAATGTATGCACCACATTAAAGGCTCGTTTGAGAGCCAAAGAGGAGTCGCCAGGAACGGAGATGGCACGTCATCGATGACGCGTAGACGAGAGAGAATGAAGGATGTCAAACAATAACTGTCGATGGACGCATTAATGCAATTGATGGTTTCTTTTTTCTCCTCTTTCCATTCCGTTTGCGATTCGTCTGCTCGGTTCCTTTAATCAACGTTGATGCTTTAGTTTCGTAATTAAGTTCGACTGATTGGTACTTCCTATTACTTTAGGCTTACTGATAAATTTAATCTGGCCTAAAAGTTGCGGATTCAAACCTAGATCGAGAGGTCTTATATTAATCGTGGCTAAACGAATATACAGAGAAAAAGATTCTTCAATTGAACAGATATACTTTAAATTATTTATTTGGTTTAACAAGGGCTTATTTGCGCGAAGCTACATTCGTTAGATCAAATAAAATTATGTTACAATCGTGCGCTTCGGGCGTTTCAGGTTTCGGCCGATCTAAATCCGGAACACGGCCAGTTTTAACTGACTCTGAGCGTGGAAGCCTTCGTTGCTGCTAACATATTTATTATAAAGTGCACGGCTGTAACGTAAGTATTTGTTATAATTAACAATAAAGAGGACAAAGGCGGATGAAATTATGACTTCTTTGCACCGATTAGACAGATTCGCGTTTTGTCGATTCTCGGGGCAACACGAATGAGGCGAATAGACACGAATCTATCTAGTCGCTGCAAAAAAGAGTTTATCTGCCTTCGTCATCTCTAGTTATAATCTTATGCTTTACTCTAAGTCTTCAATTCTACTTGGGCAGACATAAGAATGTGTCCTAGCAACTTAATGGATTCATCAGAAATATGTCGACTGAATATGCCATAATTTCTCTCTCCATGTACATCTGTCGAGTGTATGATTTGACGAAGGCTTCCGATTGTGTTTCGTTAATAATCTTCAAACTCGTGGGACCAGAGGAAATGCCTTCACATGTTTTTTTCTTCTGAGGCAATTGAAAAGAAAATATTTCTATATTCGATACTACTTATCTTAATTGTTCTTGCGATTTCCAATTAATCTCCAAAATAAACTTGCAAAGAATACCGGCACGGTCCATTTTCAGCGACGCACCGTGTACATCGAACAACAAATCGAGTGAACGTCATTCGAAAACCTCCGTCTCCTGAATATGTAATAGGTGCAGTCGTTGAAGATTTTATCAATTTTCACATATCGCGTCACCCGTTGTTAAAGAATGATACAAATTCGCGCTGTGTGAATCTCGCGATGTTTGCCACCGTTGAATGCGCGGGGGGGGTGTTCCGATGTTCCGCACAACAACGAGACGACGATGGGAGGGGGAATCCCTCGCGCGGTTCGGAATCGTTCGCGAGGGTGTGGGTAGAGTGTCGCTAGATGATCCCGGCAATCTGCGCCAGGCACTCTTCTCGCACTTTCCTGTCTGTCTATCAAACAACGCCGCCTGAGTTATTCCCCGTCCCCGCCGCTTTCTCGATTCGCCGAGTGGGGGATTCGGGGAAACGTCCTTCTCTCTAATTGTGGGGTACGCGGTGGCTTACCCTACGTCAGACACCGCAGAGCTAATTAATAAAAAGGTCGCTTTTCCACGTTTCCACGCTCTCGAGCTTTGATATAGCGATGGTGCCGGTGAGGTGGGCGGACCATGAACAGCCTCAAATATTAACTAATTGGCGCTGAGTTGGTATAAAGATTTATTATTACGTTTTTCCTTTTTTTTATGCGCGTTCTCATTTGGATGTCGTATGTGATGTTTAATGCTAACCTATTACACCAGATGGCGGCTAATTTGGCCCCTAAACGGAAATGGAGAGATTCTACCAACTTTAAATTATTAAAAGCGCTAATAGCTTCTTTTGTGTTCTGTTAAATGTTATTTTATTTTAAACAAGTTTGTAATAGGAGATTCTAAAGAGGTTGGACCAAACGTAACTCAAGGTTGTCGTAGGAGGGACGTAAAGATTAAGTTAATGTTTTACAGTTAATGGAACCTTAGCTTATTATTGACGCTAATAAAGGAAAAACAAATATGAAATTTTGTCTTAAAGAAGCTGGGGCTACAATGAGATAGAGCACAGAGCTGAGTATGGGGTGGCAGATGCTTTGAGGCTTATTCCTTCAGAGGTCCTAAACAAACTTTCGAACAACAGAAATTTCAGAAAGGTCCACGTTCTTGGAAAGGCAATCGGAGAGCAAATTCGACGATGTTACGATTGTTACTTAAGTTGGTCTTGGCAGGAACCATGAAAAATTGCCGGGTCAACTTTAATGTTCTATAAATCTGGCAGCAATTATCCCTGGCCTGATGATGTGCTGATAGTCACGAAATCGGTCGCTTACATATGTATATAAGAAGTAAAAGTAAGAAAAAAACAATGAGGAGAACAAAGAGGAAAAATATAATAAGTGGAAGATAAAATAACAAGAATAATTTACAATGTTGTCAACACTAGCTTTTGGGTACTTTAGGACCTTACTGTACATATACGGTACCCGCCTTGATGTTTTGTCATCATTTTATACCTTTGGTAGCGGCGGCAAAAGCATTCGTAATCAGGTCTTATTAATGCTCGAACGACAACAAAACGAACATTACGTATTTTAAACGGTGAAATTGTTTTTTGTACAGCCGCCAGCTCAAAAACGACATAATCTTTGCCCGAATTCACCGTCCAAGATCGAAGGAGATTGCGAACGTCCAATATTCGGGAAGGTCCCGGCATTTGCCAACGGTCGACCGGTTGGCATACATGCACAACGTACTACATACGGAACCGCAAGTGTTATTGATGCGTGGCCCCTTAGTGGCCTATTAACGTTCGTGGCCTTTTACCAGCGACCCCATCAGCACGCGAACTTCTCTACGAAACATGTCTTCTCCTCTCTCGCTCTACTCTCGATTTCCACCCTACGCTGTCGGCGATCTATTCTCCAAAGTGCCCCATTACAACATGTTAGGCACTCCGAGATTGTATAACGCGTACCTACTGAATAAGTTTGTGTGTATATCAAAAGCCTTTTTGTACGCTTTTCTCTCGCCGCCATTTGTATTGGGTATCCTACGTTTAACGAGCGTGCATACACGCGTCGATATCGGATGGAATGCTAACGTTCCGCTGAATGCGAATACAGACGGATGGAAAAGTTTTTCGTCGATTTGCATCTAGCAACATAGAGCGGATCAATTGAGTAAATGTATGTGATTTTTAGATGTAAATTCGATTATTTGGGCGACCGTTTACATCCAAATTTGCTACCGATTTCGATAGATGCTCGTCACTTCTTCTATTATTTATCTTATGGCGCTAGGAGGCTCCAGCTTAGCTGTGCTTTTGTATCAGTGGCCAAGCACAAAATTAGTAGAAAAAAAGAATCGTTTATATCTCTTCTGATCTTGCATTTGTAGCATTAGCTTAACACATCAAAGAAGCAATTTAATTGAAAAAAAAGGCAAGCTTAACTTTTTTACGTCATGCAAGAAAGAGGTCATAAACGAGAGAGTAATCTCCCAAGCATTGTCTACCTCTACCTCTAACTTGTACAAGACAGGATAAGTGGTTTGTACAAGTCGATAAGTAGAAATTTTCATATTTTCTTCCGCAACGTAACGATTTCTTGGACAATTATTTTGGAAAACCTTCTGTTTACGATCCGCCTGTTTGTGCAGATGTTACAAATTGAAAGGTTTTTTTTTTGTTCGATTTAATGACGAGGAAAGATCTAACCTATTTGATTTTTCAAATTTCCAGAATAATAGAACAATTTCCTGTTCATTGGGGACCTTCCTCCTTCCTAAGAGGCATTTCTTTCAGTCAGTTCTTTCAGGTTTTTAACACATGAAGTGCTGGTAAAAATAGAGGCTTTTATATTTTCATCTTCAAAAACATTCTTTTTAACTGTTAACTTCTAATGCTTTCGTTCGGGATCCTTTTGGAGATGGCTAAAGACACATCATTGGCACGAAAAACATCGGAGAGAAGAATTAGAAGACATGTGTTGGAAGGTTAACTTGGTAAGACCTTTAAAAGAAAAGGCCATGGACGAATTCCAAACCGCCGCCGTAACTTGTCACTGTCCACTAAACAAGCATCTACACAAAATGATATCCAGCATATAGAAGATACAGGAAGGAAGAGGAAACTCATCTGCGCCCTATAGGCCACTGCGAAACGATGATAAGACGCAGCGGCTTGAGAACGCGAAAGGTAAACATGTAGCCGAAGAAAATTGTGGGACTTTTAAAAACCGCAGAACTTCTTCGGGATTGCTCAGAAGAGTCAGTTAGGTCATTCGACCGCAGCGCAAGAGGCCGTTAGGAACCATCTCGTTTCAATTATTAAATTGTCAGTTGCATATGCTGCGAACGGGTTAGATTAAACGTTGTCAACAATTTACGAACCGACGTTACTAAATTCGTGAACTGAAGTGTAGAAAATGCATAGGACGCCCGAACAATTCTCCTACAATACACAGTAGTTTACGCCTTGCGTATTAACCGCCCATTTCCACGAGGGACGGTGGGACGGCGCGGGCACGAGGGTTCGCACCAAATAATTTATTGGGCGCGTTGTTTCGCTGACTCTTCGATCGCGGCGAAAATGAATTTGTTTTTGCCGTGTTTACGGCCGAATTCGTTATCGTTTTAACGGTGTTAGTTAACGGATGATTGCGATTTAAACTAATCGACAATATATTAGAAGTCGGCCGACGTATGATTTCACCGCACGAATGGGATTCGGTCAGGTTTGACGTTTCCATTTAAATGGCCTACTACCACAGTAATGATCGTTGTTCGATGGTTGATGATGGAATGTTTAGGAACATTTGGATTGGAATTTGAACGTAGCTTCGATGCTTTTTCCTAAACTTCGTAAACAGCAGCTTGGTGCAGTTCGTAAGCACGTTAACTAGATTGATCCATAAGTTCTTGTGCATAAAGATCAGCAACGTTGCATGGATTAACTTGCATAACGTTTGCTTGTTCTTCACAATGGAAGAGGAAAGCTCTATCGAGTCATTACTGGAAAAATTTGATATGGAAAATATTTTCGAGGTCACACTAAACTGAGCAATGTAAGAAGCCCGAATAGACCATTTTAAGTGGACGAAGCAATCAACTATTCGCGAATTCTTCAAAATCCTGCAGGATCAACCGGACTTCGTCCAAGAATAACATCGAATGGCTTCACATGATTTGATTGGTGCGCAAGCTCCATTTTGCAGAGTTGATGTTTGATGGCAATCGATGAGAAGCGGATTTCTTTACATAATCCGGATAAAACAAAAATGTTGGTTGTACGAAGAAAGAAATCCCCTCCAGTGATCCGTTAAGGCCGATTCGGACAATAAGACATACGAAGACGTGCGTTTGATGGAATTTCGAAGGAATTTCGCACTTCGAAATGGTTCCTGAAAGGAGACGATCTTGCGAGCAACTCGATAGAATTTACATAATACTGAGCTCTCGGTACCCTGCACTGAATCAACAGATGCAGAATTTTGGTGTATCCAGCTCGCAGGTCCCGTTTGGCGCAGGAAAAATTTCAAAGTACGGCAGCCATTTTGTCTCGTCTACCATTGAGTCCGGATGTTGTCCTATCGGATTACAGATTGTTTCGTTCGATAGCACGTGTCTTCTGCGATCGCAATTTTAACAATTTTGGAGAAGTAGAAAAGTAGCGTTTCGCCTCTAAACCGGTGGAGCGGTATCGACATTTCCAATTCAAGTGTTGCTTGAAAGATTGACACATCTTACATAAAAAAATAGATCGTATATCGATGTTCTTTGTTTGCTACAACCTGCACAATTCTATTTATGAGCAGGTTATGACTGGACATTAATAATAAATTGTATATCGCTTTGTCCTTCAGGAAGACACATCTGGTCCTCTTGTAAGAACTCATCTTCCTTATAAGGCGAGACTGCTTTTCCTAATACTCTTCTCGCTGTTCCCCAATATTTACCATCTGAATAACCATCCCGAAACAAAGATTATCTATTCGTGAAGAATCGCATTCTTCCATAAAAATTACAAAATGCGCGCACTGGAATTGAAGATAATCTCTAATGGACAAAACCGTGCTCTATTGTTCCATGTATAATTGAGCTTGTTAGTAGGATCAATAATATTAAATTCTAGGACCGCTAGGACTAAGCTCTTTAGTTGTTTTAATCATTTTTTCCTTTTTTTCGTAGATGATCCTCCTTTAATGACTTAACAGTTTTCTTCAGATATTTGTATCGTTTGGATTCCCAATAATTTAAATGGAGATCATTCAGATAACATCGGTATCAATTTTTTCTATTTTTACGCATCTCTACTTAAATTCCTCGAAGAGGTGAACCTTGCCGTTTAACGATGAAATGAATTTTCCAAAAATAAGAAATCTATACATTGTTTTTTACCTATGCTGGACGCTCGGTTGTTATTTAACAGCTGCTTGCGTAAGTTAGCGTTAGTGTTTTTGTAAAAATGGAAAAAAATAAACGAATATCAAGAAGATGCAAGAATACACAATTCTTGCATTTGAAAGCCTGCCCTCGAGGAAAATGGAGAATAGGATAGACCGGATAATAAAAGAGCTCCTCGATACTTCATGCTCTTGCAACTGTGCAATTTTTAAGAATTCCCTAAAGAAGAAGAATAGGACCAGTTCTATTTTCTATTTATTTCTATTTATTGATGACGTCGTCGATTTTTTGAGCGACTACAGTGTGATGTACTCTGTAAACGATAATACGTATTAGCAATGATTAGAACGTTCAAAGCACATAACATGCTAGATCGAATGAACAGCTGGTGTTGCTTAAACGTACTCTCTATTTCAGACTATTCAAAAGAAAATTATCCTAACTTCCATCCACATTTACAGATTACAAACAACATTATTGATCATCATTATCATCAACTCTAGCTTCGTCGCTGAAACGGGATCATCATTGTCAATCTTCAACCTCAAAAGTAAATATAATCATTTCAAAATTAAGACACTTAAAACGATTCTTGAGAACTGACTCTTTAAGAGCTGTATATTTCTTTAGATTTCGATCACGATTACTAGATGGAATTCTTCTTTGGGGACGTAACTCTTTCATCAACGAAGTTTACCTTAAGCAAAAAGCTGCAGCCAAATGTATTACCGATATCAGTCACCTAACATCTTGTAGAAACCATCTCGGTTTATACAATTATACATTTTAGCAGATTCCAAATATTAGAGATTAACAATGCGCAACGTGATTATAGCATAAGGAATCTTAAGATTCATCTTATGAAACATAGTCTAAAACTAACAAGTGTTGTCAGTTGTGTTGATAATCTTGAAATAAACGGCCATAATAGTCTTCCGGATAATCGGAAAGTCTACGACTTAAATAAATTCAAACAGTCACTTTGATCATTGTGTAACTATTTTTTTTTTTCTTTCTCTCTTCAATTTAGATATTGTATTATTTTCATGCTTGTCTTGTACCTTTTCTCCGAGTTATTTGTGTTGTGGTCTTTGAAATAAAGCAGATTATTCGTTATTATTATTATTATAAAGACGTTTTACAATAAAAATTGTCGTGGAAGCTTACATTGAACTGCGTTTCTCAATTTCATTTCGATTCCTTACTTCCCTCTTCTATTTCAGTTAGTAATCTACACGCTGTCTATCCATCAAGTGACAACCATGTGAAAATTGAATTAGGGTGAAGAAGATAATAATAATGGTAGCAGCTCCTCTTCCCGGCACCGCTTCTTTGCACAGTGGAACTGAACGGCGTCCTCCTAGCCAAAATCTATTTTCCTGAAAGTATTTATTTTTACTCATATTTAACTAAATGAGCGTATTTCATGCTTACAAGCTCGTTGTATCCGTAAAATTCGGTTGGGACTAACATAAAAGCTGTTTAAGTTAATTACCTAATATTTCTTGAATTGAGTCATGAAGCATAAATTATTTTAACGTATTTTTTAGTATTAGTGGGCAGAGGCGCAGAAGCCCTTAAGCACTGCGACCTCAATAGATCTATTGTTTTCTACATGTTGGAGAAATTGGAGGCTCTCAGCAAACCTTGATACTACTCTAGGATCTCCGTTGCTCAGCTTAGTTTACTGACAATGTTATTTTCGAATGCGACTGATGACATATTTGATCATTAGCTTTACCTAGATTGAATAGGTGATATTTTAGAGCTGCGTGACCTGTCAGAAATCCCGTCAGTAATCTAAGGTCCTTTTTGCTGAACGATAGCACGATCCTGGAGCGAAGTACGAAGTCTTTTGATCGCCCTCCCATGCTTTTATTACTTGTTCTATGTTGCTGTCTTAATAGAGCAATAGAAGGCGTTAGGACCAATGACGGGCATGTTGACTGCTTCCTCAGCCAGTTTGTCCGCTTTTCCATTCCCTTTGATCCCTTCATGGCTTGGGTCCCAAGCTCCCATCGATTGTTATTTTTAACGTATAGAAGAACTATAAAGTATGAGAACATTAAAATTCAGGCAGACTTTTCAATACGAGGTTTGTTTGCCTTTTTGGTTGAATTTGGACTCATATCGTTGTGCATTCAATAAACAATTTACCGGTTTTACGGTAAAACATCTCGCGCCCGTACTTACCTTTTCCAGAGAAAGTTGCGTTTTTCATACGTACATATAACGTTTTAAAACTATATTTCCTGTTGAACAATTTTTACCGAAACAATAGCAATGCAAAACCAATTACTTCCCAACTTTAAATGGGGATGGGCTAACGCTCACAGGAAGAAAGTTCGATCCTTAAGTAAAAATGCTGAACGGTTAAATGGCGACTTCGTTGTACCATTACAAGAATCACGTGCTGAAGTGGATGACAACAGCGAAGCGAATGTAATTGAAGCTTTCGTGAATTCGTCGACACAACAGACGGATGTTGTTGATCGTGTCTTGTTTGAAGGAACAGCCTCTCAGTAAGTAGGACGTATTGGCTTTAATGGTAAATTCTCCATCTACAAGCACATCCATAAGATTGCGAAGCCGCTTAGATCGCACGAGAAGCAGAATTTCTCAAACGAAGTCGCCTGATGAAATGCGCAATCATCCAGAGGCAGGTGTTATTTTAATTAGTAAATGAGGTCGCGATGGTTCATCTGGCCAAACGCAATACAAGGCGAAAATTGTTTATGGTGTCTTTAGTATCCCTCCGTCTCTGCTAGGAGAAACTTCTGAGACAGTGTCTTGGGGAAATCCAACACCATCAACACCTCGATTCTGCAGACCAGTATTTATTGAATTTGCCGAGGAAAGGCCGAGGAAGCCTAAGGAAATAATAATCCTCAAGCTGTTAGTGCAAAACTCTTCTTTGCATGTTTAAATAGGGTTTATGGGTTTGATATTGTAGGTCTCATATAGTCTGTCATTTATACAATGGGCTGCTCTAACATCTTACCAGAAGAAAAGAAAGACAACAGAGAGCAAATATCTCCAAGAACGATTTAGGAAGGAGTTGCAACAAGAAATAATAACAAAGAATTAACTATTATAGATCGTAATACCCAAAAGTTGAATTTTGGCGCAGCCAACATCTCCGGAGAACTTTTAAATCCGCGTACAAAGAACACCTGTACGGTGATGGAACGGTTCGCACGCGGTCGTACTCACCTGTAGATAATGCCGAAGACGCGGATGATGACGCCGCCCTCGCGACTGATACCGCCCCACCTCGGCGATTATTATCGCATTTAGCAACCCCCTCTTTCGCATACCGCACGGGGCTGTCAACGGGCTAGCACGTGGTCCACCATATACACACTACACCGCCTAGTTTACAAACTACAACGGCACGCGTTTTCACCGCGGAGATTATCGTTCGCGCCACCGTTGCCGCCGAAACTCGCCTTATTTTCCCGTAAAACGTCGCCGCTTCTTACGTATTTAGTGGTGAACGGTGCATGTGCGCTTACCAACGGTAAGTTTCGGGTTGTTTGTCGAACTTTGCGATGGAGTCTTTCGAAATTGACGACGGCGAATGAGACTCGAACGGAAGTTTTCGACAATTGCGGCAAGTTGTAAAATATAAATACGACGGCACGAGACCTGGTTAGAAGAAGGAAAGGGCCTTAAACTTACGGAAGGTGCGTAAATTATTAAATTTTTGCGATTTTATAGCGATTAAATGTTAATATTTTTATTTATTATTATTATAGTTTTTATTTTGGAATTTACTTCCGGTTATTCCAATTTTAGCTCTCGGCACAATTTAATACAATGCGTTGCGTCTCACAAATGAAAAAACATGTTTATTACGGATTCATGAAAAAAAAATTTGATGAAAGCTCGAGCCTGTTCTGAAACTTACGAATAACATTGCTTTTCAAATGTCCTTTTGATGATTAATTCTGAATTAATCTTTATTCAAATAATGAAATATTTAATAAGTCACCCAGTCTTTCATGTAAGCCTCCTCTTCTACCAGATAGTATTTTTTCTTTGAATTGGCTGAACTAGCTTTGTTTACAAACATTTTCGGGAAAATTAAAAAAATTAAAAAACTCGTATTTTTTTTTGTTAAAAAAGTTATTTCATTGATACGAATTAAAAAAATTGACGGGAATTGCAGGAAAATGCCTTAGATCATTGTACAAACAATTGTTAAATTTTACAGCTTTCAATTTTTTTTTTACCAATACGGTGGTTTGTATTGTTCCGTATCAAAATCAAAAAAAATCTCAAATGTCGAGCAGTTATAATATTCTCAACAAAACAAGGAAAAAATCCCCGAAAATTATTCGAGAGAAATATTCGAGGAATACCTTTCAAAGTCGACTAACTACGAATGGTCAAAATTATTTCGATGTGGTCGACAATCGCTGGATGATGATGATCCTCGTCCAAGCATCGACGTGATCGCTTCCTCATTACGTTATTGAAAAGAACCAGGTGTTTGGTACCGGAAGATGCAAGATTAAAGAAGCGACAATTAGCAGCTTTATTAGGATACCTTGGATCGATAGAAGCTAATGCCATTGCAAATGCGTGTCCGGATGGAGACGTACGAATAATCTTTGACGCTTCGTGAAGACCCGCCATTGACTTCAACGTTCAACAATGTAATGGCATATTTACTGCTTCAGTCCTTTCGAGAAGTTTAAAGCCACCCCTTCTCTAAAAAAAAGTAATGGCAACTATTTTTTTTCGGAATTTTCAACGAACCAATTATCTGAATAAGGATAGTACGGTAACAACGGAGTATTGAGCAAGCTTAATGCGTCGCCTCAAAGATTCTATTAAAAGGGACGGAACACTGACTCAAAGTACCGTATTCGTAAGTTAGGACTTTCATAAGCTGTCGTTTTTGAATGTGCTTCCATAAAAATTGATCGTCCACTTTATAGTCCAGATCTAGCTCCCTGCAGCTATTCTTTCCTTTCAAATTTTTATTTTAAATGGATAAATAACGATTCAGAAGCACCAGCCGTTGGTTGCAAGTATTAGGTGTTAAATTAGAAAAATCACTATTAAATATCACAGAACGTGTGGCCTTTCATCTTTTCCGGGAATCCCTGAAACAGAGAAGCCTTTCTAATGGTGGCGTTTCTTTTTGTAGCTCTCTACAAACACCATCTCCAACATGCTTACTTTCTCATATGTGATGTATTTAATTATTCGAATATCTAATTTGTAACGTTTAACGTGAGCGGTGCGTTTTAGGATGAAGAAATCCAAGGTATAAAAGGAGCCGTTCGATATTGCATAAACGCGTCAGGTAGTACTTTACAATATTTCTAACAGCATGACCGATGTGCTGCAACCTATTGTTAAAATGTTCCTTCAAGATTTCTTCGAATAAAAAAAAAGTCGAATTCGCCATTATCTATTAGCTCTTCAAAGTAAAACAAAACTTGAAGCTTTATCGCAGCAATACGGCAATGTTCATCGTCCAGACATCCGAAGGACTCTCGCATGTACAAATCAGCATTATTGTTATATTGAATGGCAACTGGTAAAATGTTAATGTTGTCGCTCGTTCGAAATTCCTTCCGGAGGCGAAGTGCTTGTTTTCGCAAGCTGCAAGTCCAACTAACGAGGGCAGTAGTAAATATAAGAAAATAGTAACTTATTTTCTTCGTCTCCTAAAACGTCTAATTTAATGAAAAAAAATTTTTTTTTCCGTATTTCAGTGTAATTTCATCGTTTATTTAGATGGTCGTCTTATTTGTCGGCAACCTTTAAATTTGTATAGTTGCTTGTGGTGTAAAACGTCATAGAATAGCCTAAAATTGCTGATTGAATCGCTACTAAGGCTATCGGCTGCTCGTAACTATTTCTCTTCACATTGGTTAATTTTTTTTTTAATGGTCGCGTTATCGGCTTTTAACTTCTCTTTGGCGTATTTGTAAAAATGTCCAAATTTTATATGCTTATCAAATGTATGCATCTTGATAATCTTCAATTAAACCACTGTGATCTGATAAAGTAACACAAGGAAGACTCTCAATGAATATTCTTTAACAACAGAGTAGGTACCAAACTATCGACTCCGCCAATTATTGCAATTATCATATTCTTGATTTCGATTAAAGAAACTTTAAAATAGAGTTATGTAAAGAAATAACGGTGCTTGCGTCGAATTCAGCGCCATCTAAAATGAAAACAACGAAAGCTTCCGTTTGTGTTTCCTCATCGATGTATTTTTGATTAAATAAAGAAGTGAATGAAGTGCTCTCTTGTCTGTTAGGCACGTTCATAGCTATTAAACCAGATTTGATCGACGATCTACGTAGTCATTAGGATGGTGCTTTATTTTTGATCTTCAAGTGATAGTTTTATCGATTTTAGGTTTAGCAGTCAGGCGTCAACAAAAAAAAAATCAATTCCTTTCCCTAACATCTTACATCTGATACGTTTCGTTGGATTCTTTCCAGCTTTTCCATTCTGTATGTTTCTTTGTGCGCGGTAAATAACAATTACATACGTGCAGATATTTGTTTAGAATATTGCTGACGAGAATGTGAGTGTCCTGGTCTCATGTATAAGGCGGAGAAGGGCTAAAAAAGAAGTAGTACTCACTTTCGACATTTCTTTAGGATAACAATACGCAATGAAATTGATTTACGTTCACAATAAACAGCTTAAGACGAATACAAAAATTTTAACCAATTTCGACCTATCATCCTACGATCATCCTCAGGTTAGTAGTGCCTGAAATACGCCGAACAAGTAAGAATGAGACGTTTGCGAATGGAGCTTTACTTTATTTATTTCAAAGCTGACGGTCGTCTTTGACGATCGATCATAACGGAGACGGCAACAATGCGTTTTCCATCGGAATCACTCTGTATAGTGGAATAGTCTTTTTTTAATTGGAAAATTGCTTTGGCCTGTGGAAAGTTGGAGCACATGTTAAAAGGATTCCGGCCGTTATATAGCCTCTTTACAGCAACTTTATAAGCAGATATAAGTTTGATTTTTGTTGAAATAAAGCAACTTGATGTAAAGATTCTTCTTTATCTTGTTTATCACCAGTTCGTGGTGCAGATCGGAGCGAAGCCCTTTCTTTATCAGCAGTTTCTTCAAAAATCAAATTTTTACGCCTTAAATGGCTCTTAGCAGAGAAATAGGAGCAAAACTAAGAAGATTGAGATTAAGCCAGCACTCTAAATTTAAGAAAATACGCTCAATTCAAAATAATACACTCGAGAAATTCTCTCTCTCTATATTCTCGCATATAGACGCGTGTATTGTAAGATAAATATTGGCTCGCGCAATGCATATATTGCAAATATTGGGAGTAACCCAATCGAAACCAGGAAAATTGAAGACCTAAAGGGGTCCGGAGAGAGACCCTGTCGTAGGGAGCACCGAACAAAAGCTTGCAGACAAAGACAAGGAATTTGTCTCAGATAATCCATAACGCGACAACGGAAATATTATTTACAGTAGACGACAGCCGTGAAAACCTACATTTAACGAATTAATACAGCTACAAGTTACAACCTTTCCCGTCTCGAAACATCCTAACAAACTTGCAGCAATAAAATCTTCGGATAACGTCTGCGATTTATATGACGTCATAGAACCGACGATGGAAAAGCGCGATGATGCGGAATTAACACGCCACGTTACATTTTAATAAGTAATGAACCGTGCCGTTGTAGGGCCAGAGCAATCAATTCGAATTACAAGCGACAAATATCCATCTCTCAACCGAGTCCGAACGCCGCCACCTCCGCAAGGGCTCACGTCCGTTATCCGGGAGGGTTGCACCGCGTGACCCCTGTCCCCCAACGCGGGTCACACATACCGCGTGACATATGTAAGTTTGTGTCATTTCCGGCAGTTGCATTCCGGCCGAAGCCAATATCGACGACGGAACCACGTTCGGCGTTTTGTGTGTATTGCCCCCGGTCGCTACGAAGGCGTATAATTCCTGTTCGCGTTGTTGAGGCGGAGAAAATGGCGGCGGAAAAGAATGCCCGTGTGTGTTTTTTTTTTTGGCAGCTGCTTCGTTTTTTCTTTTTTTTTTAAGAGCTTCGGATCTTCGGAGGATTACGGAGGTTATTTTGGGATTGTTTAGCCCTCGCGTGGTTGTCAGATTTTTTTGTGTGTAACGTCTCTTAAACACTACATCTTTGTATCGGTTTTAAAATAATACCGGGGAGAATGCGGAATGTCAGCATGCGTTCACTAGAAGAAACACATCGCACTTCGAACGTGGAATGTTATGAGCAAAGAGATGGATGGAAACGGAAATGGGGCGGAAAGACCATTAAGAAGTTGTTTTCAAACCAAGTTCATAATCATTGTCTAAAGTACTTGCAATTAATAGAAAGATATATAATATGGCAGAGAGCTTCTATCACGCATACGTGCTTGTGCAGTGTATTGCTCGAAAGGTCATTTAGAAGAGGACTTGGAAAAAAATTGTTAATAAACATTTGAATTTAAGGAACCAATTTGATTTTTCGATGCGAAAACGATCTGTTCTTAATAAGACCGTTTGGTTAGCGTTAACTGGTTTTATGTGTCTTCAAAGGGACCAATCTAAAGGGCTTAAATCAAGAGAACGAGCTGGTCATCTTATTGGATACTATTAGTACGTATCCATCGCCACCGTATCGTACAACAAAGGACTTCAATTTATAAAAAAAAAACGTAGCTATTTACGACGGTCACCTTTTTATAGATGTCGATCGCACGCTTAAGAGAGTCCAAAATAGGTATTACGTAAGCAATTTCACGACCTTAATCCCACTTGAAACTAACGGTAAAACTTCCCTTTCGCAGCATAACGAAAGGTGTTGATAAGGTTCAAGAAGGATCAAGATATGAATCCGAAAGGTAAACCGAAAACGGAAGGAAGGTCGGGAATTTATATAATTGCACGCAGCGATTGTACTAAAGCCTATATTGATCGAACGAAAAGAGCGATAGGCACCAGATTTAAGGGGCATATTAGGTGTTATCGCTTCGGTAGATTAAATGCGCCAAGTGTAGCCCAGAAGATCTCTAAAGACTAGTATTGTTGTTGTTCGCTCTTGGTTATATATCTCATTTCTGTTCCGCTTTGCTGATCCATAACCGTTCCGTTCCGCTGACTCGCGTCGTTCGTTGTAATGAAGAACTTCAATCGCCATACAACGAACGACGCGATTCAGCGGAACAGAACGGTTATGGATCAGCAAAGCGGAACAGAAATGGGATACACAACCACGAGCAAGAGACAGCAACATCAGTCTCTAGAAATCTTCTAGAGAAGCTGACGGCATGATCAGCGAAACGTCAAGTTTAAGTCGTAATTAAAATATGAATTACGCGATAACACCCGAAAGAAATTTCTACTATGGATCACGGTCGCGAAAGCCTACACTCAATTATTAAATTAGAAAAACTTGAAATTGATTAAGGACGTAACTTCGCCACTTACGAAGCTATAGAACAGAAAGAATGGACCGTTTCCCGTCTTCATTAGATCTCGCGGACGCGTAAGGATTGTAAATAACACTTGCTAATACACCTATTCTCTAGGTTTCATTTGTTGCCGTTCTTCTAACGTATCGGCTGCACGAACGAGGAAACGAAAGTAGCACGCAATGCTGGCGTATCCCTTTCAACTGAATAATACGTGATAAAGCGTATATTTTTGGGTAATTTGTTAATACATTCAATCATCCTGAGGCTAAGATCACAAATTGTATTTGGTGAAAATAGATGCCTTTCTGCAGATTCTTCAACGTAAACAACATCATATTGGTGTTTGTTACGTGCTGTTTACGTTCGGATAAAAAGAGTAAAATATACACGGGCAGGAATTTGCATTCATAGATACTCCACACGCTACTAATTACCGAAAACCTCTCGCATCTGTCCATGAACGCATATTAGCGTACCTAGAGACTATCAAAAATTCAAATGAACACACGTACACACATTCTGCGGGTGCGTCGGGACGAGGCGCGTAGTTCAGCTTTTTTTAACTTTTTAGTCATATTTGCTTTTTTTTTTTCCTGTAGCGGTTCAATATGCCAGCTTTTTACAGGTATAAGAGAGTACGCGCTATACATGTATGGATATGCATACAACGTATTTAGGAACATGGATACGTTGGAGAGGTGCGGATATCCAGTTGCCCGTCCGCTGCACATGTTCTATGTAATTTAATCTGCGTGAGCTTTTACAATGATATAATTATAAATTGAAATTATGATTTCGTCGGTAATTTATTGTGTTCATTCGTAGCGAATATAGCGCGCCTCGGCTGCGTGATTTAATTTACACAAAGTGAAAATTCCCATCTATTAATTTTTTTTTTTTATCCTCCGAAAAATACATCCGCGTAATAAAATTATATATGCGGACGGGGATGTTTGATAGATTTTTGTTTTTAGCCGTTTCGGTTTTGCGTACGTCGATGCGAAAGCTGGGAATAATATCGGGATACAATTTCGAATATTTAATTAAAATATCGACGGCGAAACATAAACACCGGGTGTCCGTTTAAGGAGGGACATTGCGTCATATTAGATTAAGTAATAAAACCCGCGGTTTACCTAATCATTTATTAGACTCTTAACACAATTCGATTGGTAGCATGTTTTTACAACAAGAACTTATCGCTTTCGACCTCGGCTCTATCTCAGCAAGGATAAGTTCGACAGGATTCACAGTTGAACTGCGAAAATAACCAATAGCATTTCATTAAAAATAAATGATATGCGCATTTGATCGCTAGAGGGCGCGACTATTGTGAGAAAGTTCAAACGGAACGATCATCCCGTATCGAATTACAAGATGGTGCAAAAGTAATGTCGTAATTTCAATTGGCCGCCATTTTGTTATAAATAAAAAAAAGGAGCTCTGTTTTCATAAAAAGTTTATTCGAAATTGTAAAATTGCGCTGGTATTACGGCACTTTGAATTGTTGCTCGCAAAACATCTGGCTCCAGGTTAGCGATTCCTGCTTCAATGTTACCTCTTTCAAAGCTTGCAAGGTTCGTGGTTCGTTGTGGTGAACGCGAGATTTTAAGAAGCCTGGAAGGAAAAAAGCGCGGTGCTGTTAGATCTGGCGATCTGGATGGTCAGTTCGAATCTAATAAATAAAAAAGCAACCAATTGTTGCGTTTGTTACCACGTCCATTAAAAAATACGAAAAATTCAGTTTGATCGACGTCACTCCGCTTGACTTCTTCCCGCCTCGGTAGTCGCACTTCATTACGTAAAATCTCGCGAATTAAACCCACCCAATCCGCTTTCATTAAATCCCCAACAAAACGACATTAAAAACATATCTCTTACGCAGAGGCGAATCTTGAGGACGAAAAATTTCAATTTCGACATAACACGACGGTCGATCGTCCGCGAGAAAAAAAGAACCGTATACGTTCGTAATATGCTTATGTACGTAAGGTGTACGTATATCCGCGAAAATCTGCGAAAGAATCCGGAGCGGGGGGGGAGGACACGCTGGAAATACGCCATCCGAGTTATCCGACGTGAAGATATTTCTTTGCAATTACGAAGGCGAGAGTCCGCGAAGCGCCTTCACAGTCCGATACGAAAGCACAATGCGCGAAAAGCCGGCGGAGAAATCCGAAAACTCGCTCACAAAAGCTCGCAAACGGCGAGTTGCGATATACCAACGTACCAGGATCGTATTAGGTTCTCGGCTTAGAATCGAATATTAATAAATACAGCTCAGTAACTTTGCAAACAACGTTAAAGTATCGATACACTTCGCACAACGTAAGTTTAATTGACATGTTCAGAACAACTGTTTGGAGAATGCGAGCGAGACAGCTAAGCCAGATTAATTAATTAAACATATCTGGTGCGGAATGTGCCGATGCCTTAGTATTGTTCGCCATAGTGCACTAAGAAGGGACGTCGTTTTAAGTAGCAAAGAACAGTCAATAGTTCTTGCCGTTAATTTAAATATGATGTTTTTGCATCTCTTGCCTGCTTCGTTCGCCTCTCTTTTATTCTTTTTATCATTGATCCCGGCTCTCATACAGCCTTCACTGGTCCATCTTCTTCCATTTTTATTAAATAATTAAACCATTTCAGCCGCTGCTTCTCAAACGCCTTTGTTATAGGCTTTCCTTAATACACCTTTCACTAGTCTGATGAATTAAAAATATTGTGGATAACGTGCTTTTAAACAATTTAATATCATTAAAACTAAATTTCATTTCAAAGATAATATCGATACATCTAATAAAAACTAGTATTTGAGATATTATTAAGATAAACTGATATCTTAACGGTGTCGATTATTACTAATAAAAAGATGTATCATAAGACCCGTTCCTGTCCTTCACCGCCTTTCCCTTTACCGACGATCTTCCCAGCGGTGCACCGTATGCTGCCCCAACCACTTCTTCCTCCCGCTCCTCCTTCTATTCCTCCTCATCCTTCACAAAAGATTATTAAGTTTGACGAGTATTTAGTGCATGCCGATGGATGTTATTAACGTGCGGTACCGTCTCTCTCAAAGCGAAAGCTTTGTCATGGATATAGACTCACGGCGGTTTAATTGGCGACTCTAGTCGTCGTTCTAGTCGTACAGTCGACGCCCGCCGTCGTCGCGGAATCGTCAGCGGTCGAAAATAATCTCGACGTGGTTAGCGTCCCCCCAACCACCGGCGCCATCCCCTCGCTCCTCTTGGGATGCTGCGTGTAGGTGGCTATACAGCGGTCCTACGCCGTAGTAGCGCGTCTTTCGATTCGCTTAAGCCGCTTAACATTAACCGAACGGAATGCCGCAAATCATCGGCTCATCTGTCGTTCGACGGGAGAGCGCCAGAACAGGGCCGTATCGGGATGTACGGTACCGATAGTTATAGGTAGTTCAGTTGTGGGCAATTTTGTTTAACGATAACGAAGGCCTAGCACAACATGAATGCTTCGATTTGCTTCGCTCAATTTTTTGGTAATGAAGCATTAACAGAAAAGACTATTGGTCATATAAAGACAATTGGTTCGTAGAATTTCGTCGTGGCCGTGCCGCCGTCGATGATGAATTTCGTAAAGGTCGATCAAAATCGGTTGCTGTTATAAAGAACATGCAACGCGATTGAAGAGGATCTATGGGCAAGAAGCTATTGAAGCCTTCAAATACTATGTTTGGAAGCTTTCACCTTTAAAGTGGAAAAAAGGATTCGGAAATGCAAAAGTATATAAAGCTTAGCGGTGATTAGATTGAAAAAAAGCAATAAAACAACTTCCTTCTTCTTTTTTCTTTTTAATAAAAATTGAAACGACATCTAGAGTTCTTCAGAATCGTTTCGAGCATCGTTTTTTTTTCTTTTCTATTGCAATACTTCCAATTAAGAAAGAAAAAGATAATATACCCGCAGTTTCTAATCTTAGCATTTCGTTGGATTCAATCTTCTAATTTCCACCCGCCAGTAGCTCCTCATTTCCTCTTTCATCATTAAACCGTCGTGCCGAGGATCTTAAGCGTTTCGGGTAAAGTGCGCAAACAAGGGGAAGAAGATCGAATTCTATTTTAATACAATAAGACGTGCACCGCGGCCGCCATCCGTCGCACAGACATTATCATTAACTTAAAACGCGAATAAAGTTAATAAGTCGTGCGCGAGGAACGAGAACATCCTTTTCATCCTACTCCTCGCATTTCCGCCTCCTTTCTCGTGCTTAGCCGGCGAATGATAGCTTAGCGGTAGACTTCCGAGTTTCGAAATCGCAGCCAGGTGTTTGAACAGCGGCATTCATTCAAAATGAAATTGTCTGCCTCGAGATACTGACAATGAAGTCGCTTTATTCTAAGCGGTTGGCAGGGTCGGACTAGGCGAACGCGCCGCAGAAGGGAGATATGTCAAACGCGTGTAAATCTTCCGTTCCTAACTCTTAAATATCGATAACATCTTCCGCGTGGTAAGGCCAAGTACTTAGGTTCAACTCGGATTTGGCCGTAGAGGAAGAGTAATAAGGCGTTGTCATTGTTGGGAAAAATCCTATTAATCTGCTCATCGGACGATACAATGCGGTTACTCTGGCGCCGAAATAACACTTGATACCAGTCTTAAAATGTTCAGCCCGTAAGGAGTTCTGCTGGAATTAGTTAGTCCATGTGGTTAGATGTGTAGTAGTGGATCTCGAAAAATTCTCCAGATTATGGCAAAGCTGACCGAAGAACAATATAGAGGACGAATATTCCTTCCATCTGTCTGTATTTTTATTCCAGATGATCCCATTTACTCTGTTCAGGACAACTGTCCCATTCACACGTCTACAACGGTGACAAACTGATTCGACAATAATCCCGAAGTAATTTTAATGCGGTAGCCAAGTAAATCACCAGATTCTATCCCATCGAAAATTCGTTGGATGTAGTAGCGAGAAATTTCGATGATATGCAGAACACTAACCCAACATTAACTCAACAATAGAAAACGTGAACAATGTGTGAGGTGACACATACTGCGAAAGATTCCCTTTCCTGAATTAATAAAAAAATATTTATTGATGCGATTGTTGATTAATCTCTTTTCTGTTGTTTTAAATTTGTTTTTACCTCCTCAGAATTTGTTTTTATTTGGAGTTCGACGCTCATTTTTTTTTAGAATTTGTTTTTATTTATTTAGATTTGTTTTTTTTTTATTTATTCAGAATTTGATATTTATTCAGAATTCTTCTATTTTCTTAGAATTTGCAATTGGTTAGTTATTTAGAGTCTGTTGTTCATTTGTTTAGAATTTGTTTTTTACTTATTCACAATTGTTTTATGTTCTTGGAATTTGTAATTAGTTATTTATTTAGAATTTGATTTTATATTTATTCAAAATTATTTTTTTTATTTTCTTAGAATTTGTAAATTGTTCTTTTTATTTATTCGGAGTCTGTTGTTCATCTAAAGTTTGTTGTTTATTTATTCCAAATTTTTTAATTTAGACTTCTTTTTTTATTATTATTAATTTTTTCTTGGAATTTAAAGACTTTGAAATAAAAACTTTTGATCAACTTCTACATGGACCTTTGTTGCTCTTCCTTCTTCACTTCCATTCATATGCTAAATGCATCAATAAAAACAAATTGATATCGAATAAATAGAGATGAATAAGGCAGGTGAAATTAAGCACGGCTACGAGTGATAGAAGGATACATACATCGCTTCAGAATGATACAAAACTTAAAAATGTTATGCCGAAGCGATTTTCTCCATATCGAAAAAGGAACGTTATACATCTCCTTAGCGTATTAAAGGCTATCTTAAAATCCAATGGTTACCCTTAATAATAATATAGTCATAGGCGTAACGCTCCTAATAATGACGCCGATGTTTTATGGTGTCCTTCGGAACAACTGTAATGCTCGTTACATTGGACAAAAAAAATTAAAGAAAAAAGAGGCCGGTTTTAATTTTGATAACGTAATAATTTTGGACGTTGAAGGCTTTGTCGATTGGCGATTTTTTTGTCTTAAAAAATCTCTCAACTGGACTGCATAAATTGAAGAGAGCAACGCTCAATGTAAGAAAAGAAAATGTTGCAAACGAGACATTAACAAGCTATTATTAGTAAGCTTAATATTTAATATAACGTAAATCCAGCTTTAAGGACCGATAGATGTTAAAGAAAAGTTATCATAGACCGCAGATGACTAACTCGTTCGGAATTTCGCTGTAAGAAATGGAGAAATCAAAGAATATCGCCCATTTCTTTACGACGAATTAATTTAATGTCGCAATTAGGAATTAGACGGCCGATTTCAATTCGTCCTTATTTGTCGAACAGCCGTATCTCGCTGTTATTATAGCGGATGACGCGACAGAAATACAATGATCCCCACCGATCGACCGCAATCCGGTAATAATCCGACGGCTACGACGGCGAGGAACATCCAGCACCATTGGCGCCGGGCGCATATCGAAGGAGATGTATCGAGATCCTTTTCTAGAATATTTGAATGTTAACAAATCCTCCCGACGAACGTTGCTTTAGTCTATTGTTCCTTTCGAGCAAAGGGATCGAAGGCGGATAAGCTTACCAAAGAAGGAGCGAATTGGTGGTCTCCAATAGAGCCATATGAAACGAGAAAAAACAAGAAAAAACGAGAAGCCATATGAAAGACATGGAAGGACCTCGTACTAGAAAAGTATTCCAGCAGAGAGTGGTCGTTCAATGAAGGGGACCTGGTAAGATCTCTGGCTTCTGGTTATGCAACCCTAACACGTTAATTAAACTAAGAAAATCTATGGTCCATGCCAAAAAGATATGCATGGAACACCAACATTTGTATTCGACGCTAATATTTTAAAGCTATGGCTCAACTAGTAACGATAACAATGATATGTGAACAATATTGGTGATATTAAATACGCCCACCGTGATTCCGGAAAACCGGCGCCCGTGTCTAACTACGCTACCGTCGTCGTCTTCGTCGCGTCGCATCATAGCGAATTACCATTTTCTAATTTACATTCGGAGGGGAAAACGATCGAAAGTTTCCTCGATTTTAACGCTCGCGCGCCGCATTAAAAGTTTGCACAGCACTCGTTGAAAGACAATCTGTCAAATTAGAACGCGAACGGGCCGCCCGCGTCAATACCGGAGACGCGATAATAAATTTAAACCGGTGAACGTCGCGTCCCCGAAATCGCGTTAATACGTCGAGATCGTGCCGTTCGGATGCAAGGGAAGCCCTCGGAAGTATCTGGAACGAGCGATTGTAGGTGGAACGCTTACGGATATTATCAAAATGGCGACTCAATTAATCATGGGAGAGTCAAGCATGTGTTAGTTGAAAGAAGAAATACTAAAGCTGCTTTAGTTCTCTTTACTTCTTTCCTCGAAAAAGGAAAAAAAAAGGACCTTTGTCGCAATACACGAAATGTTGATTTTCGGTTTAGTTGCAAATACATAGAATAACCGGTCGTAAGCTGCAACTCGGAAAAATATGATTAAGCGACTTTCGTAGATCGTGACTAGGGAAATCGTTAAAACAAACCGCCACCGAATTAAGGGTCAATAGGAAAGTCTACAGACAAACTGGAATTATCGAAATTAAAGGAAAAAATGCCAGCAGATCTACAATTATAACCAGACGAAGCCAAAGAAACTTGGCCAACCAACAAGACATGTAAGAGAAGAATTATAAGATTGGTGCGGTCAACATTAAATCTAGAAGGTTTGTGACATCCTCAATAAACGTTTGCCCAGATTTGCCTGTTTTCGCCCGTCTCGCATCGCTCTTGCGCTCACGTATTTGCTACCATCATTTTTGGAATCGAAAGATTAGGAAAGAAAGAAAAACACCCGATAAATGAAACCTGACAGAAGAATGGTCGATGTCAAAAGAAAGAAAACAAACCAGAGCATTCAACAATCAAGAATTGAAAGAAATTGACTATAAGAAAATAGCGCGACCGCTGAAGAAGCCACACCAATGACCAGTATTGACTGACAAAAATTGGACAACCAGAATTCCCAGCTGTTGGAGCTTCTGCATAATCGCATAACCAATATTTTGAAATAGAACATCTTCGTTAACAACCAAACTTCCTACCATACCTACTAAAACCTGGCTAAACAAATGCTTTCACCTTTATTTAATTAAATAAATAAATAAATAAATAAATAAATAAATAAACATTAAAATTGCAAGTATTAGCTAACAAATTCCACAGTCAGTAAGAAACACCGCAACATCGACGAACAAATCTTCCTGCTTCTAAAGGCGAAGCTCCGTCTCTCCGTTTCAAAATGCAAAACAAATTAGTTGACGATTCTGATGAGACTTAATTGAGAGAAAGGCGCGGAGAGACGGATGGAACGGCGAAAGAGGAGGAAGGAAGGTATCTCGGCCGCCGATCTCTTCTGCGAAGCGAGAAGCGGAGAATTAAATTTGTCCGCGTCTTTTATTTTTGAAGGAATCAATTCAGGATGGAGGAAATGGAACGCCGTGCGTTGTAACTACCGGCGCTTGAGTGTGTTTTCTTGTATCTGTTCGGCGTGAAGTGGTACATCTACATAAAGGGACGATCCAGGTATCGTCGTCGATGTCGAGTTCGTTTGCGCGACGGAAAATGTCGAAAGAATGCTGCGAAAAACGACGGATTTAAAGGGATGTGTACGTTGAATAAGCTATTAAGTTTTCGATGAAAATACGAAAGAAAAAATGATTAGCAATTATAAAAGATAAAAGAAAAAGATATAGTAAGGTAGCATGCTGAAAAACTTAAAGTAACTACAACGGAATAGGTTGAGGCTAGGTATCAAATAGGTCCACAAAGGATGGATAGGAAATCAGGTAGCTAAAAGAATACAAACAATCAACTTAATGCTTCATGAGGGAATATCGAGTCAATTGGCTAATCGCAGAAAATGTTGTGGAAGCTACAGCAAATGCATCTGAGTCAATTGGAAAAAAAAAATAACCAACATTCAACCTACGACAGCATAAGACGCAGTAGCTTTAAGAATTATCGATTCTCGGGAAAGGCAGTAAGCGACACGAACCCATTCTTATGAGGCGATTAAACGCGAGTCTACCTAACCTCTGCTAATTTCCTGAAGAGCAACACGTTTCTGCAGGCTTTCTTTAGGGCCAGAAAGATAGACCCGGAGCCGAAGAAAATTCTGCGCTCTCGTTGAAAGATCTCGGAATTAAGGTATTATTAAGAGGGTACAATAGGTGATGCGAGAACAGCGCAGGAAACCGCTAAGGAACCCCCTCGTCGTAGTAATAATAAAACAAATTATCACAAAACTAACAGACTATTATCTTTAAAAAAATCCAACATTTAAAGAAGAACATCGGATGGATGGGTGGATACGTACAACAAGCACGTTTCCGCATCGGAGCACCGTATAACGTTCGCACGGTCATTTCGAGTATTTGCTTTCGGATTTAGAGCACGTTAATTTCCGCTACAACAATCGCCGGCGGATAATCTGTCACTACCGGTCTAATCTGCTCCTCAAGACGCGCGACGTTTCGATTGTTCGTTCACTTCCGAGCGCGGTGGATATCGTCGTCGAGACGAGAGGCTTATAAACCATTTGCAGATTGGCCGGGGGGCCTTAATTAAATCATCTGTGTTTGCGTTATACCGCGAAAGGGCTGAAGCGAAACAATAATTCATATTCGTGATTATTAGACAATAGACGGCGGTGCGGTACGACTCGTGGACATCTTGGGGAACGTCTTAGGTACGTCGCGTGATTTATTAACGCGCCGCAAATGGAGACCAATCGTAGAACGTCTAGGTATTTCTACGACGGGTACAGTACGCGGCAAAATTATGGAATAAACGCATTAAATTCGAAGTAATTTGTTTTTGAAAGAAAATTAAAAAAAAAAAATCGCGAATATCCATATTACTCCTCGTATACGCAAATACGTACATATGTAACGTATTTGCGGAGATACGTGTAGACATGTACGACATTTAAATACATTCTGAAACGAAAATCGTCAATAGCCGCAACGGCATCGTCGAGCATACACGCGCACACAAGCAAAACATCTCGGCAACAATTGTCAGCCGCGTAGCACATTTCATTAGCCCTGCATGTATTGCTCGACAATGGCCGTAACTTCCCGGAGTCCTGTAAAGTTGTGTACGGCAGTTATCAACTGAGTACCGCCAACAATGCCGGTCCAAAGTTCACGGAAGTCGAAGCTTTCGACGGCGAGGTGATACGTAGGCCCGGTATACGCCCGGCCTGAACTCCGAGACAGATACCTCTACTCCTCTTAAAAGGGCCGCGATGTACGCGACGCGCCGTATAATGTAACGAACGTATCTATGGCGGGTCTTTCGCCAGACAGACAACAATGCCAACCCGGAGCGAGAGACTGGAGCATTGTGTACCGGAGGCAGACAGGCGCAAGACAATGCAGACGAAAACAATCGGCATCGCTATGGTGATGCACCATCGTGGCCGTAGGCGATTCTCTCGGTCCTCGGCCATCACAATGTCCAAGTGAACAATGAACAATTTTTGCAATTTGTTGGTTTCGTTTCCTGTCCGAACTGCGAACAACCCGAGAACGGGAAAAAGAGAAAATTTGAATGGAAGGAAAAAACGAATAATACGCCAGGTATATCGTGCAACCTACGCTATTGCACGGCATCAAGGTTATATCGCGGATGAATAACGACCCGCTGTAATTTAGAGATGTTTCGGTCGGCAACGTTAACCTACTTGTGATGTACGTAGGTACATGATACCAACACTTATAATTCTTATTTGATCTAGAGAAAATGAGAGCTAAGCCTTAGCTTAAGCTAAGATTGGGCTGATTTTGTCTGCCAATGTAACGTTGCATTAAAGATATTCTACAGATCACAAGTGTATCACAAAAAGAGATAGCTCTATTTTTTTCTCTCTCTCTAAAAAGAAGAATCAACTGAAAATCACATTTCCACCGGTCGCTTCGCAACATTAGACGATTGTTTATGAAATTAGAACCGTGCCTTAAACGACGTAATGGAACTCGCGATCCGCTCAAATCGAGCACCTTTAATCAAGCCAATCCATCTTCCTATTTAACGTCGAAACGCGAAGAGAGGATTCATTAATCCCGTCGCGATTCGTCCTCTCGGCTTCGCTTCAATCGGTCCCACCAAATGAACAATCCAAACACAAGCGGAACTCAAAGTCAAATTAGCTCCAACGGTGTATCGTCGTTCCCGTGTTCCCCGGCGTCAACCTCCATCTCGAGACGGCGGTATAATGCGCACCTTAATTTTCTATTAATTGTTCCTTCCTCTCCGGCTTGCTTCGGGGAAACATCGGAGACGGAGCCGGGAGCAGCTACGCGAAAATTAATTCAGATTGGGAAAATAATTAATAAAGAACGAAGCCGGAGACCGCGTGGGAGGGAAAGGAAAAGGTGCCTATTCCAACGGCGGGGAAAAAGCAAGCGAACGGTAGGAAAGTTTCGCGAAGTAACTTTTGGCGGAAGTATTTCTGGGTGCGGACAAACAGAAAAGAAAAACGAATTTATATCTCTCCAACATCTCCCGGCGCGGCGCGGTTCGTATTTTAAATGATGGGTAATTATTTTAAAACGTTTCGAGGAAAACAACATGGAAAAGTTCCGACGCCCGCGGGTGACTCGCCGCAACCGAGGAAGTTTATTATTCTTGAAAAGAAGCAATTGAAAACGGAAGGAAGACGTCGGCGAAATAATAATACCGACCGCGCTCCGTGTATATTTTAGGAAACGAACGATAACTTTTAATTCTGGTTTAGCAAATACAAGGCGGGAAGTTACAGCGGAATTTAATTGGAATCGTTTTTCAAGAGAGGCGGAAACAGATATCATCACCGTGCCTCCCACGAAAAAGAGCAAATGATTTGGTTTAATGGCAACTTTCACTATTATTGTCAATGAATCGCTTCACAACATTCAGACATTCAGACTTGGATGGAAAAATTTGTCTAGAGCGTGGATTAGTCCATTCACAAGGCAACACCGCCAACCCGAAAATTAAGATTTCGATGAAACTGTGAAGATTGAAATAATATCTTCAACGAAGCTCAAATTTTCGGATTGCTGATGTTCCCTTGATCAAAAAAAAAAAAAATACCGATCAATACTGAATAATCAACCAATACTGAACAATAATTGATCAGCAAAATGTTATTGTGCAAAGATACGAAATCGAAGTGAAAAGGCGGTCAACGCTTTAAGGAATTTACTGTTAAAATTACATCAAGAACCGCGTAGAAACGACAACCAAATAGTGTTGTTAGCGGCACTATTTCTTCTCTTCACAGAATGAATTACACAAATAATGAATTGTGCGATATGCGTTTCGTTTATGGTCTTGCCGACGGTAATTCGTTAAGGGCTAGGCGTATCTATGAGGAAAGATACTCGAAAGATAATCGTGTAATTCCGCATCATTCAATGTTTGCTCGTCTCCATCACCGTCTCGATGAAACGGGAAGCTTCAAAAAATGACTGCTGAAAACGAGTGACCTCGTACAGTTCCACAAATGGAAGGAGAAGTGCTCCATGAAATCGAAGAAAGTCCTATAACAAATACAAGAAAGATTTCCGCAAATCTAAATATTAATCAGTCAACAGTCTTTAAGATACTGAAAAATCAGCTTTCGTATCGATATCGCATCAAAGAGTACAGGCGCTTTTACCAGACGATCTGGACAAATTTTTTAACAGTTTTTTGCTGAAATACTTTTCACCGACGAGGCTAATTTCTCCAACGAAGCCATAACGAACTTTCACAATAATCACATACGGAGAGATGAGAATCCACGTGCAATAATTGAAAGCCGCCATCAACATAAATTTTCAGTAAATGTATGGGTCGGAATTGTTGGAGACCACTGATTGGCCTATTCTTTTTATCGTTTACCACCTTTTTACCGTTACCGAGTTGCGGATACTATTGGCGAAGACGTCCCGTATCAATTAAGACTCCAAATGTGTGTTATGCGCGATGGCGCTCCAGCACATTTTAATTTAATTGCGCGACGATATTTGGATGCAGTGTACCCAAATCGTTGGATAAGTCGAGGAGCCTACAGCCTCCACGGTCTCCCGACCTAAATCCACTGGATTCTTTTCTCTGGAGCCACCTCAAACATCTGGTTTATTCCGCTCCAATTGAAAATGTCGAGGAATTAAGAAATCGTATCGTTACAGCGTGTGAAACAATTCGGCACAGCCAAGGCGTTCTTTAATGTGTTCGTCGATCGATGCGTCGCAGGGTCGAAGCATGTAGCGCAATTGGAGGTGGTCATTTTCAACAACCATTTTCATTAATTCCACCAATTTAATTTTTTCATTCTAATAATTCTTGCCTCACGGTGCATTAATACCTGGAATAAATAGATGCAGAGCAAAAGTTGTTAAAATTATTATTTTGTAACATTTTGTATTATGTTATCAATGATACAACAAACGGCTCCTGTTATTAAACACAAAGGACTTTTGAAATATGAAAAATGAACGCCCTGTATTTCGGAGACGAAACGCTTCCGGATACATGTTAATGGGAACCTTTTTTCTTATTTTTATCTAAAGAATCTGTCCTAGAAATTTTTCGCAATATTAAAGAATCGCCCTGTATAAAAGTATTCGTACAAAGTAAAGCTGTAATGCTTTAATGATTTAACTTAACAAAATCTTCAAAGTAATTAAGAACCAAAATTCGTAATTTCAACATTCTTCAATAACGTTTGGCTAATACGAACTTTCTTTACAGATGTCTTCTACTAACGAAGAAATCCAATCCCATCCGAAAACGCGCGCATCCCCGTTAGACTTCAGAAACACGGATCTGGTCTCTAGATTACTAGCGGCGACTCCTCCGTACCTCTACAACATACCCATGGTACCTAACAGTTACTTCTTCAGCGAGATGTTAAAGTCGTTCGTTCAGGCGAAATCCGAATCTACGCGAATGCAGGCGACCCACCAGCATACGCGAAGACCGAGGAAGAGATCCTGGACGCAATCCCGGGCCGCGGACTATTACCACGCGGAACCGCCGAAGAAGGAAAAATGCGATCTCAATCCGAACGATTGGACCACGAAGGCGGCTTACGATATGAAACGGTTGGAGAGACCGTTAGAATTAACAACCGAAAAACATCCCATCGGAACGATTACGAAAATTCCCGATGGTAGCGAGAACAAGCTGCCGATCGGCTATCCGACGCTGGATAAAACTGATCAGCATGCGGTGACGCATTCACAAAATCATCCGGGCTTGTATCCTAGTATCTCGCAGAATTTAAATCAGGACGCTAATCTGATGCTACCGCCTCCTCCGCCGTTATGGTATCCGTCATTGTATCCGCCCCCGTACGGTTTGGATCCGTTGCATTTCTTTATAGATCTGAGGGTTTCCGGTCACATATACGACGGTAAAAATAACAAAGATAACCTGGCCGGCGCTTCTAGTAACGCTTCAAGTACAGGCGCGAAAGTAATCGAAGAAAAACCTGCTAGTTCGGAGCCTATTCACGAAGGTTTCAAGCAAACTAGGCATACGTCCGCGTTCAGCGTGCCGGTACCAAGCGCATCCAAGAATATCCCGATGAATTTGAGCAACAGATTCGCGGATGTCAAAGAAACCAAAACGAAGTTCGACGTGAAATCGATGGGATTCGAAAAGACCACCAACAAGACCGGTACTAACTACATCATCAAGAATATCGATAAAATGTACAAAGACCTGCACGCGTCATCGTGCAAATTCGAACCGGCGGACGTCGCCGAATCCGGCAAGGATACCGCAAGAGATGACGGAAAGGACATGACGGACGAGGAGAAGAGAGTCAGGGATCTGAGGGCGTTGATCGGTTTGGAGCTGGTCGTCGATTACATGAAGCATTCGAAGCCGAAGACGCCCAACCGGTCGCATTCGGAAGAAAGCTTGACGGATGATTTGGATTCGACCAGCGGTAGTCCTTCCGTCGAGGTCGTCGTTTGTCACGATGAAATTTCTTAAGTAATATCAGACGAATTGTTGTTTGTAACTAGTCATTGTTATTTACATCGAAACTTATTAATTTTTTCAACGGCTTGGTATTCTACCATCACATTACGGCGTTGATAATAAGAGTATTTAGATAAATGGCGTTTCGTAGATTATTATTAATTATAGCCGTGCGATTCGTACAATCGCCGGAAGAGACGAGCAAGCAAGCCAGATTGTGTTGCAAGTTATTAGTGACTAATTCGAACAGCAGACCCGGTTAAAAAGAGACTCAGAAGTAGAGAAGGTAAAAGCAGGGTGAAATTATACTTTTCTTGCAGCGACTAGACAGACTCGTATCTATTCGTCTCGTAAGAAAGGGTCCGTGTTGCCTACTGGCTTCCGTCGAGAGTCGACCAAACACGAGTCTGTCTAATCGCTGCAAAACGGGTATGACTTCCCTCGCTTTTGTCCTCTCTACTCGGAACGTATTTTCGCTTCGTATGTATGGACAAACGTTGTAATCACAACGTATTCAAATTTTACAGCTTTTAGCTATGCTGAAATTAGCACTTTGGTTGAAGGTGGATTATCGTTATCAAATATTCCGTTGATGCGTTTAAATAGATATATGTTTATAGGACAAAATGTTTCGTAATGATGGTAGAATACTACAGCGCATGATGTAATTATTGAGACAAAGTTTTCGTGTAAAGTGGGTTTCGAAGTGAATTATATTCCCGCTAATTAAGTGTAATATATACAAAAAATAAATAAATAAATATTTAATTCGAAAGTCGAAGAAAGTAGTTTTATTTCAAACAAAAATTTTTAAAAATTTCACAGGTTACATTACTAAAGATGAGAAAGGCGAGTAGAATTATTCCTTTTTTGCAGCGATTACACAGTCTCGTGTCTCTTCGTCTCATAAGAAAGGGTTCGTGTTGCCTACTGGCTTCCCCCGAGAGTCGATAAAACACGAGTCTGTCTAGTCGCTGCGAAACGGGTATGATTTCACTCGCTTTCGTCCTCTCTACTCACTACGATAAACACTTCACTGAAACTGTACGCACGTTTCGATAGCCAAGCTATCATCTTCAGCAGCAATACCGAACTAACTAACTAAATCAAGAACTAACCAATTTTTTTTTTACCAGTTGCCGTTAACAAGGAGAAAAGGCTGTAACTTAACGGTCCTGAATGTGAATTCATTAAAATGTTTTCGTTTTTGTAAATTTCCTTGCCTTCTTAAAAAAATCAAATCAATCAACCGTAACGTTATTTTGCATAAATAGGTTAGTCCTTGGCTTAGTTAGTTAGTTCAGTAGTGCTGCTGAAGATGGTAGCTTAGCTATCGAAACGTGCGTACAGTTTCGGTGAAGTGAAATAGTGAAGTTTTTCACTGTTCCACTGTCACAGTATTCGAATACGTGATTTAACAGATCACACAATCCAACAAAAACCAGATGTTCTTGCACCACGAGGATCGTGCAAGGAAATCTAAGAGATGGCGCACGTAGTCTCGAAAATGGTTTATCCCTAGACATCTCTCAAAGTCTGATTTATATCCACGACCACGGCTTCAGCGTTATTGTCGATATAAGCGAAGAATTTTCGCTTATGTAGAAAAATGGAAAAAATAGGTAAGCTTCGAGCGGCGTTTAAACACTTAACATCGAAAGAGATCAAAGCCGAATTGGATGTAGTAGTCCATGGCACACCTGCTCCTCTCTTACCAACTGTGCAAACGTGGGTAAACGTGCTTAAACTTGACAAAATCCACGACATGGTCTTGCAACAGTCGAGGACATAGGCATATCGTAACGCACGAAAAATTACGCATGAAAAAATCTCGATAAGCTAAGTGTTGCATTTGCAAGCGTACGGTCGACTCTGAGATTGTTTTGAGGCTTCTCCGTCGCCATCCTAACGAATTTCTCCGTCGGTACGTAACTATGAGCAGAACATGAATACATTACTACACTCCGGAGTAACAGTCAAAACCGTGGGTTATTTGAAGGCGAACGCGCTCTCCTTCCTTGAAATCGGCCGGTAAAGCAATGGCCTCGGTCTTTTGGGATGCAGGCGCCATCATCCATACCAGATACTTGGAAAAGAGACAAACGATAACCATGCGTCGCTGTTATTGGACCGGAGGAGCGGAAAAATCAAGGAGAACTTTTGAAAAAGAATAAGAATTATGGAATTAAAGTTCGAATTAGTACAACGTCCGTCGTATTCGCCGGATTTGTCTCTTTTAATTTCCGAATTTGAAAAAATGGCCTGGCGAGGAACGGTTCCCGTCGAACGAGGAAGTCATTGCCCAAACAGATGCTTATTAGAAAACGTTCGAAAGTTCTACTGTTAGTAGGGCTTAAAAAAGCCGGAGAAACTCTCGGAAAAGTGCATTAGAATTAACAATCTACACAAACTACTTGTTTTTATGATAACAATAGTACGTTTGTCTAAGGACTCATCGAAGAATCCTCGCGTACAAAACACGAAACGTAAATGAAATTCAAAGGGAGCTTTTATTAAAAATCTCGTCGGAAATTTTGTGATATAGGACGATGCAGGTCGAGAAATCTCGGTCCTCTACGAAGAAGAAGAACGGAGAAGTTATTTTCACATGCATATCAAGCGACGGAGCTGGCTGAACCTTGACTTTTGCTCGTTATCCACTTGACAATGAATAAAGCATACAGTACAAAGAATTTACCATTTGATAAGATATAAAGACTTTTAAGTGTTTAATTTCTGCAATATTATGCTTAGAAAAATTCTAAGCAAGGTATTCAAAACATGCGTAAATATGGAGATAGAAAAAAAAGATCTAGAATTGGTGCCTTTTTTTATTGTAGACGGGATTAAAACCCATTTGCTAGCAGTATTGATACCTTTTTATGGTATCTCAGCATCTTACTCAAGAAGTTCTATTTAACTGATTACGTTTGATACGTTTGAAATTGCTATCTTGCACAAAATTTTCTTTTGTAACTTGCAATAAAGATTCAAGCATCATCATCAAAGCATCGTGCTATGAATTAGCACATCGTTGCTTCCATCGGTCTCCCGTCCCTTTATTTTCTATGATTTGCTCCGTATATATTGTAGAATCGTGATTCTTTGAATTATATTCTTATAAACCAAGAAGTCGTTAAATGCACGTTAGAGGCGGTAACTACTCTAAATGAATGCTTAACTATTACAATAATATCGCAGTCTAATAGAAATGTTTAAGTTTGTATTTTTTTTTTTTTTTCTTTAAAGTACATTTAAGTCAAAAAAATCATCCCGAGATGCCATTAGATGATTTCTACCAAAAATTGACAATTTTGGAATTTTTAATAAATTTTAAGATAAAACCAACATTTTAATTTCCCGCGTCTTACTCTAAATCCCCTCGATGACTTTTCAGCACAATACAAAGGCTGCAATTACGTATTTCCGGATAAAATCTAGGACTAGGAGAATCGATTTCCGCCATCCTCGTTTAGTTATCTCGTTTATTCTTCGAATTACACCCCGAAAGATGCTAAGCTTTAGAATGTTTGGGAGTTTCCCAAACATTCTAAAGCTCATTACTCACTTACCGTCGGAGATAGAAAATCGGAGTAACTTTTAATGAATACGTATCGAAATCTACAAGCGAAGCTGTTAATTGGAAAGATATAGGAAAAGGAAGAAAATTAGGAAAAAATCTCTACGCCTTTCGAAGAGTCCGACGATTTGAAGATTTCAAAAAATGTTTTAAAATATTTATTTTGACGATGATTCCTTCTAAAGTATTACCTGCTAGTCCCCATATTGCAGCATCTTCAATGATCATCAATATAGTAGGGAATGGAGCTTCATGATATCTCACGGCTAAGAATAGCGACGTAATAAGCACTTACAGGGGCACAAAAACTTAATCTTTATTTTATCGCGAATGTTCATTAGTGAATAAACTGCATCGATGAAAAACAATCGGTAGAAATGAACAACGAGGAAGAACACTTCAAAAGCACGTAGTATAAGATGAAACGTTGCTGATATTAACTTCTTCGCCAAGATTTTCAGGTATCTCTTTAACTTTAGCACTCTTAGGCTGCTTAAGGATCTCATTAATTCTCCTAATTTTCCGATTATAACATTGGGAGGAATTACAAAGTAATGAAGTAGAATTGAATAATATCTGGTGGCCAGCGTTCGCTAATAGCCGAATTCCTGAAAGAGACGTGCACTGGCGCAATCTTCGGGCTCGTTCAAACGAGTTTCGAGAGAGCGTCCTATTTCGCTGATACGCATTAGACTACACAGACAACAGATCCTTTAAACGTCTTTCCTCGCTAAGGGAGGAAATTTGTCTTTGGGAAACGGAAGAATTTCTAAGACCTTGGAGAGGGCTTTGAAGATCTTTTTGATGTTTTGCTTGGATAAAGGAATTTGTTAATGATTCTGTTAATATCCTTATTATGAAAGGAGCTATTGTTGAGGAGGATGAGTCAGCTCGGTGGGAAAATTCTTAGCTAAACCAAGCAGTTGAGAGCTGAGAATTTTTGTGAGGAGGTAGCAATCTAACCGTGAGCGTGGGTTTTCGATTTTAACATTCTTCTATCCTCTCTATTAGCGTAGATCCTGCGAGAAGCGTCTCGATTAAAATCAATATCGCAATAATGTTTTCTATGAATTAGGCTAATGAAACATTCTTCTTGCGTAGAAGGACTTTTATTAAAAACTCGATGGAACCTCGTCTATTATTATTAAATACCTTCAGCGATTCTTCGGATACGTTACATCCAGCGAAATTAATATCTACCACCGCTCGCGAAATTCGTGGAGTACGAAAAAAAAAAAAAGGGAAAAACGTAGAAAGGAGTACGTCTGTCGACACAGCTTTATCCATTTAAATTTTAAATAGAAACTTTTACGTCGTCGGAAAGAACGTTTATTAAATTCACAATAGCAGCTATCGCTTTTCAGTCCCGAGCGTATTTCCTTGAGGAACTCAGATGGTTGGTTCATCTTGATATAATGTGTAGTCATTTGCCACGGCTGGTTATTCAAATAAGTTGATTTCCCTTTTACCCATTCCTCGCGCCAGATTTCGAGATGGCGAGCATCCCTTGCCACTCGACACTCGTCGATGTTGCAACCGTTATTTTCCCGGCATCCGACGCCTTCTAGTAATTTTTCACGGCAAATGGGTTTTTAAATAAGTCTCAATTTGCGCTGGAAAGACGACGAGTGCTATAAATATCTCCTTAATGTTGAAAGAATAAGGAAAATCATTTGCGTTGAATTGTTATTATTAGATATCTTCGATTGTTTCTTATAATTTTGGAACAATAAATAAAGGCGTACGTAAGACATCTTTAATTTAATTGTACATTATTAGATAATTGTTGAAGAAGGCGATAATGATACGCTAAAACGTCTAAATGAAAAAATTGGCCATTAAACTCGAGATTTCATTCAATCTCTTGGCCCAGAAAAAGAAATTCCCTTCATTTGATGTTCGTGATTGTTCAACGGACATTTAGTTAATAATAACCAATAACCAATGCGCAAGAGATTCCTTCATTAGCGTTTCCCTTTATTTTAAAATGACGAGAAAACGTTACGGATAAAGTTCCTTTTTGCATCCTCGTTCTATACGGCCACCCCCGACGCCGTTTTACAATGCCGCGTATGCAATCCGGCGCAAAAAAGCGATCTACTCGCAAAAAAATTTTCGGGAAAGCGAGGGCAAAAAACGAACGCCGCGAAAGTAAAACAAAAGCGACCGAACGGAACGTGAAATATTGTCCGAATTTTACCCTCGACTGTTCACATTACGTCTGTACAAATTTAATCGTATTAAAATTAAGCCCGGGGCATTGTTAAAACCGTATGCAAATGCGGCGGTTAGCGTAGGTTACAGCCGGAGTCGCGAGTCGCTCGACGAATGCATGTTCATATGGATGGATGTGCTGCTCGTCATATCTATGGGAACGAACGGTACGGAGGAAAATCTGGCGGAATCAGCGTACGATTGGGAAAGTTGCCGGGCGAGGTATTTAAACGATATTTTCGTTTTGGACGGGTCTCTGTTACGAACATCGCGCCATTTAAGAAATGTTTTATTATTATGGATACCTCGTCTTCGTCTCAGCTCATCGCAACCAAACCACGGACGGTAGCGTTAAAATGGAATTCGTTAGATTTGCTTTTAAGTGCTGACGTTCCTAAGAAAAAGAATTATAAGCGATGCAGCTTATTCGACGACTCTATCCTTTGGTATAAGGTGTAGCCAAATGAAATAATCAAGCGGTAGAGACGAGCAATAATCTAATATATATATAGAAGAGACGCCAAGATGGCGCTGATCTTCCACCATATTATTGTATAATCCTTTAAATTCTCTTTTATTTGTATTCAATTTTTTATAAAAAAAAGAAATCATGGAATTGTTTTGGAGGTACAGGCCAGAAAGGAAGGAATGCAAACGTCATGCACAAATCGACTATATAAATCGCTCAAATTTTCGCTTTCAACAGATTCCTGATCGATTCGTCTATTACTTTACACGGACGACTCTTATTGAGCAAAACTTACTTCAAAAACTAGCTCTTTTCGATCGCATTATTCGGATTCGCGGGATCTATGTTCTAAGACCTAAGCTTACTTTGCCTTCGAAGGCTAATATAGAATCCATTCCGCTAACAGTCTTCAGTTATTTGAAACCATGCTCGCGGGTATCAGTTCTTCCGTTGATGTTTCCTTCAGGCTTACCCATTACTTCATCTGAAGTGCTCGAACAAATCGTTCGTTGTAACATTAGAAGCGGCTGCGTTTGGGTACGATTGGTCAATAAATGTAAATGGCGTTGCGTTAGTGTTGATGCTGCGATCTTGTCGATGCTGTTGCCGGTAAATGTGAAAACGGATAGCAAGCAGCCTTTCGGCATAAGCAAGAGGTAACAATAGAAGAAAACTTTGTCCTTATCAAATTGAATGGAAAGTTCGTGTTATTTTCAAATCGGTCAACTTACGTACGTAGTAACACTACTGGCTCTGCTGGATCATACAAAGGCGTTCGATAATATTCATCCTAGCTTACTATTGAGTAAATTTCATTGGTATAGATGTGATTAAACGGTGAACGTGGGTGATTAGTTTTCAAGCAAACTTGTTGGTATAAGCGGGAGTCCTTCAGGGAAGTATACTCGGCCCGATGTTTTTTGTGATTTTTTCTGCCGATCTGAACTTGTCTTACCGTGGAACATTAACTGCAACAGCTTTGTTGAACAACATCCTTCTTATATCAAGAAGAAGAACGGTTTAACATTGAGCCCTGTGGTCACGTGCGTCAACACGCAGAACTATGCTTCGACCAAAACCATTTTTCATTTTTTACTTTCTTGTATCCTCCAGGTCCGCCCCCAAACGGTTCTTATTATTTATTCTTATGATGTAATTGCTTCCATATGAATGGCGGGTAGTGTACGTTTCCGCTCGGAGGTCCGGGTATTTTCGTTCGGACGAGCCGAGAGTATGATGTAAAATGTGTAAATATTCGCATACACTTCTCCTGCGAGCATGAATATTCATGAACCGTGTCAACCCCGGACGGGGCCGTTCGCAAATATTAACGTAAATTTGCGCCATCGCGTCACTCCGTGCCGCGCGCTTCCATGCACACATACCGCTTTACGTACGCCGATATACACAAAGCCAAAGGATTAAACGGCGATCTTTTTCATTATCTTATTCTGTTTCGATGGTGCGGACGCGTTATTACGCTAGGTGGAGGCGAAATCGGACACGTCATCCTTTATTTTCTCTTCGGTCTCTGAGTAAGCGCGATAATGCCCGGCAACGCGTTCATTTACGTCCGGGGCCGGAGCAATCCGTTGAGATTGAAAGGAACGGGATTAGAAGATTAAAAAAATGCGCCGCGTCTTTCCGAGATGAATGTTCATCCGGAAGTTATACACTGATGGTTTTTTCCCGTACTACTTCTAGCGTTTCAAATACGTTGCCTTCGGTTGATCTTACTTCCGTAATTCGAACTTATATTTATTTTAAATCTTTCCGGATTTGTGCCTTACAAAGGCACAGACAACAAGACGAAGGCCTATGTTCATTAAAACTTGACACAAATTGGTCTTGATGTGCTGGTGATCGATTACCCTTTTATATTGGAACGAATGAGTCTTCTTACGCCAGGTTTACAATAGCGGCTTCATTCTTCCATTTGCTAGAAGTAACACCACGAGACATGTTCCTACATGTAGTGGCTAATAGACAGTTATATGATTTATTGTTAAGTTAATATTACGTAATGACAGAAAATCAGCAAAATAATGCCCTTATTGCAAATAATACTCAAATATACTAAGAGCCATAGCGTAAGATGCCAAGGCTCAACTTTTGATGAGCGCGACCTTCATGGATTTATTGTAACAAAATGCCCTCGTATATGTTAGAATGGACGAACGCTTTCAATAAGCCTCGGTTACGATCTTAGCCCCTTCAGTTTGGTAGACGCAAGAGATGGGTTGGAGTCGTGTGCTGACTGACGTCAACATATTTGTTCTACCTTCAGATCTTCTTGGCGATGGATTTAATCTTCAACGCTTTTAAGGCTATATTAAGTAATTTAAGGTCCCTTTTGCTAAACGGTAGCGCTATTTTTGCTGCATTTGACGAGCTCAATACCATTTATTGTAAACGAGTCCTGACTGAAGGTGGAGGACCGGATTTCTTCCGATATAGATTTCGACCGCCGATGGCCTCGTGCAGCCTTTTATTTTTTATTTTTCCTTCCTATTCCGGGGATTCCCAGAGGACGTCGCCTAACAGCTTTTATTAGAGCAAACAATTTAAAAATCGTGGCCTTTTATTTTTACCAATACAGAACGTCGATTCAATTAACGGCAATAACTAAATGATCCAAGAAAGAATCCCGTCTTTAACCGATTCAAGATATTTTCCGCGGAAAAACAAACGGGTTCTTTTAATAGTAATTAACAATTTCCCACCAAACTGGTAAAATTAATTTTTTCATAATTTCCAATCGGTTAAAAGACACAAATAGCGCTTTTTACGTTAGTTTTCCAGAAATTTTCATCGACTTATTTTCCTTCCAGCCAGTGTTCACGTTGCGACTTGAAAAAGAAAAACAAGCATGTTCAAGACGGGGTTGTAATTAGGAAACCCTATCGTCGACGGTAGATTCCGCGGGCGTACATGCCGAAGGGGAAGCAAGAATCGGTGAAAGTTTCTTAATTTATATCGGTGGATATAAATCACTTGGAGCACGGGAAATGATACCATTATTATATTGTCGTCGAGTCGACAGCAAAAATACGTTTTTGTTAAACTTATTTATGAGCTAATATTTAAAGCAAACAGACCACGCCGCAGCGACGGAGATATCAGGAATGATTAACTCGCGCAATAAAAGTAAGATTTATGTGAAACCCGCGACGAACGGATTTGATAAATTATCGTCGTCATGATGGTAATTTCTCGCCTTTGATTTTTTTTTGTATCGGGTGACCGAATGGATTATCCCGAAATATATTCATCACGTTACGTAGGTATCTGCACGAAATTTCAAATTAATCCGTGCAGTATGGTACTTTTCAATTCAAGTTCCCCATCGCGACAAAGTCATCCAAGAAGAAATTGGCAAACCCATTTAAACGATGCAGAAATTAAAGATTCGTGCTTCGCAATTCCTCATGATACTAATTTCATTAGCAGGTATTTGTACCACACAAAATTTAAAAGAAAGACATTGCCCAACACACAAAAGCATGGTACAATTAAAGACTAAAGGACGCAACGCAGTTTGTTCTTCAGTGTAACCACAAATATTTAGGAATAATGAAATAATCGTTAAGTCGTCTATCAAAGGAGATACGAAATCTAGCAAGTGAAATCTTTAGAAGATAAGATGGGCTTTAATGACTTTTAGACCTTACAAATTACTTGGTCTTCCCAATGTTACTGTAGAAAGGTGTAAACCGGGACGTAAAAACCACGTTACCCTGACCTGATGGGTCCCAAGCCACCAAGGGATCGGAAGCAATGAAACGGCGGACAAGCTGGCTAGAGAAGCAGTCAACGTGCCCTTCACTGGTCCTAGCCCCTTCTATGGTCTACGAAAGAGTTACATAAAACAAATAATAAAAGTATGGGAGGACGATCAAAAACCTCGTACTGAGGCAATGTGATAAGGCAACAAAGATAGTGTCATCGTTCAGCAAAAGAGATCTAAGGATACTGGTCAAGATTTCTGACAGGGCATACCGCTCTAAAACATCACCTATTCAGTCTATGAAAAGATGAAGATCAAATATACGAAGATCATAGATTGATATTAAGGCTTATGAAGAGCCTCCAACTTCGCTAACATATATAAGGGCATTTTGTTATAATAGATCTACTAAGGACGCGGTGACTAAAGGCTTCTGCGCCTCTGTCCAGTAATACTAATAATCGTGCAACACACATATTATCGGAATTAAGCTCATGTACAAGACGTAGGTACAATTGTAAATATCTTAGTGAGTTAGACGTAACTGTATATTATTAGATTACGATGCCGAGCTCAAAATCATGCAACGCAGGCGGTTCTTAAAAGCAGTTAGAGACATGGTGGAAGCACGATATTGTAAGAAAACGAGCGTTCAAAAAGAGCGGTATGATAAGCTGGTGGAGTAAGATAATTAATGTTGCGCACATTACCTCTAAAGGTAAGTCTAAAGTAAAGGTACGACGGGAATTTCGTGGTTAAAATTTTGTAATAAAAGATATACAAATGCAACCGGCGACGATTGTCCATGTTTAACCGTCCCATAGTTGAAGGTTTATGCGAAACATGTCAAAATCTTCTCAGACTATGTTAAATATATTTCTGAACGCGCTGTGTATAAGGTGCGGTTGGGGAACGGACCCCATCCAATAAGTAGACTTACATAACTATCTCCTCTTTATGTGTTTATGTGGAACGCACTACCGCCTAATTTAATAGGTGTAAACGTTTAGGTTTAAGGTACATATCGCATCATATCGGAACTGCCAACTAAATTGTTCGCGAAATTAAAAAATTCCACTGGATGAAAGCAATCACTGACGGACGGACGGACTGACGGACTGGACGGAAGCATGCACTGGAAAAAGCAAATGAAAGCAAAGACTATTCGCCTCATAAGAATGGATTCGTGTTACCTACCGATGCCCTCGAGAGTCGATAAAACACGAGTCTGTCTAGTCTCTGCAAAAAAGTAATAATTTCATCCGCCTTTATCCTCTCTAATTATAACACACTCTACATAGGCGTACAGCGCAAAAGAAGCCGTACTTAATTCCAACGCATCGAAAAAAACGTTTGAAATAAGGCAAGAAATCCGCGCATTCAACAGATGAAGAATGGTCGCGTGTAATCTTTTCTGACGAATCTAACATCGAGGTATGCTTCTTTTATAGTTGTTTATTACATCAAACGTAATCTACATACGTAATTTTATAAATATCTAATTTAATCATGTTTGCAGTATTTTTTTTTATTGAAGCTTTTCGGACCACCGGGTACCTAGTTTGTAGGGCGAAGACCCGGAGAAGAATATCTCCCGCAGTGCATCATGCCAACGGTAAAGCATGGCGGCGGTAGCATCACGGTATGTGGATGCACATTGGCGAAATCTTTTTTTTGCGAAGGGCGCACGAATAGTAACCATTACATCGAGATGCTAGAGGAGGTCCTGGAGCCATCCGTACTAAGATTGTTTGAAGATGAGAATGTTGAATATTTTTATCAACAAGATAACGCTCCTCGACACTGTACAAGGAAAAGGGGACTGTTGACGCACTTCATTCATAATTTCATTCGCCTTTTTCCTCTTTAATTATAACGCACTCCTTTTATGCCTTCTCTTCGTGCTTACATAGATATAACATTCAGAAGTGTCGGTCCTCTTTTTTTACGAATTATAAGTTTATATGTAACAAATAATAAAGAACGATCTTCTTTACAAAATACGAAATTTATTTTCTTTTTACGTTACAAATATCAGTCGAGATTATTAAATACAATACTAAACGGCCTTCGTTTGTAAGCCGCATTAACAAAAACACTTAAAAAAGATTCGAAAAACAAACGAAAAGAAAAAAAAAGAGACATAAAAATAGAGCAACAATTTCCTGGCTTGCGAACCTTTTCGTTAGCTGATAAATTCATAAAGAGCTCTCTCCTTTAGTAAGAGGCGCGGTTATCTTTATAGATACGACAAAAACTAAGAAAAAGTTACTACAAACTAGGAAAAAATAGATTCATATATATTTTTTTTACTTAAAGCTAAGGATGATTTAACACAGATCGTTAGTCCTTGTTCATGTTCATTTTTTCTGCAAAAGAAACAGTGATTAATTAAAATAGTGCATTTGTAAATAAACGATCGATGTACTAAAGTACCTTAAATTCGAACAGAAACAAAAATTTAAAGCTAAGTATGTTTCTTATGCTTCTGAAAAATAAAAAAAAAATGGTAATGATAAAAAAAAGGAAGTAACGGTATGCGATGGTATCCTTCAAGTTGGACCATTTCTTACTTTATCTTTCACCTTCTGAGATTCAGCGGTTAAAGCTGCTACTTTGCTACGCTCTTGTTCGAGCAACGCGTGCAGTTTCGCGACCTCCTCCGTTAACTCATTCTTCACGGTATTTAATCTTTCTAATTCTAGGAGGACGTCGGCCTTATCCTTCACTGAAAGCACACATTTTAGAAGGTGAATATTCACGCGTTAATTTACCGGTGTTACTTTCGCCGTGCCCTAATATACCGCACAATTTCTTATTCCTGCTCTTCACGTCGGCGATCTCGCCCTTCAGCTTCTCCAATTCTTCCCTCAACTCCGTATTTTTCTGGCGCTCTACTAACAACTTCTCCTGCACACAAGGGTCTTTTGGTGCGATAGCATTAAACAATCGAGGTCGTACAATACCTGATATTGCGCAGATGATATGATTTCTTCGATATTGGCTTGGCGATTCTTGCGATTCTCGTTGATCTTATCTTTCGTATAGACTTCCTTCGCTTCTAGTTTAACGCGTTCGAAAAAGTTCTCGTCCTTTTCTATTTTTTCTACCTTCGCTTCGCTTTCTGAAATGCAATAGAAAACCGTTTCTTATTATCTCGTAACATTAAGGAATGGAACGAAGTTCGTTTAGATTGCAGTGTATCGTATTGTTACTGCATTGTTTAAGGTACCGGTGATAAGTACGCGTGTTTTTAAAGAGATAAGGCCAATACTTCGTTAACTGCGGAGGTATGTGATTAACAGTGGTCGTATTGTTAACGTTTAATATCAGCAACGTAAACGATTATAATTTGCAAAACAAAATATATCTACGCGCAACTCTAGAAGTGCGGGTATCTATAACTAGGAATGCACGGTTACATAAATGCAATATTTGATATTTTAAACGTCTCATGGAAAGTTTTCAGTAACTTATCTATTATAGCTTAACTATTCTATAGTAGCTCTTATAGCCAATATAATAGCTCTTAACTATTATAGCCAATGGGAAAGAGAATTTAACTAAAAGATTCGTTAAATTCCCTTTAAGCAGAAGTAGATACAACGAAGAACTTAAATTTTATATTAAAAAAAAAAAAAACAAAACAAAGCTATTTACAACGATTATTCTCCTAGAGATATCGATCGCACGCTTATGAGTCCAGCATAGGCATTGCGTAAGAAATTCCACGATCTTAATCCCGGTTGACACTAACGGTAAGAGATCCGTAAAATTCCCCTTTTACAACATATCGAAGGGTGTTGATGAATACAGATGACAAAGGCAGGTGAAATTATTACTTTTATGCAGCGACTAGAGAGACTCGTGTTTTGTCGACTCTGCAGTGGATAACACGAACCTATCCTCATGAGGCGAATAGACACGAGTCTATCTAGTCGCTGCAAAAAAGTAATCATTTCACCTGCCTTGGTTATCTCTATTGGTATGGGTCAAACTATGAACGTATGTTTCGCTTAAAATGGAAGAAAGGTCTGGAACTTATGAAATTCCACCCAGTGACTGTAATAAAGCCTGTTTTGGTCAAACGAAGAGCGATAGACACCAAATTTAAGGAGCATATCAGGTGTTATCGCTTCGGTAAATCAGACCCGTCAAGTACAGTCCAACACGTAAACGGGAATTAGACGCTAACGAAGCCATTTACATAAAAAGGGATCATCATCAGACGTGAGGATTGTAAACAACACCTACTATACACCTATTCTATAGGTTTCATCTATTGCTGTTCTTCTTCTATATTGCTTAACGTATTAGCTGCATGAATGGACGTGCAATGCTGGCGAATCTCTTTCATTCTGCTTATACTCTCCCCTGGTTGGTTGCACCAAGTTTAAGGTACACATCAGGTATTATCGCTTCGGTAGATTAGATCCGTCAAGTGTTGCCCAACACGTAAACGAAACCGGGCACAATATTAAATTAGGAAACTTGAAACTGATAAAGAATGTAACTTCGTCGCAGGAATTAGACGCCTACGAGGCGGTTTACATAAAAAGCAACAAAAATTTGATAAACGGGGAGAACGGACGGTTGTGGTACTCGGTTCTATTCGATTTATTGGGGTAAACCTTCCACGTGCTTTATGTCTCGGCCTACAATAATAAGAGACCCTCCCGTCTACTTATCCGTACTCCGTATCTTTTTTTAGTTTTAAAGAACGTAGGCGGTAAAAGTAGATACTTATAAATAATATTTATCGTGTCGTATCGATACTTTTGTGTTGTTTTCCTACGCCGCGATCTTGCGATCTTGATGCTATAATTATAAACAAAAAATTCTCAAGCTGAAAAAACACTCACGAAAAATAAGCAACAATTCCCAACAATGTAAAGCTAATTCTTACCTTAGCTTCAACTTTCAATGTGTAAAATAAAGGGGACATAGCAGGAAAAACGAAATGAACTCGTCAATATAATTAAAGCAAACAATCCAAATAGTACAAAATAAGCATAGAAGGTACTCTCCGCAATTCGTAATTAAGGAGACAGAAAGTTCCTTGAAATCTAAATATTTGAGAGCGTGGCCAAATGAAATAAAACAGTTAATAAAAACGCAAAAAACATGGAACGTCTCTTAACAGATACGCAAACATATAAACCTCTCAATAGGGACCCCGTATCGAAAATACAAACGCAAACAGTTAATCCAAATAGGAATTATATACAATCAACCAAGCTAATAACTAATGATGAGAAAATAAAACATTTATTCTATAACGCACATGCACCAAAAATGTCTGCCAAAAGTACAACATATAACATTTCTAAATTTTTGGCAAAAGCTATTGGAAATATTTTGGGAAAAATAGAACATCACACAGGAATTTGCAATATATCCCTTTACAATCCTTTTACTAATCTACTTAAATCGCCCAGTTCAAAGCTTTCGCAACTAAACTTTCAAGCTTTTAAGCTAAGCAAAGGCTTTCGGATTCAGGAACTTATCAAATTTCAATTTATGAAGATGTGAAGAGTACGATAATTCAGTTTCTTTTCTTCGCAGATTCAATTTTGCAAAGGAGTCGAAAGCTGATTCTTTACGTATAGTACACATTTACTTCTATAAATTTTGGGAACCTATATTTTTTTCATTTAACTTAAATATGAAATTTTCGTTGTAGTAAAGATAATAAGCAAATCTTCCAAATTTATCTGAGGAATTCCGTTTATCTTAAGTCTAATGGGAAATTAGAATTAAGATAAATGGATCCTTCGCACGTTAGAGGAAATCCATCGTGCAACGGATTAAGTAAAAATGAGAGATTTATTAAACAAGCCAATAATAAAAATATTGCGCAATTTTTTAAATTTTTCTCGCTAGGTGAAAATTTTTAGGTCTTGTAGATATCTTACCTTTCTGCTTCTGTTCATTCGCACCTAAAAATTCGTCCAAACTCATAGTTTTCGTCTTCTTCTTTTTGTCATTTTTCTTTTCGGTTTCCCTTTCGTTCTTCTTAACCGTATCTTTCTTGGATTCGTATTCAAGTTTCGAGAGTAATATTGCACTCTGTAGATCCTGTTCGAAATTGCCATTTACAAACTCATCATCTTTCTGTTTCCATTCCTCCCATTGCTTATCGGACATCACCTTCATCTTCTTTTCCCTTTTGTTGTTATTCTAGAAAATAATCATTGGAGAAATATTAAACCGGCGTATTTTAAGCGAAAAGTCTTTTATTTCCTAACCTTATTATTGGAAGGTACTTTCTTATTATTCTCCTTATTTATCGGTCTCTCCATTTTATTTTTGTTATTTGGTTTTTCTTTCTTCTTCTCGGTTTTCTTAGAACCGCCGAAATCATCTTCCACCAATTTCAAGCAAGAAAATCTCGAAGGTACTGATATATCCATGTTGAACACTCCGATTCCCACGGTTTTAATCGATGAAGGACAGTTCAGCACTACTCTAGCTCCGCTATAACATCTCGGCAATAAACAGTTTTCTTATCAGGAGAGTTCAGCTCTGATAGCGCTCGATTCGTAATGTTATTCTAGCAAGCGACGTGTGCATAAATTATTTAAATTTTTCTTGAAATTGAACTCATTCCTGCTTTAATAGGTAAAAATTTAAAAAATCTATTTATAAATAAATTTAAATTTTATGCGCTGTCTAATATAACTATACAGTTATGTGAATATGTATTAGACGCTTCAAAGAAAACCCCGTATTATAAAATCCTTGCTTATTTTGGGGTGATTCTATAAACAGATGTATATACAAGGGATTATAATAAGTGGATAAACGAAGATTTATGACAACAATAAAATAGTTATTGGTTCCTGAGTAAATATTGCATTTTTGTTATTAGTTTCTTACAGAGTATTGAAGTAAAATGCATATAAATGTCAGTACCTCGCTAGATAAGTTACCGAGTAATAGACCATTCAAATTATGCCTAAAAATTGCGAACTAACCATGGCAGAACGCGGCCAAATTATGCTACTTAGTACGCAAGGCTTAACGCAAAGTGCAATTTCAAAAAAAAAACGAAATGTTCGCGATATGCGGTTCAGACCCCTGTTAAACGTTATAAAGAAGCCGGGGGTTATAAAAATAGACCTAAATCTGGAAAAAAACGGTGAACCACCGCAACAACAGATCGCCTTTTAGAACGAGTAGCTTTACAGGACCGACGAAAATCGTCGAAAGAATTAAGTAGTGAGCTGTGGACGAGACACGGGGCTTCTCAGACCTCAAATGCGGCAAAAAGGCGACCAAAGACAGCTAATTTACATGGGCGTATAGCGCGAAAGAAGGCGTACTTAACTCCAACGCATCGAAAAAAACGCGTGGAATGGACCAAGAAATACGCGCGTTGGACAGAAGAAGAATGGTCGCGTGTAACCTTTCCTGACGAATCTAACATCGAGATAAGCTTCTTTCACCTTCTTTTATAGTTGTTTAGTACATCAAAGGTAATCTTATAAATGTCTTATTTAATCATGTTCGCTGTATTTTATTCTCTCATTGCAGTATTTCGGACGACCGGGGGCCAGTTTGTAGGGCGAAGACCCGGAGAAGAATATCTCCCGCAATCCATCGTGCCAACGGCAAAGCATGGTGGCGGTAACATCACTGTATGGGGATGCATGTCGGCAACAGGCGTTGGCGAAATCTTTCTTTGCGAAGGGCGCACGAATAACACTCTCTAATAATTATCGTAGTTTATCGTATTAAATGATGATGGCTAATTTAACAATAACACAACGTATAGAAATTTTAATTTATCTTAATTGTGGGAACAGTTTAATGCTAAATATCCAGATCGTCCTATGTTAAGAATGTCCCAAAAGGCGGTTGTCGCGGGCGAAATTTACTGTTTTTCTCAAATGTTAGTAACAAGTAATAATAAGTTTACAGCACTTAATGGAAAAAGTAACGCCTTTTAGGTTAACGGCAGATAATAATGTCGGTAAGTTTGCAGTACTAAAGCTGTTGTTGAAAAAGGAGCAATATCATCCCTTTTAAGATCTAACTAGTTCAAGAGCTTAATGATGACGATCCTGACCGACGTTTACAATTCTGCGAGACAATGATGAATTTGCACCACGGTAACGAACGTTTTTATCACCAAATCTTTTTTTTTTCGATGAAGCAACTTTTTGTATAAACGGGACAGTTAATCGGCAGAACTGCAAGTATTGGAGTGGGGAAAATCCTTATTGGATGGCAGAAACATACACTCAACATCCACAAAAAGTAAACGTCTGGGCAGGAATAGTACATAATAGAATTCTAGGTCCTTATTTCTTTGAGGGCAATCTAAACGGAGATAGATGCTTGGAGTTTCTCCAAAATGATCTAATTCCAGCACTGGCTATACTTTAAATTAAATGCTCAGCCTAATCTTTCTCAGAATTTTTGTTATGCAACCTTATGATTTAATTGCATGAATGATAATAAAGGGTAGAACGAGCACTATCGGATTCCGCTACAAAAAAATATATATTGTAATTTAATTTTTTTTTGGATGACGAAAGTCGTGAATCGCACCTTATCAATGTGTATTTCTAAAAAATAAAATCGACGTGTTTCAGCGTTTTCATAAAAACCGGCTGAGTACGCTTTTTTTTATATTTCATACTTTAATCCCACGCTGTATATATAAGTAAGTACAAAAACTACAGAAACTGTAGTAACCTTTTGTGGTGATTTATATTTTTTGGAGCTGGCAACCCTGTCAGGTATAAACATTATCAGCTGCTGTTAATAAATGGGAGGAATAAGTTCAAACATGTTTTTTTTTAATTTTTGGAATACTGATCGCTGGATCATGATTTAACGTTATCAGCAAAATATGACTCACTACATTTCCCAACTATTTAGCAGCGAAAATGTTAAAAGTCGTAATAATTCAAATTCACGCGCGCCTTAACAATATTTTCATGATAAATTCAAAACGGTTACCTTTCAAATATATATTTTAAATTTCCCGCAATGACCTCATGTAGTAAACATCGGCAAACTACTACTACGATACAATCGCTATGACTATTACTGTCAGAGAGCAAAAAATACATATTTGCTCCTCTTTAGACGATCGAGATTTTCTTTTAAGCTCTGGAGGTCATGAATTTGCACCTTGTACTTCGCTAAAAAAAAGTGCGAATAAGTGTAGATAATCATCGTGACTGTCCAGTACCAGTCCGAAAGTGCATTCCGGTTTCTAGTGCATTCGTCAATATTCGTACCGCAAGGAGTGGGTAAAGATTAACGGCGTTTATATAGCGGAATACTGTTACTTCAACTTCAATTCTTCGCCGGTTTTGTCAGTCTTTACTCATTTTACCTACTCACAATTCGAATAGAACGTACGAACGATGTCGAGCGAAAACCGTTTGGATATCATAATATTCGGTGCTACAGGATTTACCGGTAAACGTACAATTCCGCAGTTAACGAAATTAATAAAATCCGATAATCTATCGTTAACATGGGGAGTTGCCGGCAGATCGGAGCAGAAGTTAAAAAACGCATTATTGGAAATGGAACAAAAAACGGGTAAATCTGACAATTTTTTCTGCCTATCCGTCTTATTTTTGTTGGATTTTTTCGTTGTAGGAGAAGATTATAGTAAAATTCCTGTAATAATAGCCGACATAGACGATAAGGAGTCAATCGAGAAGATGACCGCTGCGGCTAGGATGATTATTAATACCGTTGGCCCCTATAGATTTTACGGGGAAAGGGTAGTTGAGGCTTGCGTGAAATCTGGAACCCATCACGTTGATGTCAGCGGTGAACCGCAGTACATGGAAAATATGGAGTTGAAGTATCACGAAGCTGCCAAGGAAAAGGGGATATATCTAGTGAGCGCTTGTGGTTTCGATAGTATCCCTGCCGATATGGGGGTGGTATTTATGCAAAAAAAGTTTGAAGGTAATTATTACTATTTTCTTTGAATGAAATTTGTTAATCAATGTTGTTGCACTGCTGCCGCATTTTCAACAAAAAAAATTGATCTTTCGATAAACTAGAATAAAATCAAATTTAATTTTACATCATTTTCATTGTCACATTTACGATGAGAAACACACTTGAATACACGAATTCGTTAAGATGAAATCGATACATATAATAATAATCACAAAATAAATTTAAAATACCCAAAACAGGAAACTCATGAATAAACATTGAATATTGAAAGACAAGTTAAACGACAACTAAAAATAACTTCAAGGTTTGTTAGCCAATTAATTTCATGTGTGTAAGTTCTAGCATTGTTTGTTAATTATCTAAACTACAGTTGCTTTGATAATTGTGTATGGTAAATTAGCTACTTAAAAGATGCACATACGAGTTGACTCAACGATGTGACAATGTTCAATTTAGCCTTTAAAATAAGGTGAAATTTAAATTTTACTTACTCATGTAGGATAGTTATGTACTAAACTATGCTAAAAAAAAGTTTTAGTAGTCTTCGATTCATTCAATATATTTATTCGTTTCCTGGGAAGAATACTACTAGAGGCAGATAGATAGATATCTACATGCGAGATCTCACCATCATCCTATGCAGAAGGCGACGGTAATTGAAACCTTACTATTCTGCTATAAAGAAACCATTGGTTACAATTACCCAGAGATAAGTTATAACCGGAAAAAACACTGAAGAAGAATGGTTACACCGAGTTACACGAGCCTGAACATAAAATGGACTGCAACAATGTAAAATTGATAACCACCACCGAGAACTACGGAAAAAGACTCATCAGGCAAGCCAAAATAAGAGAAAAGAACAAAACCATCAACGGAGAAGAAGAGTACCGCAATTTCGAATTTAATGTAGATCGCCGTTTGTATGTTTGAACGTGTCGTGTCCTAAGTGGTTTGTTATATTGAATAAAGCGATGCCTAGACTATATGTGCATCTCTAGCTGCGTCAGGAGTCTCCAACTGGAGTCGCTCCCAACCTTTCGAGGATCGAAAGAGCAATGTTGATAGGTGGAAACATCGATGCACACGTATACATTGTCATCGAAGGCTACGCTATAATAAGCGTGTTATAATTAGTACATGGAAACAAGCTTGAGCAGGTCAACGAGTTATCACGAGATATAAGCAGCAGATTGAATATTTTCAAACGAAGACCAAAGCAATTTTGAGTCGTATGTTTAAAAAAAGAAAAAAACGTATCCGCACATCGACTTTCGTGCAATTATAATTCGCGATTTTGTTTGTGAAATAATAGCACGTAATAAGGCATAAATCTTTGTATTTGTGTTGCATTGTTATCTTTGAGTTATTTATATGCATTTATCCGCATTATCCTGTAGATTATAACGAAAAATCGATATCGAAATGAGCATTCTTGTAAAAAGGGAAAATTTTCATATATTCGCAGGCACTTTAAATTCCGTCGAAAGTTACATGTACACCACGATAGAAGGGGGACCGTATCCTGGAGCAACAATTCACTATACTACGTATGAATCTGCCGTACACGGAATCGCTAACTGGGGTGAATTGCGAGAAATCAGGAGAAAGCTATATCCCGAAAAGTTACCTACGTTTGAACCCAAACTGCATCCAAAGTAAGCGGTATCTTGCAAAATTGCTATTCTCTTAAAGTTTGATTAAACCCGTTCAATTTATCTTCTTCCAGGCGTTCCTTCTTCAAGAACAAGTTCCTGGAGAGATGGTGTACCATATTTCCGGGTAGCGATCGTTCGGTGTGTCTAAGAACGCAAAGGTACATGTTCGAAAAGCGTAGACAGAGACCAGTCCAAGTCCATTGTTACACGGCTTACGATAATTTCTTCCATTTAATGGTGACGTTGTTCTTCGGGGCAATTTTCCTATTAATGAGTAAATTGAGTTTTACAAGGAAATTGTTGCTGATGGTAAGTCTACGTACAGTTAGATAAGAACAGCGAGGTTCTTTATTAGTTTTTATGAAAATTCCAGGGAAGTACATAATTCTCTTGAAAGTTTATTTTTCTGCAAGAGGTTAACACTTTCCATTTAACTATTATCTTAAAAATTAGATTATTAAAAGAGATTAGAAACGATTACTTATATCATCCTTTTATTACGTTTTAGTATCCAAGAATCTTTACATGCGGTATGATTAGTCACGAAGGTCCTACGGAGGAAAAACAAGAACATACCTTATTTAGTTTCGTCTTGGTAGGCCAAGGATGGTCTGAAACTCAATTAGAACCAACAGACCAGTTCCCGACGCCTCCAGAGAAAATCGCTTTAGCTAAAGTCTCCGGCAATAATCCAGGTTATGGAGCCACCTGTATTATGCTCGCCGTGTCCGCTTTAATGATTTTGACTGAAAAGGATAAATTGCCTCCTGGGTAGGTTAGACGTAACTTGAGATATCTAGTTTGAGTGAAATTGATTGCAGTGGTGGCTGCTATCCTCCAGGAGCCGCGTTCGCAAACACCTCCATGATTGAGAAATTAAACAAGCACGGAGTTAAGTTTGAAATGAATCCGGAATTGTAGATCCTACTCATTCCATCCGCATTTATTATGTCTGTACTGTTGAAGGGCTTGAGCAATTTCCATTGATATTGTTGTATTTCTTCTTTTAATTAAGATGCATTTAATGTTATTATTGTTCGTTTTTCCTGTGAAAATATACGGATTATGTATTGCTTTTTAATTGTGCGGTTGTTGACCTGCCAAATTCTGCGTGTTTAACGACTACGATTTTTGTTGCATGCACGCAGATTAATAATACTAATTTGTGTTTACGTGCGAAATATGCTAATTAATAAATATCAGCTGGCATAGAAGATCCGAGTATTAAAAGTTGTTCATACAGAGTAGGTAGTGCGTAAACGTTTCTGTCAGGCAATTCCCTGAAAGTATGTTCTTGTAAAAAGTCGCATTTGTTGCACAAATTATTATCAAAAAACAAACAATTCGTTTTACCCTGTTTATTATTATTGTTTATATTAAATATTGTGCCTCAAAAAAAAAGGCAAATTGAATGTAGCTAATGGCAAAAAAAAAAACCTAATTTATCCTAGTATGGATTAATCACGTCAAAGATACAAAATTAATCACAGTGAGATTCGTAACTGTTTGCCGTGATTACTTTATAAGTGGAATAAACTTAAATGCGCATCGTTGATAACATGATAATACATTAAGATCAAGTGCATATCTGTGCACCAACACCTCAACTTCTCTCAAAGTTAATTGTTACAAATTATTCTTGCACGCGCAAAAAAAAATAATTTAATTAGTTTCAGCGGCAGACCTAATGGCTAAAAACTTTAAAATTTTTATCACGTTGGTGTTTTTACTCAAATGACCTCGACTGTAAATATAATTCAAATAATAACCTTGAACGATTAACATATAAAAATATGCGTAACCAGTTTGAACGAATGTTATTCACGAAATTAGCAGAGACTAGACAGACTCGCATTTCATCGACTCTTGGGAAGATCAGGCGGCATTCTTATGAATAGGGCGCAACAAGTAGATTGCCGAACAGTAGCGTGACCGCTGGATTAACCTAAATAAACGTGGATAACGTACTTTAGAACAACAACAAAAAAAAGGGAATTTATGAAAACTCAGGCATAATATAGTAAACAACTTATCGAATGTGCTTAGAAGGCCGAAAAGAAATGCCGAAGTAAGTCCGGATTCGTTTTCAACGTTCCGTTGCGGCGCGTACATCTGTTTATTCCGCAAGAATATTGTTAAAAAGATGGCGTATTCTACAAAAATCAACATTTTTACGTAATATAGTTATTAATTTCTTTTTTCTCATCGAAATACTTTTCTTCCTATCTAAGGGTCTATCTCTGAGGGTATCTGCAGGTTTAGACCTTTGATGTAAAAAAGCAACGAATTCTACCCGTCTATTGTGCGGTTGTGAAAGATATACTCGAACTAAATTTGAGAAACATACAAAAAGAGAATCGCATAAAAACGGCTTTTTTGCTGGATTTTTTCCTGGTATTCAATGGAAGAAATCAACACGCACAATCTTCATTTAGCTGAACTATTAACTAACTTTTGCGGACAAATGGGATTTATATGGGAATTAGAACTTGTGGATATATCAGTATTTTGATTTAACTGCGAAGACTTAATTTTTGGATCTTGTTTAATTAATATTAGTGCAGAATCTAAAGTTTTTGGTGATATTTTTTCTCTTTCACAAATTTTCTTTTGGAAATATTTTCTTTAGACAATCTATTTAAATATTCGGTTGTTAAATTTATTTTATAATAATCTTTTGCATCATTTATTGCAGTCCATTGATCTTTTGTATTTATTATACTTTTTAATGATTTTGCTATTGATTTATTTATTGATATATTTGAATTACTCGACTTTGGTAAATGTGTACAATATCTAACACTAACATTACCCATATTTATTATATTTTTTTATATATTTAATTCTAAGCTTTGCTTCTCAGTCGCAGACGTTTAATTATTAATAAATACTAATTATAGCTAATAGTGGTCGACCAAAGAAAAAGTTATTCAATAATAACGATAATATAAATTTTGGATCGAGATCATTAATCGAAAGAAAAATGGGTGGTGAATTATTATCACAAACAAAAAGAATAATAATTATAGGTCCATCTGGAACTGGTAAATCAACAATTACTCGAGAAATAATATTTGATGTGGAAAGAAAATCTTTTTTCAGAAATTTCAGAAATAAATTATTTTTTACCTAATGGAAACGAATTAGAAAAAGATATTCAAGTAATTAAAGACTTATGTAAAGATGCTTTTATTTATTTTAATATATATAGATACGAAAAAGATAGTATTCCAAATGAATTAAGAACACACAGTCTTAATATATTTGATGATGCGCATAAGAAAAATGGTATAACAGATTTAGCAGAAAAATTATTCACAGAAGGAAGACATAGACAACAACATGTAATATATATTCAACAAACTGGTACATTTATACCAACTGGAATGAAATCAAGTTATAGTGACTTAATTATTCATAAAAGTGTAATAAGTGATTTAGAAAATTATATCGCTCATGATAAAACAATTAATTAATGTCTAAATAATTACAGTAAAACTGGATTTTATACTATTAACAAAAATGGTATGTTTTCCAACAAAATTATGTGATTACAAATCCTTTAAAGAATATAAAAACAGATTGAAAGCAGTTGGTAGAAATACTGAAGATGAATATAAAAATAATATTAGAAATACAGATATTATTTATGAAGTATATAAAAATGCAGGAGCAGATGGTGCTAAAAAAAACAGATGTTATAAGTGATAATTATATTCAACAATTATTCAAAGTATTATAAATGAAGAATATTATTTTAAATTATTTAATCGATAAATGAAAAAATGATAATAAGATAACATTATCAAATATTGACTATGAAATAAACATAAGTTCAGATAAATTGTTAACATACGGAATAAATAATTTAAACAAGTATATTTTTGATTTAGATTGGAGTACCGGAACACATCGGGTTGCTACAACTTACTCTCTAGCAGATGCGGAGGTCTTTAACATCTGCTATTTCAAAAACCGGGCGCGTACATTCGCACTTTATTAGTCCGTAATGCAATATCACTCTCTCCTTCTCTATCAGAAAACTATCAATTACAAAACAATTACCGGCTGATCTGTCCAATATAAGTTTCACTAATGTTTTCAAAGCATCTCCGTTTGCAGGGAGATCACCGTTCTCTGCTTTGTAATGAACTCAGTAGGGGACTGTAAGGGACTCAGAAAATTGATTTTTTATGTTGATTTTTGGTTTATACGAGCAAAATTCGATAAAAAACATGGTTTTGATGTAAACGTGGTAAAATAATGATAATGAATAATGACAATCGATGATTTCTTCGTGCTTGTTCTTTTCCAAGATGGATGGGCTACGACCCCGCGATATCCAAAAGAAGGAATAAAGAATTATTGTAAAAGCTGCAAACATAGGAATGAAGCATACTTCAAGCGAATCAGCAATGATATTGATAAAGTCAAAGTATTTGGGTTAACACGTACAAAGATTTGGAATGTAAAAAAATTATTCCAATTACGATTCTCAGTTATTTCAATAAACTTAGTTAATATTTTACGAACAATTAAATAGTATTTATGGCTAAGTCAGCGATACCACATTAGCTCAATATTGCAAACTTACCTCTTCAAACGCAGAGATAACCATCGTGGATTATATATCTAGTTTCATAAGCCTGGGAGTACAAATTAAAAAAATGACTAAATCTTAGCCAGGAAAATACCGTTGCATTCCATTGTAAAGTGGTGCAGAAGGTCCTACACGAGCGTATCTGTATTCTAGGTAAAAACAGCCATCGTCCGCGCTTTATTCGCTAAAGAGTGGGGATATTCGGTACTCATGGAGTGGGATATTACGTTAATTTTAATCATTATTTTACATTAACGCTCGATTCTCGATCGATCTTGGTCATTTCGCCTCTTCACGATTTCAGTAAAACGTACATAACGATGTCGAGCGAAGACCGTTTGGATATCGTAATATTCGGGGCTACGGGATTCACCGGTAAACGTACAATTCCGCAGCTAACGAAATTAATAAGAGCCGATAATTTATCGTTAACGTGGGGAATCGCCGGAAGATCGAAGCAGAAACTAAAAAACGTGTTATTGGAATTGCAGCAGAAAACGGGTAAATTTGACAATTTTTTTTCTTCTTATCCCTCTTATTTTTTTTCGTTACAGGTGAAGATTATAGTAAAATTCCTGTAATACTAGCCGATATGGACGACAAGGAATCGATTGAGAAGATGACCGCTGCGGCTAGGATGATCATTAATATCGTTGGTCCTTATAGATTTTACGGGGAAAGGGTAGTTGAGGCTTGCCTGAAATCCGGAACGCATCACGTCGATGTTAGCGCCGAAGAGCAGTACATAGAAAGCATGGAATTGAAGTACCACGAAGCTGCCAAGGAAAAAGGGATATATCTGGTGAGCGCTTGTGGTTTCGGTAGTATCCCTGCTGATATGGGGGTGGTATTTATGCAAAAAAATTTTGAAGGTAAGCATCGCTATTTTTCATATTAGAAGAAGACGTTAATTAATGCTGCCGCACTGTTGAATTATCGGTGACTACAATTTCTGAAGGCAACTTCACTTTAGATCATCTTTGGCATTAATTGGCCACTCTTCCAATTACATGGTTAATAAATTCTAACGACGCATACGCTACTTATGACGAATAGAGATGACAAAAGCAGGTGGAATTATCCCTTTTTCCTGGCGACTAGGTGATAGACTCGTGTCTATTCGCCTCATGAGGATGGATTCGTGTTGCCTATTGGTGTCCCCCGAGAGTCGACGAAACACGAGTCTGTCTAGTCTCTGCGAAAAAATAATAATTTCTTCCGCCTTGGTCCTCTCTAATAACGAGATAATTGGTGGCGATTCTTTTTGATTTTTGCAAAGGGATTTTTCGATAATAGCGTCTTGGTTATTTAAATAAAACTTAAATGTTCCTTCTAAGTTTCGACAATAAATTTATTGCCTTCATCAGAAATTATAAAACTTTTATTAATGAAGATTTGCAATTAATATAATTATAAGTTAATACTTGTCTTTCTTTTTCTTTTTAATATTTACAAAATGCATTCTTCAAAAATTATAAGCGTTGAAAACTTGTTTTTAAAATTAAAATAGAGAAAAAAGACTTATAAACGTTGAATATATAAAAAAAAGCAAATTAAACACAAACTAAAAATAAGTTCAAGGTGTGCCAGTTAATTAATCCCGTGCCGCATTTCTTGCAAATTATGTGAACCCCAGTTCGTTTGATAATTGGTTAAAGAAAATTAATTAATTAAAAGACACATGCGCTGGGTGTGTGAACGATTTGACAAAGTTCATTTAATCTATAAAAAAAATAAATAAAATTAAATTTTTAAGTGGCGCATCGTCTCCTTGTTGCATTCCCTAAATCACTTGAAAGTGCAATAATTTAAACTAATTAATTACTGAAACGTTTAATGGGTCGGATGTTGCGTTAATAAATGCGTTTTCCACGATGGCTACGACAACTTTCGCATTCGTCTTTACTTGGCTCTCTCTAAATTTCATATCTCATTACTTAAGGCTACATCATCGCAAGATCTTTGCCGTTTCTAGGGTACATTCCCGGACGTTGTACACTTTATTTTGTACGGAAACCGTGTGTTTCACGTACGTTTTCGTGACATGCCTGCGAAAAGTTGTTTCATTTATTAAAGTAAAATATACGTGGATCGTCTACATCGTTTCTAGGGGTGCTTCGAACAGTAATTCGTCAATGATTCGGGGACGGTGTTGAAAAACCTTCGCTTTCAGGTAGCCCCAAAGGAAAAAGTCGCATGGGACAAGATCGGGTGAACCCGCCGGCCACCCAACGTCTCCACATAACATTTCCCTTAAAACGTCCATTGCTCTTCTTCTCCATCCTGTTGAAACCACACATTCGAATGTTCAAGTTCTCCAAGTTTTGGTTCTAAAGAATTACGCAGCATGTCGACATATCGATCAAGTTACGGTAACCGTCACGCCTCCCTCTTCGAAAAAATAGGAACCTCCAACGATTCAACAGGACACCAAGCGGTAGCAACGTGGGCTGTGAAGTGGCCTTTCATGGATCTGCCGCTGATTTTCTGGTACCCAGCAGCGAAAATTCTGCCTGTTCGCACAACCAGATAAATGGAAACGAGCTTCGTCACTCGTTATTAAAAGATCATTTCGCGGAACGTTTTGAAAAATATCGTTGGACAGACCCGTTCGCTAAATTCTTGCACGATCGTCATTTTGTATGGGCGGAACAGATCGGCATGTATAAGTCTCCTCGCAGAACAATCAGACAAACGCAAAGCAGCGGCATGTTTAACAGCTGAACGAATAGGAGATCGTTCAATTGTTTCTCTTACAGCTGCAACATTTTCAGGTGTCCGAACACTTCTGGGTCTACCAGTTGATCTTCTTTTTAACGTTGAACCTGTGGCTCTAAAATTTGAAAGCCACAACGGTATTGTTTTGCGATCTGGAACCGGAGCATGTCTACCAAGCGCGAAGTGAGCACGAAAAGTTCTTCGCGTCGTTACTTCTCATAAATGTTTCGATCACGAAGGCACGATGCTCGTCTATCCAGGTCATGACGACAACTAAAATGGCGGGGCGCGAGCTACCAACCGACTACGCTAAGTACAGTGGCGGTGCAAAATGTGGGAGATCATTTTGCCGAACCCTGTACTTGCTAATGTCCGGCAAAAATTTTATTGCAGATTGGCGTACTGTTAAGAACAACATGGTGAATTTTAATGTATTTTCCTTTTGGGACGAACGTTTATTTTTCTTTTCGCTTTTTATAAGCAAAATACAGGTTTCGCTTCGCATCATCATACAAATATTGCATAAATTATTCTTGAAAAAGTCATCGTAAACACAACTAATTCTTGTGCTAATCAGCGGGATCCGCTACATATCGAGCGTTTAGCAACACGGTAATATATTTGTAGACCGGTGGCTCACTCCTTCTTGCTATCTTGAATACGAAGTAAAAATTTGTCGTCCACCGCGTTCCTAATAGGCGTTCCTCCGTCTCATCGTAAAACGATAAGGTATTCGGTACGATTACCGCGCGGCCCATTAGGAATATTAAGATTAATTCTTTTTCGTTAGCTACAATGATTATCCCGCAAAGATCGATCCTTTAATATTTTTTCTATGCGCAGGCACTTTAAATTCCGTCGAAAGCTACATGCACGTGGCAGTAGAGAAGGGACCACGTCCTCGAACAATAGCTCATTATACTACGTACGAATCTATCGCGCACGAGATCGCTAGCTGGCGTGGACCGCGAGAAATTTGGAAGAGGCTATTTCCCGAACAATTAAATACCTTCGAACTCGGACTCCATCCAAAGTAAGCGGTATCTGACAAAATCGCTATTTCTTTAAAAATCGATTACACCCGTGTAATTTCTTCCTCCAGACGTCTCTTCTTCAAGAATAAAATCCTGAAGAGGTGGTGTACTGTTTTTCCGAGCTGTGATCTTTCGGTGTGTCTTAGGACGCAAAAATACATGCTCGAAAACCACAGACAGAGACCGGTCCAAGTCCATTGTTACACGGCTTACGATGGTGTTTTCCATTTGATGGTGACGTTGTTCTTCGGGGCAATTTTTTTATTAATGACTAGATTAAATTTTACAAAAAAATTGTTGCTGACGGTAAGTGTACGTGTAGTTAGATAAGAACATCGAGGTTTTTTATTAGTTTTCATGAAAATTTCAGACAAACACGTGGTATCAAAACCAGCGTTTCTAACTTTTCTAAAATTATACTTTATTAAGATCGATGTTGGTTGTAACCAACCACACGTTAAAATAACTATATGCTGCTGTTATTTCTATCTGAACGAAAGCATTGCATTAAAAAGATAAATAAAGCAAGTCTTCAACGTGAACACTTTTAAATACACCATCATTTTGTTACGTTTTAGTATCCAAGAATTTTTACATGCGGTATGGTTAGTCACGAAGGTCCTACGGAGGAGGAGCAAGAAAATACTTCGTTTAATTTCGTCTTGGTAGGCGGAGGATGGTCTGAAACTCAACCTGAATCAACAGACCAGTTCTCAACGTCTCCGGAGAAAGTTGCTTTAGCTAGAGTCTCCGGCACTAATCCGGGTTATGGAGCCACCGGTGTTATGCTCGCCGTGTCCGCTTTAATGATTTTGACTGAAAAAGATAAATTGCCTCCAGGGTAGGTTCGATGCCTCTTAAGATATTTAACTTAAGTGGAATTAATTGCAGTGGTGGCTACTATTCGCCGGGAGCCGCGTTCGCAAACACCTCCATGATTGAGAAATTAAACAAGCACGGTGTTAAGTTCGAAATGAATCCGGAATTATAGATCCTATCCATTCCGTCCGCATCTCTGCGTTTGTACTGTTGAAGAGCTTGAACAATTTCCATTGATATTGTTCTATTTCTTTTTTTTTTAATTAAGATATATTTTAAAGTTATTATTGCTGGTTTTCGATGTAAAAAATACATGCGGTTATTGCCCTTAAGTTCTACAATACGTGCTCTACTTTTTGAATTTATACTTTGACCATACACGCTGCACGAATTACTATCTTTTCCTTATCTCAAATCCTTGACATTTTAACCATCACAAACTGTTACATGCCTGTAGGCCCATCGAACAATTAAGTATTGACATTTTTATTTCACTAATTACAGTTAATTACTACGGTAAATCAAGGAAATATAGATTTTATACAACAGTATTCGCCGATGGAAGCCGGCGGGAGTATCGTTATATCTGTACCTATCTTATCTACATGTTCTACGTTGCAAAAAGATAATAGTTCATTTAATTGTGGCATGAATAATCTCTATATTCTATGGTTCAATGTTATGGAACTTTGAAGAATGCTCCGTTAATCCACCCGAAGAATTCTATATTAACTTTGTAGAACATAGATATTTATTTACCGTTGACAAGTTTTTAATGGTTCGCCTTTAACACGAAACAAGTTTTATTGAAATAAATATAACCAGGACCACGACGAAGTATAGTTAACGACGCAAAAGTATCGGCGACCTCTGCAACACACGCACAAGTTGAATTAAGCGGTGCACGAACGGTGACGGAATGGTCATTTGCATATTACGGGCCAACAATCTGGATCCTCGTATCCTTGAAACGGCCGTCCCTTGCGTGTGGTGTGGAGGTTGCCTATACTTTCGTGTTGTTAATTTTATTAATGCTTCAAATATACGTTTTTATTTGCGATAACCGCGCTCATTAAAAATTAAATTTATATAAGAATTACATTTATGTTGGCGCCATTGATTTTTTTAGTTGGTTATTTATTTAATCTTAAGTTGGCAACATGTATGTATAAAAAGAAGCAAACATATGGCAAGAGTTACTTCTTTTCTTTGTTATTGAAAACTATGCTTTGTTTTCGCCACGTTCGAACTCGAGATCATCACCTTATTACATTCAACACTCAGGCATATTGAGGGCATCCTATTTGGTCCTATTTAAGTCCTATTAAAAAAAAAGTTGGTTATATTCTTGGCTTGTATAAACTTTGCGTATGCAAACCATATAAATCTGCATATACTACAGCTTTACGGGATAATTCTTTGCCGCTTTAGCTGTGCTATATGTCGCCCTTATCCAGGCTCTCGAAGACGCGCTAAATTGGCTGCATAACTTGCAGCATACTTTTATTTTATTGAGGATTAATTATGTAAATGTTGTTGGGAAGTACATCTGGATAGACAACCCATTTCTACGAAAATACAAAGGTCGTAAAGAAGCTGCATTTTGCGAATTGCGACATAATTAATCAATTCTAATCTCATTCGGAGTAAGTTTTTTTCTCACTGTAACAATATGCTGCGTAGATTAGATATTGTAGTATTCGGAGCTTCAGGTTTTACAGGCAAGCTAATCGTTCCTAAATTATATGAGATTATTAAGTCGGAAGGTTTATCGTTAACATGGGGAATAGCAGGACGCTCCAAAGACAAATTGAAGGAAATACTGCAAGAAACCGAAAGAAAAACCGGCAAGTCCCCTTTTGTTATTATCTTTCCTCTATAATCCGCCTGCGATATTCTTAGGGAGCAGCTTGAGTCATATTTCAGTCATCGTTGCCGACACAGATAATCAGAAGTCTTTATTGGAAATGACGTCGAGGGCAAAAGTGATTATTAATGCGGTGGGACCGTATCGATTCTATGGTGAGGCTGTTGTCAAAGCATGCCTTAGAACATCAACTCACTATGTAGATGTTACTGGCGAGCCGGAGTTTATGGAAAAGATACAACTATATTACCACGAAGAGGCTTTAAAAAGAGGAGTTTATTTGATAAGTGCTTGTGGAATGGACAGCGTACCTAGTGATATGGCCGCTATTTTCATGATGAAGAATTTTAATGGTATTTAAAAGTTGTAAATACATCGTTTTAATTTGGAAAGTATTGAAACAAAATTTAAGGTACCTTAAATTCCATCGTGGCATACTTTAATATGATTGAAGACCAACATCCAGGGCCTTTTTTTAATTATGCTACCTGGAAATCTGCCGTTCATAGCTTAGCGAACTATAAAAACTTGGCAGATATTCGTTCGAAATTGTTTTCAAATAAATTACCACAATGTAAACCAAAATTAGAGCTAAAGTAAGTTTTAAGGTATTAAATGAGATATATTTTTTTATTGATTTTTCACAAGTTTGAAATAAATCAAAAATTCTGTATTATTAGAACCCTGTAATGTGTTTTTAGAAAAACTATATTTAAACATGAACCAACGCAAAGGTGGTACCTTCCATTTCCTGGAGCTGATCGGGCTGTAATGTTAAGAACGCAACGATACTTCTATGAAAAACATAATCTGCGACCAATCCAAGTACAATGCTACTCTGGTTTCGATAAGTACTACAACGCTGTTTTAGCAGTTGTAATGGGGAGAATTTTTATAACACTATGCCACTATCAATGGACTCGCTCATTGTTACTGAAAGTAATTTCAATATTGTAATCTTTGATGAACTCAGACTGAATGATAGTAAATTTTAAGCACCCAAAATTGTTTTCGTTCGGAGTATTCACTCGAGGAGGTCCTAGCGAGGAAAAGCGTGAGAATTCGATGTTCAAGATAACTTTAGAAGGCGAAGGATGGGATAAAAAATTATCAGCCAACGAATTTAAGATGCTTCCGAATAAGAAAATATTGGTAAATGTTAGCGTAAAAAATCCCGCTTATGGGGTGACATCTATTGCAGTGGTATTATGTGCAATAATGATTTTAGTACAACGTGAAAAACTACCAAAAGGGTAAGGTGAATTATTATGATTTTACAATTGCAAGGCTATATTTGCATATATCATTCCAGGGGCGGCTGTTATACACCTGGTGCTGCTTTCGCTAATACATCGTTGATAGAAAAGTTGCATAAGTATGGAATAAAATTTGAGATACGATCAAAACTATAAATACCTGGCTGGTTGATGATAAGATGGTTATAGGATTGCGCGAAATGCTAACAGCATTAAATTTATATATATAATATGTTTTTGTATATTTTATATTTTTCCCATTAAAACTGAATTATCAATAAGATACTGTCTATCAGCTTGTTCAAAAGACTTATGAATAAATGAATAGTTTTGAAAAGTTGTACGAGAACATGTTGATAAACTGATAGTGTTTAAAAAAATATATTTAAGAAAACCGAAGCTGACGTTCAGGAACAATTTTTTTTGGTGTAGGGTTGTATGGTCGTCACCATACATACACTGTACAGTTTGTTCGCACCATAGAAAATGGAACAGCTCATATGGAAAGTACTTACATTGTTGTCGGATACTGGAAGATGTCTTAATATGAAGCATTTAATTCTGCAACTAGCAGTTGAGATAACAAGTAATGACAAAATAAACATTCAAATGCACTGCATAAATTACATGTAATCACAAAGTAAACCGTATTTGTATACCATATTTTATTTTCTTGTGTTATTACGAGCTCTTCAATGAAGTAAGGATGGAAATGAGGCTTGGGGCCAGTTGGCCATTGGCCTGTTTTTTCTTTTTTTCTGTTTGTAGGATAAAACGCATGTGTGAGAGGGAAATGGAACTCAAGATCTCAAGAATCTTCAACATCACATGGCCGATTGTCACAGCTCTATTTGAATGTATAAACGAATGTTACAACAATATTTCTACTTAAAAATAGGGTAATTCGTAATTCCTAACGGTAGATTTGTGCACTTTATAGGTTATTTCAATTTACTCCATTTGCAAGCGTATTAGAGCATTTTGTACATTACTTTTTCTCGGAGTAGCAAATAAATTGAAACGGTCTTCCATGTTTTTAAAATTGCTAAATCTGTTCGAAAATTGCTCCGACAACAACTTAAGTTCTTCAGCATATTGAGCATAAGCAGTATTTTCATACGCGGAGAGCGTGGTGAAATGGTAACTGTTACCAGACAGCATCTGTGCCTCCCACAAGCGGATTTTATTCTGGTTCTTTTGTTCGATCGCTGCCACTCGGTTTGCTCGCTCACTTGATTCCGCAGGATTCCTCATATCACTCGATCTTCCTCATTTGGAGTGGATCTGGTCCTCGAGCCGGTTGTTGCCCACATATATTCTGGAACTAATGTGTGCAAGATAAACGAACAAACCTAGACAATCTATTTACATTTACGTTGAATCAGAGTCAAATGATATCGCATTAGCAGATGCTACGATCGAAGTGACGTTTTACCTATGCGCATCAATTTTTTGCAATTTAATCGAATACGATCCGATAACTTCGATATCTGCGTACTGGTTAATATCACAACCACTACTCCATAGTCATATACTTTATCAACGTAATGATCGTAATACATAACGGTCATACGTCCTTCGTCGGTTGTTAAAATGCATTTTTCGTACGACAAAAACCCACACGGATGTGCGCCTATGGCGCGCGTTCAATCCTCAAACGGAGAGACATTTTACACCCGGCGACTTCCCTAGCGCTCGTAAGAATAATTTAGCACATCCTCTGCAACTAACATATCCTCTGAAATACGTCGCGGTTCTCATGAAATCTCGATTTTTAATGAAATTCCAATCGCGCCATAACAATTCTATTCTCTTCGTTGAGATAATCGTAATTTTTTTTCTCACCATTAGCGCTGGAATTATCGGAATTGCCGCCCGTTTATTGGAGAACGTGAAAAGGAAGCTTGTACGCTGTCCTCGATTATACGCACTCAATTAATTGCATCGATTTCTAGCGGTACTGCGCTTTTCCGTACATAATTCAAGCAATCACGGCGCCTTGATGTTGAATCGCATTGAATAGAATATGAGCTGTTTAATGCGCTTGTTTAATGTTATATTTATGGCCGTCGACATGGAAGCGCATTTTTAGGGTCACGCTTGATTGTGAGACTACTTACGTCTATTATCTTAAGTATCGCGATGTTGTTTTATATTATTTCCAACGATGAAGGTGGATTGCTGCGCGACCTTTCCTTGAGACATATCGCGCCTTAACATTGACTTCTTTATGCCTAGGTATTGTGACAACGAAGATTTTTTTAATATCGCAAATCTAACTTGTTTATGCAAAAAAATACACTGTCTGCAAATGAAAGTGCACCGTCTAAGCATTCATTGGAAAAAGTTGTGATTATTGAGATTAGCTCAAATTTTAAAAGAAAATTACAAGCCAATAATTCACTCTCTTTCAAACAGGGATTACTTACAAGGGCCATAACGTACTTGAGGCGTTCTGCATAATTTATAATGTAACATAAAAGAGTACTTATATCGGTTCTCATTGGAAAAACGAACAAATATACCTGCCGATCTCTAATCTCGACATATTTGGTATATCGTTAACCATATTTTACGATATTTTAAATGCGATGCAATTTCGATTGCCGATGGTGTACTAATGAACCCATAAATATTTAAATGAGGATACCATTTGTAACAGACGACAACAATAGTAAGTAGCCTTTCTATGTAATTAGATTATTATCTAGGACATGTTCTCTCAGATGTTATTTGCTTTTTTTTTATTTAAAATAAAATAAAATGGAAGATTCAGGGTTCCTTAATGTAAAGAAAAAAAAAAGAACATGGTATCTACTTATAGCTTTGCGATTTAGATACAATAAAACAAATGCGTGTCAGATCATTTAAAATTTTGCAATAATCGAATTTTTGAAAATTTTAAAAATTGAATTTAGGCAGAAGTCCTCCAATTGCGAAATTCTTGCGAACCCGATTCCAAATGATTCACCAAAATGTTTGAATGCGTTGTTTATCCAGAAGATTCCCTCGTAGTGTTTTAATTCTAAACTTTGTAAATTTAGAAATTTTATAGAGGTGTCGATGACGAAAGATGGTTGTTTTGTTTTTCTCGATTATTTTTTTTGTCTCCATCCATGGATTCGTAAATTACTGCATCGAATAATAAGAACGACATGTTTGATATAATAAACGTTTTTTTTTTTTTTTAATAGTATGGTGACGGCCCAACGGAGTACATAAGTTTTTTCTCTTAAGTTTTTCATAATCTATCATATTAGTGTGTAGTATTGGGTGCTGGATATTGATCGTTAGATCTAACAGCACCGGACTCTTTCCTTTAGGGCTTCTTAAAATCTCGCGTTTACCACAACAAACCACGAACCTTGCAAGCCTTAACAGCTAACATCGAAACAGAAAAGCTAATCTGAAGTCAAATGCTTTGCGAGCAACAATTCAAAATGCGATATAATTTTTTCCAATTAATGCCATCAATTTTACACTTTCAAATAAACTTTTTATGAAAACAGAGCTATTTTTTTTTTTCATTCATAGCGAAATGGCAGCCAATTCAAATTAGGACATTACTTTTGTTGTGTAAGCGCTACTTATGGAGTTTTAGATAAAGATTGTTAAAACATATTTTAAAACAAGCACAATTGCTTTTTTGCCATTTGGAGAACAGAACCATCTAGAAATTAAGGATTGGTCTAAAGATCCTTCTGATGAATCATACTATTTGCTAATAAATAGAGACGACAAAAGCGAGTGGAGTCATATCTTTTTTTTGCAGCGACTAGACAGACTCGTGTCTATTCGTCTCATACTCAGAAAGGGTTCGTATTGCCTACTGGTTTCCCCGAGAGTCGACAAAGCACGAGTCTGTCTAGTCGCCGCAAAAAAGTAATAATTTCCACCTGCCTTTGTCACCTCTAATCATCATCAATTATACCTTTCCTCGATAATTTAAGCATATTACTTACTTACATTCATTCACGTGGCAAATAGTGTAAAACATAACTAAAATAGACGTAAACATTAAAAATGATTCTAAATAAAGACATCGTATTGATAAAATATGTTAATTTCCATTTAGTTAGCTTACATTTTATATTTAATACTCGTACTTAATAAGTCTAATCGTGACGAATTTATTCTCACCACTACGCTTATGAATGTACGAAGCGTAAGTACTAGACTAAAAAAAAGTAGTAATTAGTAGCTACTACTAAAAGTTTCAGCAAATATTACAATATTCAAATATATACAGTTCCTGTAAAAATTGCGGGAACAATGCTATAGCGTTCAAAGGGATTGTAAATAATTTTACGATGTTTCTCGAACGATATTTGTCTACCGAATGTGTTACGAAATAATGACAGATTCAAATTTCTCGAAGACGGTCGAAGACGTCGCGAAATGGTCGTAATCCTTGTAGTTCGGAGGTCAAATTGCTGGAGGGACCACCATCGAAACGGATACTTTAAAACATTTTTGAAATCGTTCGAATTTGATATCATTTTGTAGATTTCGATACGTTGAATCCCGATTTTCTATCACTCGCGGTAAACGAGTTGTGAGTTTTAGAATGTTGCGAAACTTTGATCCCTTTGATCGTCTTTAGCCTTTTTCTGGGTGTAATTCGAAAAATATACGAGATGGGTAAATGCGGATGGCGGGAATCGATTCTCCGAGGCCGATTTTACTTAGAAACATAGAACATAGAACAACAACTAGATAATTATTTCAAAGACGTGTGTTAGTATATAAAATACATCTTTAAATTTTCGCCCTACTTAAGTCACACGTCACACCCTCATTGCATTGAGGCAAAAGAATACTATCCTAGCCAGCGTCATGTTTTGCTGGGAGCGATAAGACGAAGCTTTTGGATTTGTAATCTTCGAAACAAAAAAGAAAAGAATGGACGACCTTTTCCTAAATTTTTGTTTGACCCGTTTACCTTATTGCTCATCTATTCCACTTAAATGTATTTACATTTCCTAATCACAAGGAGAGTGTCTCGTCAATCAGCTTTTATTATATTATTACTTATTATATTGTTGTTTTGTTTAATTTTTGTTAATAAAATAAAATAAGGCGTATGGAATTAATGAAAACAATAATGTTGTTTGTCAGCTATATCAAAGGCAGCTTTTCGGCTGGCCGAATATTTTTTGTATAGCTGTATAATCGACGCAAATCAAAAAAGACACGTTGTCTGACGGTATCTACCGTCTTTAGCGGAACATATATAATGTAAAATCGCCGCAAATGATCAGTTATATTGTCATAGCTTTCAGCGCAACATTTACAAGGAAACCACGAGATTCTTTGAGACGGTGCTAAGTGTCGACGATTGTTTAGTGTGGTGCCCGTTCAAATGTATGAATTAGTGCATTTGACGTTGATAATTCTCGCGCTCGCGGAATTAATAAACAAAGGTAAACGCATCCATTCATAGAACGGCAATTCGATCCAAGATCCCATCATTAAGGAAATACATTTTTCTTAATTTCATTTGTTCACTTTCTCAAACGGTTGCAATTAGATTTAGCTTGGATTTTCTATGAATGCAATTAAATCTTGCGTAAACATGGCTTATTCCTGGATTTAATTGTGCAAATACGTAGCATTAAATACACCTGCGATATTGATAATCTCGACTATTTATTGCTGATAATTATCTAAAAAATAAAGTCAATCGTTTTATGTGATTAGTTTTTATCGTTTTGTTTACTTATAGTCACCGCAAAAGATTATATTTTAATCAAGATATCTGAGGCAAAGTAACTTTGTTATGACTCTAAGTAATACATTTTGCGGTTCTATTTTATTTATTTTTTTCTTCCGCAATAATTGCAATAACCATGAATTAATGAAAAAATTAAAAAAAAATCTAAATTGTAGAAATAGTACATTCTTTTCGCCTGATTCAATGGATATTGGTAAAGTTATTGCAAAAGATAACATTTTTAAATTAAAATTCAATTTCAAATCGCGTCCTATAAGGTTTTTTTTTTGTTACTAAAATTGGCGATTACCTTAATTAAATGTAAAACCGCCTTTTACCTCGATTTTATCGCTTACCGTGCTTTGCCAAATGATAAAACGGAAAACGATATTAAAACAGGTTTTTTGTACTTATTGCAGGTGATGGGCAAGACTTCGGATATGAAGGAGCTGAAGGTAATAAAAAAGAATTAAAAAAAAATAGGACTCATTTGCTCGTAAAATGCGTTTCTTAAATATTTGCCGTCGTGCAAAATTTCAAATTTTCCTTTTCGATAACATTTTGGAATCATCGCTTCGCCCCATTAGTAGCAACAAGCTACAAAGGCTGATAATGATGTGGCTACTTCTAAATGATTGGATCGTTTTATTAAAATTTAAGCATGTTGTCGCAATTAATGCTAAATTACAGCTATTAACGTCACCGAATGCACCAAGTTCGATATTCACCTCGCGGCAACGTTTGTTTTGTAAATAGGTCGGGTTAGTTGTACTTCATAATAATAATAGGCAAATACGTAATAGTCAGGTGCGTCTTCCTGTCCCGGTGAATCCGACACGTAACATCAATTTATTGTATTTATCGGTTTTCTTTGATATTAAAAAATATGAAGAAAAAAACAACATTGTCCCTGAAATTTTATTTTAACGATTTGCAACGAAAAAAAAAAAAAAAAAACTAGTTCTCTACAGTAGAAAAATGTCGAATATAAATTTTATACATCGCCGTACAAAGGTAACGTCGCTGATAGTAATATATAGGGTGGAAGAAAAGTAAGAGATAAATAAATTTTCTTGGTTAATACTTATTTTTTTGAGAAAAAAATTTCGAAGAGATACAGCGATTTCAATGACTTTACGTTACGTTATCTTCGTGCGTCAATTGTTTTTAAAGTAATGATGTTTTTTTTTTTAATGACACTTTATGTTTTTATTATATTTTAATAGTACTTGTTATTCCCTCTTCAACGGTATAAAATTATCAATATGTTACCTTTGAAAAGAATTGAGAAAAACAGTGCCAAAGTTCGAAATATCCAAAATAAATGAAACGAAGTTAACGTGTAGTTATCCATAGTTATACCTGTCAGAAGTAAACAATAAAATTAATTGCAATTTGCTTGTTCCAAAGTAGATTTTACCTTTAGTCAGCTCCTTTATCGATAAAGATGGCACAATTAAGCGAGAAACAAAGAATTGAAATGTTAACGGTGATCGGTTATGGCGACAGAGTCGGATCGCATCAAGAAATGTGTCGGATCTTTAAAGATAAATATCGAAATCTGCCCGTAAGTCAATCAAACAGACAAAATTGTAGATGTTGGGCTAAGGAAGATCGCCAGTTAAGTTAATATATTCTTTTCTATATGTTCTATTTCTAATATGTTCTTTTTTGCAAATAATTTAACTGGGAAAAGATACCTGCAATTTTTACAGTTCGAACAGATGCCTGCATTAGCTGCATTCTTCCCGAATACAAACAATCCTGAGCTATCAAACGTTAGGGTTTAGCCACAACGTGATGGCGCTCCACCTCATTATCCAGATTATTGGAATAAGTACTTCCAGAAAGATAGAATGAAGGAAGACGGAATCGCCGGCTAGGTCTCTTTCTACGGGGAGTACTTAAGAAGTAAAGCGTATAAAATTCGACTATAAAATTTAGAGGATCCTAAGCAAACAAGTCGGCTTGATATTACATTAATATCGCATCAAACTCCTTAAAACGTAAGAAGTTGATTCTATAATCGCCTTGGGTATTGGCGCTGCTTTTCCCAAATTTATCGCTTGGTTATTCACGTGCACATTACTCATTCAGGCTAACAAAATGGCAAAAATCAAACTCGTGAATTTGCTATTATTTCAAATGATTTTAATATTCAGTGAATTTAGCAACAATCACCGCGAAGTACAACATCGCTCTTGAATAGCCGGAAATATTTAAACATCGCCCAAAGTAAGGCAGGGATAGGATAAAATCTAGAAGCCGAACTGCTTTAATTGAAGATGATAAGAATTTAAATTGTTAAACAGCAACCGCTCACAAACTTACCACATAGCATTCAATTTAATCCAGCAATTTTGCATTTGATCGATCCAAAGCCATCCGAAAAGCGGATATAGTGCCTTATCAAAAATCGATAGTTTCGGAACGTGATGTATACGCGTGGATTGTACCACAGATTTTACGTAAAAGGAATAATTCTTTTTTTTTGTTCGATATTTGCGTGACTTGTTCTGTTCGCTTGATTTTGCTCGAAATGATCCTATTGTTAAATCGCGTGATTCAGCGAAAATAGTTACTAATGCCTCCGATCGGGCGTTTAAGATGAAATGGACACTGAATGCAACGTGCGTGTTCAAGTTGGCGCAATTCAACTTTGATATAACGCGGCTTTTGCGGCTTGATTGGCTAAAAAATCCCTTAACGCTACTGCGAGATAAGTTTCATTCATAGGAACGTACGCGTTAATTCCTCTTAACGCGATCAAAGAATGAACGTGTTGTTATTTCCCGGAGATAACGGCATTCTACTAAATAAGATCATTTTATTATGCGATAGGTTTATCAATTTAGATCTGTATCTATTGTATAGGACGTGGAGTTATAGAGAACGTCCCAATTAATTGAATTAACTACTTTACGCCATCAAATGAAACGTGTTCAATTTAACACTTACAATTACGTATTATTATCTCGGAATTACTAGAATTCTCAATGTTACCGACGTGGTGGTCGTTTATTTAATAAAAATTGTTCGCTTCACGTAGAATTCGGTAAGCGTCGACAAGTAAAAGGAGGGACCAGGTTCGCGTAATCCTTCTCGGCAATCCGAAAGATTAACCGAAAGAAAGGAATAACGGGAATAACGACTATATTTGTCGAACGAAAAGAACGATAAGCACCAGATTTAAGGAACATATCGGGTGCTATCGCTTCGGTAAAATAGATTCGTCAAGTGTAGCCCAACACATGAACGAAACCGAGCATAATATTAATTTAGAAAACTTGTCACTTTTTAAGAATGTAACTTCGTCGCGTGGATTAGACGCGTACGTAAACGGTTTATATAAAAGGCAATAAAAATCCGACGAACAGAGGAAACGAAGTAACACGATATTTCGTATGTTTCCAATTACAAAGAAGAATTTAAGATAGATGGCCTGAATATTCAAAATGCTTTGTGCAAGGTGCCCAAGAAGTTTATGGAATTTCTCTACGTAACGGAAGAAATTAAACCTAAAATTGATAAGAAGTACGTAGAATTAACTTCAGTTGTTGAAATTTGGTAGATCCGCCGCTTAGAACTTCAAATTCACGATTATCTAAATTACCGCAAAATATCCTCGATATTTGATAGTTATTGAGCGAGTATGTTAATGTTTAAAACGTACATGGATAATGTACTTAATATAATGGTCCATTGCACCAACATAAATTAAAATTTAATCCTGGATTAAGCCAAAGTGCCAGATAAGATGGTCCTGTTCTTTAATTTAGCATAAAGGTTTGGTGAATTATACCAACTGATGGAAATGTTGATGGTGACCTCAGTTGATGTTTTACTGGTGGATCCACCAAACTCATTAATTTAAAAACACTCGCACAACGCTCCTAACCTTAATGTTGCGGAGGTGAATGTGAGTTTATGTTGTTTGCCTGCTTTTTTCATAAAATTGAAAGAAGGAACCTTGTCAATGGAATTGTAGAATTTGTTATTGTAAAAATGGTTTCAGAGAGGCCAGATGATTTAGATGAAATAATTGAAAGTGCTTCTGAAGACGAACTTCTAGTAATTTTTCAGAGAAAAAGTCACACCAAAATAAGAAATTATATTGAAAATACAGTAATGTTCTATGATATTGATGATTTCAGAGGTTGTGTCAGTTTTATGTTATTCGCCACACCATCAAAAAGTCGATTGCGCTACGGTGGCATCAATTAGTAATCGTTGTTAAACGCAATGGCGATGCGTTGAAGCGTTATCTTATCGTTATTTCGAGAAATTCCTGTATTGCTACGATACGTTTCTGCGTTCACCGTTTCACGAAAAAAAAAAAAGAAAATTCCTCGAACTTCCTTTTCAAGCAACACCTTTTCAGGCCGCAAAACCATTTGTTTGATTGTTTGAACGGAAGAAATGTATTTTTTTTGCGGTATTGCATTAAGTAAAAGTATAATATTGAATTGATACAAGTAAATATGAAGTTTGTAGCCTTTTTGTGTCAAAGAATAGACAGCCGCGGCCCTTTCCTTCAAGAACGGCCAGCCACGCGTATCTGTTCTGCACAGGAGGCGTGTGTATCGCTTAGCGATAGATAACCGGAGATAAGCCTGGATCGTTCTGCTTCTCTGGGCAAATTCCCCAGCTTCTGCTATTCCAATTACATAGTTATTTAGGATTTCTATTATTTTTTTTTTCATTTTGTTATCGATAAAATAGAAAACTGGAGGAATATAGAATAATGTTTAGAGGGCTACGAATACGTAGAGACAGGGGAACAGGAGTGACTTAATGTCATATTCCCCGTTCCGTATATATCCGTAGTAGCGTGCGCAGTATTGTATGCGATGATCTGATAATCTCAGAACCAACAGTTGGTAGCGCCATCTAAATCTCGAAATCAATCCTGAGTACGTGGACTAATACTCCGTTCACTTTAAGAATACGATAGATAGCGCTGTTATCGGCATCCGTATTACATTGCCAAACTTAAACCCGATCAAATAGCGGATGATTTGAAAGTAAAATGTTAATTGTATTATAACCTGTATATTTCTTTGAAAATAATTGTAAATTCTAACGACTCATGTTTTAGTAAAACGTTTAGGAAAAATGTACAAAGGTACATTTATGTTTATTTACAATTTATTTAATCCAACAAAATAGGCTGCTACGAGGTACTTTAAGAAAGTACAAAAATCACAATTATAGAACGAACCAATTACTTGAAATATAGGCGTTATAACCTCAAAAGTATTATTTATAGCAAAAAGTGTTTTTTATCTTAACTGTGACGCAGAAATATCCATTGATTATTAAATTTTATTTTGAGCAACATTTGATTACGACGAACATGTAAAAAATATTTTATAGTCGACCCGCTTTAAGAATGTAGAAGATAGCGCTGCTATCGGCGTCCCTATCTCGTTAACAAAATTTAAGGCGATCAAATAATAGCGGGTGATTCGAAAGTAAAATGATAACCTTCATATCTCTTTGAAAGTAATCCTAAACTCTAATGACGAGTGTTTTAGTAAAATGTTTAAGACAGATGTACAAAGATACATTTATATTTATTATGTTTATACATTACAAAAACAGCGATAGTGATCGGGAACATTTCATTTTATTCAACATAATTTCTGTATACAAAAAAACAACTTCTCTCCCTGTATATTTTTGCCTTAGGTACCTGCCAATAGCAATCGTCGAAATTATCTCGCCCAATCCTATGTTCTTAAAGTGAGTAGATTATAGCCTATAGAGATGCTGCGTCTCTTTATAATTCCTCCGCTCGTAAAGAGTTTCTTATATTTTAAATAAGTTTGGAAATTATGGACGCAATCTGAATGTAGGTAATTTACTTTAAAGTATGTGTTTTTGCCCAATCAATCGCTTAATCTTCAATTAAGCTACTTTATAATTCAATTTAATTGCAAATCATTTAAGTTTATGATCGCATAAAAGGAGGCTGCCTGTTGTAACCCATATAAAAAAATACGGAAAATACATGACCGTCGCGGTCATTAGGCTTTTTATGATCATATTGTTATTGGATTTTTATACCTCTTAACATGCGCACCTGCGAGCGTTTTTCGTTCGGGTTCGAAATTATTAATAATATGATATTCGACTTGACTGAAGATTGCGACATTCGCCAACATTTATTTCGATGGATTAACCAACGAATGCCGAAAATTTGGGAGTTTGGGAAAGAGAATATCTAATAAAAATGGAATATTTCCGTCTCCAAAAAAGAAAGGAAAAAGAAAACAAAAACGCAACATAGCAAATATCATCAAGAGGATGATGAACAAATACGCCGTTTATTTTATTTACTCGTACATCAAAAATCAGTTTGAAAATTACGCACCGAATAACTTATTTTGTCTTAATTAAAGAATATCCGCGATTTAAAGCTTACGTAACGCGACATTAACATAACGATTAGAAGCCTTTTCATCGTCGAGTATTTACCGGGACCACAAAAGGAATGTTATTATTACGATCGAAGCTCGTGCAATTACAAACAGAAACCAGATAGTTCGCGCAGCAAGCATAATAATTAGGTACGAATTGGTAGTTACGGTGCCTGAATAGGTAGCCGTTAATGCGACCGCATTGGTCTACGATTAACACATTAAAAAAAGATTATAATGGTATATTATTGTACGTACGTCCAATATTTGCATGTGAATAATACATATCATAAGTACACGGTTTGTATTGTATGATCAACTAACCATATCAAGAAATCATTCACAACTTCCATTATGTTCATCTAAGCAAAAAAAGAAAAGGACTATAAAGGTTATAATATCCCCCAAAAGACAGGAATATAATCCTGCAAAAAGCGAATGCTTCTGGAAATATACACGCTGGTTTTTTTAATTTGAAATTTTCAAATATCTCGAAAAGTAAACATCGCAAAAAAATCCGGATAATTAAAATTTAATCATCCTGTGAAGAAGATACGTTAGTGCTAAAATTACCTTCTTCATTCTCTCCCTTGCAAGAAAAAAAATTGAAAAGGTTCTCGTTTGTGGGGAAGCTGGCAAGAGTCTTTCAATCTCTACGCTCAGCGATCTCTATCGTATTGTCAACAATTCACTATCGATGAAAGTGTTCAACCGAAGAAAAGGACCCGTCAAGCAACGGCGAAGAAAATAATAAAATTGGTGTATTAGCTGCGATGGCTAATAACTAAAGAGGACAAAAGCGAGTGAAATCGTATCTATTTTGCTGCGACTAGACAGACTCGTGTTTTGTCGACTCTCGGGCGAACCCTTTCCTATGAAACGAATAGATACGAGTTTGTCTAGTCGCTGCTAGTATGATTTCAATCGCTTTTCGTTACGTATTATTCTCTAACAAGGCGTCTTTTACACGCCACGGAACAATCAATCGACACGATATGCATCATTGGAGTGTTGAAAATCCGCTGGCTTCGACAGGTTGAACACCAGCTTCCTTGCGACTCCCAACGTGCGGTGTGGAACAATTGCCAACAAATACAACGGCCTCCGCATTATTAAAGACAACTTGATTAGTCACATATACCTTGGCGTAGAAATAGACCTTGCGCTTAGAAGTACGTATACATTGTTCTCTCTAATTGTTTCGAATAGTGTAGTTGTTAAGCGCACTATTCGATGGTAGCACGTGAAGTACTTGATCCTGGTACTTGGATAGATAGAGCAGCTCCAGTAAATTCGTCGGATTTCCTTTCATCGAATTCATCTTAAATATGAAGAACCAATAACATATCAGGATACGATTGAGCGAATCAGAAATTTAAGAAGGATTAATAAGTTTATTAGAGTTAAAGGCAGTCATTTTGAGCACTTCCTTTGATTGAAAGATGTTAACGCGAGGCGACTCGCGTAAATCAAGCACTGCGACAAGTGAGAAGCGGAGGAATTCGCGTAGACCAAACAACGCGAGATCTCGGCAAGAAATGAATCTAAATAAGTATTAAGTAAATGTACAGCAGCGACGAATATTTCAGCTATATTCGTTTGCAGATAATCTAACATAATCGTCCCGTGTTGAGGATTCCAAAAATGTTTCGAGCTAGCTAGAAACAAGCTAATACTTTTTATTTCTTTTAACTTAGGACCCGATTTTTGGGGGAACAAATTCGCGCAATGTGTCGGCAAGCATCAAAGTCCGATCAACATCGACGACCACAACGTCGAAGAAGTGGAAATGTTGCCTTTGATTTACGAGAATTTCAAAAACGAAGCGGACCTAGCAGTTACCAATAACGGTCATACAGGTTAGCAAAAAAATAATAAATAAAAATCCATCGAGTCGATTCAAATTGAATCTAATTGCAGTTCAATTCAAACTGAACACCAATCCGATGCCGACGATTACCGGAGGACCGCTGTTAGGAAAATACAAATTTACGCAGTTTCACTTCCATTGGGGCGCTCATGACGAAGAAGGATCAGAAAATCGAATCAACAGTCATAGGTATGTATGTATATCATGTCTTGAGTTTCATGGAAATATTAAATTATCGGAGATCATCGCTCCGTCGATGTGATGCTTTTTTCTCGATATCTACCTTTATCTAGGAAAGGCTAGATAGGGTATCGCTACTTGGAAAATAAGCCTTTTTTTCCATATCAAAACTAAAGGCATTTACAAGTCCGGAGCGTAAAGCTTAATAGCAAAAGGCAATTTACGTTAATAAAAATTTCATAAGTTGATAGATAGTTAAAGTAGATTTTATCAACAAATTATCTCCGAGTAGGAAAAATATTGTATGTTGGTTTTACTCGGGAACTTAATGACCGACTAACATTTTTTTATCGTTAGCGAAGGTGTCGTTTGATTAAAAGATCGATTTCTGCTTCACGCCCCTTAATCAAACGGTACACTCAACGATATAATCAATGTTTTCTTTGGTTAAAAATACGTTAATACCCGACAATAACATATCGATTATATTGAAGTAAAAGAAAACAAGAGGGCTCAAATCTCACAAGACTCCGTAAAAAATTAATTTCTACCGGTTTCGAGATATGCAGAGCTCATCTTCAGACTCGGACGAAAGAAAAATTGTCAATTAAATAGCGCTACCGAGATATATATTTTACAATTTTAAGATATAATATTTTATTGATTCGATTTATACCTTTTGCTTGAAGATGAGCCGCTCACTAGATAAAGAACTTTGTGAGATTCGCATCCATTAACTTCAATATAATTCAATATAACGTTTACGAGGGTTGCCTTCAAGATTGTTCATATATTTTATATCGTTCTAGCTTCCCCATGGAGTTACACGTGGTTTTCTACAGTACGGCTTATGGAACGTTTGAGAACGCTACTCAACATCCGGACGGTTTATGCGTCGTCTCCTTCCTATATTCGGTAATGATGCTCTATTTATGTTGCTTTCTGCTGCTTTGTTGCTGCTTTTAAATTTGCCATTTACGAATGGTGTTCCTCGACGTATTTACTGGATCTTATTTAAAGCGGAATCATCGCTGTGGGATCGATGGGAAGAACGCGCGCTCGTGGAATAGTTAATAGGAAATAGCAAGAATATGAAAGCGCAACATAGAACGTTATAATCGAGAAAATCGAACGGTGTAAAACAAACGTGAAAGGTGTCGAATGTAAAAGAGCCAACAAAGAACCCAATGTTAAACGAGTTAAAGCGGGAGATTCAAAACTTTCCCGTTGCAGCCAAACACATTATTAATCGACTTTCAAAGAACGAAACTGTTTTCAAGAAGACACATCTTTCGTTTTGAGACTAAACATTTTTTTAGATTTGTGACCGGCTGTTTTTTTTTTTTTTTAATGAGCGCTTCTTCAATTTAATTCAACGGATTTTGGTGTTCACCGAATTCGCACTTCCTCATCCAATGACAATTTTGGGATGCTTCACAATCGGTTTTTTGTTGATTGTCTCCATCGTTTGTTATTGTCTCCATAATTAACGAAGGAAATGTGGTTGTTCGAAAATTACACGGCTTTTACACAGCGTTGTCGGGCGTAGCTATTTCTCGCCAAAGTGGAGACTTCATTCTTTCGATTGCGATAAAAAATAAATAAATAAATAAATAAACACTTTCGCGACTGACGAATTGCACGATGCTATGTAAAAGTAAATGCGACTACACATCCTGAGGCCATATGAAACTCAAACATGATCAGTTTATATGTCCAAAATTCCTTTGAATAATAAGAACAAGTTCATTAAAAATGCAATGCTTAATTTCTGTTTTTAATTCACATTTTTGTCTGTAAAAATTGACGATCGGCGACGATTTGGTTGCACAGTATCTGTACAGCCCGAGAACCCTGCGTTGACCATCCATATATAAGCAAATTAATGGCTTGTGAGATCTGATGAGCTGTCTTTAGTCTGTAGATAAGCTAAAAAAGAAAAAGAGGAAATTATAATTACATTTAATCCTTTATTTTAAAACATTAAATTGGGAAAGCATTATCGTTCTAGAAATCCGAAGAAGATAACGACAACTACAAACAGATCATCAACTTACTGCCCCAGGTTAACGAAGTGGGAAACTCAGCGAAAGGTACAGATCCAATAGCTTTAGAACTCCTCCTAACGGAAGACAAAGAACATTATTACACTTACGGTGGTTCTTTGACAACACCACCGTGTACAGAAGATGTTACATGGATCGAATTCAAAAGTACAATTCCATTATCTCACAAGCAAGTAAGTATATGGCGGCATAATGGAGAATTAGTTTCACAAGGTTTATTTTAATGGCGTATTCATTCGAGTAATTGCTACGTTTCTAGATAGAAGCATTTCGGCAACTACGCTCCGCCCATGGGAAACTAAACCATAATTTTCGTCCGACCCAGAGCCTAAATGGTAGAGTTATAAGAACAAATAAGGATATTTCGTGTAAGAACATCGCTCGCGGATCATCAAGCTACAAAACCAGTAGCTTGTTTACCTTGGTAGGCGCGATAGGAGCAAGTGTCTTTATAAATTTAATTTAAATTAATCCTTTTGTATATAATTTTAATTCGTAGCCAGTAGATTCTAAATAAGTGATGTGTGTGATCTCATGTATGTAAATTATTTTTTATACTTGTGTGAAACAAAATGTACCTATTTATGGGATGTACGAGCGTTAAAAGTTGATAAAAAAAAAGGAAAATCGCGACCTCAATTAGGTAAATACTTAAAGTGTTATTGCTATCGTCCGGCACGCACAATTCGACTGCTTGGAATAAATTGTAGCTAAAACGGAGTTAGGACAACATTATTTTCGACAAACAAATGGTTAGATATAGCATTTGTAGAATTATAATTAATATATTTATCAATAAATTATTTCCTCTATTACATAAAATGGTTTATGGTCTTTTGTTCTATCACTATGTTCCCAAAATATCCTTTGTAAATTAAAAATTAATTAACATCTTACTCAGAGTGAACATACAGCGCATTTAGTTGAGCAAATGGTAAACTATTAAATTTAGAAACAGCCGATATAATACCTTATTCAGTTGCTCATAATTTATTGGAATTATGCATTGTTTCCTTTCTTCCATCGTATGAATTAACTATTCTGAAAATAATGTATTAAATTTATCGCTGACTTAACATAATTATGAATGCATCAATGTAATCGTCATCTTTTATCGTTTTCCATTGTTCCCGCGTTAACCATCGAAGCCAAATCTTCCTGCCGTTGCTTCAACCTCTCCCTGATCAATTCGGCTATCGCTTTCTGTGTTCTACGTTCGAGTTTTTCCAGCTTCTTCGCCACGTCCCTCTTCAAATCCCAATCTGGCTTCCGTGGCGCTAGATTCGAAATATCCAGTTCTTCCAAAACCACCTTCGATTGAGCAGACTGCAGCTGCTCTTCGATTTCCTCGTTGACGTTTACTAATTTTGCTTCCGGTTGTAAATGCTCCTTCAGCGTTTCAGCTTGCGGCTTGTAACTGCGAAATTTTGGTCTGCAAAATGAAGTTACGTAGATAAGGTTAGGTTATCGGTTATTAAATAAGTATTACTTGGGTAGCTCTATCGCCTCTTTAGTTACTTCGCCGTTTGATTGTACGTCTGCATCTTTTTTACGTTTAAGAGCTTGCAATCGGCTTTTACGTTTTAATGCTTCTTCTTCTAATGAAGAGGATTCCATTTTGACAACCATTGTTATTTAGGTTATGTTCACTTATGCTGGCGTATTTTTATCCACATCACAGGTTCCGCTATTGGTAGCAGATACCTGTGAAATATAAAAAACGCTTCCTTTTTTTTACTGAGGACACCTCTTATAAACATTAAATTTAATAATGATAATTTTACTTGAATACATTTCTTATTTCGCTAATATTTGTTGCGTATACTTTGCTTAATAAATAAATAATATTAAAAAAACTTAAATATACAAATGAAACGAACAAAACTTTAATACAAGATTATATTTATAAATCATATTTTCCAGTCTTTCTTTTGCTTAATCTAAAATTCTTTGGGACACCGCACATTACAAACAAGTGCGATGCAAAATATCCTACCATTGCACCAAAACTGCAAGGTATAGGCCACGCTTGCCAGGGTCGGTCCCAATCTAATGGAATTACAAACGCTCCGAACCAGGTACCCACATAAACCGAACAAATATTTTGAAATATAAATTCCGACATTAAATCACCTTCGTAAGGCGTTACGTTAGTTAACATGTACACGATTTTATCAGTTCCTAAATGTACGCATGCTGGAATTACAGTTAGCGTAGTTAACATTACAGAAAACATAAATGTCTGTTCGAATACGTGGAAAAGTTGTGCCCCGAATAATACGGCTACTATATAATGGATTACAGTCATTAACGCCACGATAAAAATGTTTCGTATCAGTTTATTTATCTTGATGTTCTTTTTCTGTTTTGCTAGCGGCTTTTTATCACTATTATACGATTTCGTAATTGTGTATTTTAGCACTTCTGCACATGATAACACTATCATCAATGGATACGATTTGTATCTTCCGATGCTATACAAAATGTTGAAGTGAACAAGGAGAAATATTAAAATTGGTAAATAGATGCAGGTGAAATAGCTGTATATTTTGATATTTCTTAAAATTGCTTTTTCTTCCATCGTTGCATGAATCTAAAAAAAAATCACGAAAGGATTAAATAAAAAAAAAACCAATAACGTACCTACACATTCGCTCTTGTACCGGGTATGAGTTATTCATGCATTAGGCGCATTGAAATTACATCCTAAAATATATTTTTATTGTTAAACCGGTTAAATTTAAAGTATTAAACTTACAATAACAATGTAAATAACCTTAAAAGATGACAGTGACAGATAATGAATTATAGGATGGCTTCTGTAATTGCCTAATTTGATTATTTTCTCTTGCATGTATTTTTAGCCGTTCTCTATCTTATCGTTTAAGAATTTTTCATTTTTTTACCTTTCAAGCATTATACTTTTTGTTGATAATTCGAAATGAGCACGTTCCGCAACTCGTGGCAAAACAATTTAATTCTGAACACGCCTCTGACATGAACCCAGAATTTTGTGCGCAAGCTCCGAAAATGTAGGTCGCCAAAATTCAATATTCCTTCACCCACAATAACTTGTATTGTTTGTGTTCGCCGATAAGTCTCTATTAAAAATGTTTATATTCCTTTGATGAATTAAAATACCATTTATGCATTCGAGAGGGCCAAATTATCACATCACAACACATCATCTACGATGAAATTAACAAATAACCGGTATAAATTAATAATTGTTATTCAAGCCTTCCTTCTGGTGATGGACCTCAATATAAACACATTCTCGATCCTAGTGAGGAAACACAACGCAATAATGCTAATCCTTTTTATGTAAGTCTTAAGCGATACGCACCTTTGCACGTTTTTCTCTTTCGCTTCAACTTATCCACGCTTTATTTTGTTCCAGACTGCAAGATGTTTGCATAGTTTTAGCCTTAGCGGCGTTGCTTTTAACGTTCTTCTCAACATACGTATTCCAAGTAAGTAAACTAACCCTTTAAAGTCAAACGAATAATATTTTTGTATGCTTCAATAAGTTGAGAAGCTGCAAATGTCAAAGGTCAATACAACTTGAAATATTCTTTCAGGCTGGATTAGTGGAACTTCTATACGATAAATTTCGTTTTACAATAATGGTCTGTGTCGTCTATTTTGTTCTAACGACGAGTGTATATATTTGGATGCTATCGGTGCGGTGGAAGGAACCCTTGAAACACAATTGGTCCGTAGGACTATATATCATGTATATTATCCAAAGATTTGGTGAGTGTGCTTGAAATTTGAAGAGAATTAATTTTCTTTTAATAGGCATCGGTATAGATGATAAAAGCTAGCGAAATCATACCTGTTTCGCAGTGGCTAGATAGACTCATGCTTTTTCAATTTTCGGGGAAACCAATCGTCTATGTAAGACACGAGTCTATGTAATTGTTGCAAAAGAGTTAAGATTTCAGTCACTTTTCTCCTTTCTAGTCATCAGTGTATATACAAGCGAAATTAATTCTATTTTTTTTTTTACAGTTGCCCCGATATATTATTACTTTTATAAACGAGCGATGTTAAGAATTAGCGATCCGAGATTTTTTGAGGATCTGGAATGGGATCCGAGCAACCCAGCCACGCACATCAATGGAATGGTTAAATAATACACGGGGGGCGTTAAATACAGTACAACATTCACATATCTCTTCGTTGGAGAATAAATAATAAACAAACAAAAATATATCTTGGATAACTCGATAAGACTTGAAAGCTGTGTTCTGTAGTTTTTATGCTTTTCCTAGAATATATTAGGTGATGTCTGATTTAATAGTGTGTATCGATATTTTCTACGATAGGATACATATGAATGTATGTTAATTATTAAGTAAAATCTAGTCATAGTTGTAATTATTACCCGTTAAATAAATATAACTGGGAACAAAGAATATTATTTTCTTTGAACTGCATCTGTTCTATGTATTAGAGCTAAAAATGGAAAATGTTTAAATTTTGCCGATGTTTTAAGTTGATAATTGCTCTCTCACTGTTGTATTCTGGTAGCTGCCAATAACAAAATTTTTAAATTATCTGAAGTAAAAGTATTAATTGGAGGACTTTAATTCGTAACTCCTAAAGCATGGAAGAATTGCATTAAATACACCATAACCGAAGAAAGTAAGGTGTATGAGCTAAATAACATCGTAGAAAATATTATTGAAGAATTTATTACCGCTAATACTGAATCATCATCAGAAATGTCCTCACTCGGTGATGATTCCAAATTGTGAATATAAAAAAATACATATATTTCAAGTAATTGTTTCGTTCTATAATTGCGATTTTTGTAGCTTTTTTAAAGTACCTCGTAAAATTTTTTCTATTTATTTGGTTGGATCAAATAAATTGCAATAAACATAAATGTATCTCTGTACATCTTTCTTAAACATTTTACTAAAACACTTGTCATTAGAATTTAAGATTACTTTCAAAGAGATATGAAGTTTATCATTTTACTTTCATATCATCCGCTATTGTTTGATCGAGTTAAATTGTGGCAATGAAATACGGACGCCGATAGCAGCGCTATCTTCTAATATTCTTAAAGCGGATCGACTTTAAAATATTCTTACATGTTCGTCATAGTCAAATGTTCAAAAGAAAATTTAAAAATCAATGGATATTTTCGCGTCACAGTTAAGACAAAAAGCATTTTTTGCTAGAAATAATACTTTTAAGGTTATAAGGCCTTCAACGATATACAACCAATCACGCAAAAATACTAAGTTTCCTTCCAAGGTACGAAGATAACCGAATGCTCTTAGAATTAATTCAGCTGAGCATTATGAACGTTTTGCAGTATACCGCTCGATACACAGTCGGGTAAATTCGACCAAGTTTCGTGAAAAGACGGCGGATAAGCGAGCAAGTAGAAACTGCTTGTAATAGCCAATTGATTCATCTAAGCATGAGCAGTACCTTCGGCGTAGAGAATAAAATGGCGAAGATCAGTTTTGCTTGTGTTTGGGGATAGCGCATGTCCCGACTATAAAATGCTCGGCGCACAAGACGCAGGTTTAAGGGGCAATTAAAAGAAGAAATACGCTACATCTTAAATAAAAAACATTTTTTTTTTGATTTGTACAAATTAAAACCATTCTTATTTACAAATATATATATAATATATGGGATTAACAGTGCGTTTTATTTTTTCAATGTTATTAATGAAAAAAATACGAATATTTTTATAAATGGTATGTTTAGATATTTTTCTTCAACGTCAACGCGTGCAATAAAACGGAAACTTTCGGTTTGTAATTAAAATTGACGACGTTTTTGATCAATTAATTCGAAAATCGTTCCATCGTATGACAAACACGATAATTACTTCAAATAAATCGCACTGTAATTTTACACTAACTCTCGCCATGCAATTGCGTGAGGAATTCGTCAACGTTCATGGTTTTCAGTAACTCTTGGCATTTTATCTGCTTCAACTGTCTATGATCGATATTATCTGCGGCTTTGCGTTTGTTTCCCCTAAAGAAAATGACAATCTATTTAGCAAACAATCTATAAACAAAAGATAAATTACTGTAAGGATAATCGCATTTGCATAATCAACTATTGGATGTAATGACAAAAGCGAGTGAAATCGTTTTTTGCAGCGACTAGACATACTCGTGTTTTGTCAACTCCTTTCTTATGAGACGAATAGACACGAGTCCGTCTAGTCGCTGCAAAAAAAGGTACGATTTCGCTCGGTTTCTTCATCTCTAGTAATGACGTATAATAACTTACCTTCCTTTATCTTCGACATCGTTCTCGATACGTTCGCTGCCACAAATTGCGTAGTTCATGAGCTCGTCATCAATTCCTCCAGGAGAGCGTTTCATACGAGGGGATTCGCCGATAACGTCCTTTATTACCGTCTCTTTGTTATTCAGATCAAGCGGTTTGTCTTTCCTATCCGTATTCTTCGTATTACTTTTTCCATTTGAATCGGACGACTTTTCGCTTTTAATAGTCATATCTGCTGAAGCATCAGCGTCTGTTTGTTCGCTGTTCGGTTTATGCACATCTTTATTTGGCGATGCGCTTAACGAATTATAATCGACAGACTTACTTCTGGTAGTCTTTCTTGAGTTTGTAGTAGGTTCTCGCTTATGGTCCATGGAGTTCCTTCTCCTTTCAAATGTCTTCAGTCGCTGGACTTTCTTAGTTGAGTAACGCGGCGAATTGACGTCTGAATATAAATTATTCAGAGGTGAGATGGCATTTACGTTAGAGGTGGAAGGCGTTAAATGTTCGTACAACTTAGATAACGGAGAACTATCATTGCCTTTGCTTATCACAGTGTTCTGTAGGATTTTTATTTTCTGGCTAGGGTCCTTGCTCGGTAAATCTAAGAGTATCTCAAGAGGTGTAATAGACATTTCGATTTGCTCATCGAACACTTCAACAACAAAGCAGCTATTTCTTATTGGTAAATTGTAATCTTCTATTTTTTTATTACCAGCCCGCTGTGGATCGTATACGAATGTTACCGTTTCCTCGTCGAAGGTCATCTCGTCAAAGGCATCTTCACCCAGTGAATCTGTTAAGTTTAAATCTTGCTCTATAGAGCTTGCTGCTTCGTTTGCATCAGGAACCGGTAAGCGTGGAGGTGAGATTGGCGCTTCCGCTATTTTTTCTAGTACAGCATTCTTCTCTAAATCATCTAATGCAGCACTATCATTGGCTTGTATAATACTCTGTTCCTTCGATTCTTCCTTTTCATTTAGCTTTCTATCTTCGTTAGAATTAGCTTTACCTTTATCTTCTTTATCTTTCTTTAATTTCGATGGCTCTTTCCTGGGCGTTTTAGAACGGGTTCTTTTGGGTTCGGTTTTCTTGGGCTGACGGCTTTTTGTGAGGGATTCGGTGCGCTTGCGACTTTTACTTTTCGATTCCGACTTCGAAGGTTTCGCTTTAGATCCTTCATCGCTTCGGGGACCTGCGTCTTCACGAGAAACGTCTTTCGCGTCCTCAGATTTGGCAACATCTACGCTACTTATTTTATTTTCTTTTGTTACGGAAGACGCTATGTTATCGCTCGAGTCGGCGTTTTTATCTTCACCTTTTGTTGGTTTCTCGTCTTCTAGAGGTTTTACGTTAGCTGTCTTAGTATTTTTAGAAACTTCATCTTTCACTTGTTTCTTAACGCCAGTTTTCGCCAAGGTTTTCTTATTTTGCGCCTTTGCGGCTTTCTCTTGGGAAAGTTTAGGTTTTTCAATAATTGTGATAGAGGAAGTTGTATCTTTACTTGGATGCTCTCCAGTAACCAGAGTTATTATTTCCGTTTCATCTTCATTTATTTTCATAAGTAACTTGTTTCCCTGAATATTTTCGTTAGCTCCATCTATTGGTTTATCTGTCTTTTTTGGAACCTTATTAGGTACAAGATAAATTCCACGTTGTTTCAATGCCTCAACCAAACTCCTAGCTTCTAAATCGGAAGTGATCTCATTTCCTTCTTTGCTTTTTAAGTTCGTTTTGAACGTGTTCAAGGCCTTTTGGAACGTGTTCAGCGGATGACTTCCCACTGGAGATGATTCAGATTCTGCCAACAGGGTTTCTACTACGTCGGAAGGATTTATCTCTTCGTCATCCGAGCTGATATGAAGCGTAATGCCCTTATTTACGGCTTCCACGTCGTTAATTTTTTGAAGTAATTTTACCGGAGATTTTGATTTCCTCTTATTGGTTGTCGTAGGTTTAGTAACTTTAACCTCCTGCGTAGTACTAGTTTGGCTGGAGTTTGGAGGTTTACGTTTACAGTTTGTAACTGCAGATTTAAATTTTCCATGAATGTCTCTTATCGGTGTACTTTTCGGTTTAGTTGCTTTTTCGACCTTCGTCTGTTTCTTTCGAGGGGGCGGCGTCGGTTTTTCTCCTTGCTTAAATTTAGCTATCGTCCGTTTTCGTTTCTCTTCGACTTCTTTGAGTATTGCTTCTTTCGAATTCATCGCCAAAGACTTGCTCAATTCAGGCTTAACTTCGGCCTGAGATAAGGCATCATGGACATTTTCATCTTTTTCGAAACTCGTCCGGTCCTCCTTTGTGCGCGACCTAAGCATATACGGAGTGTCGGCCCTTCTCCTGATAACCGTCTCGTTCTTTGTGTTTTCCCAATCCGATCCGCTAGAAGTTGCATCATCTTCGCTGTAAGACGAGCTATCCTCTTCTGAAGTCGTGCTTTCATCGGAGCAACTGTTTTCTAGATCTTTCTTTACCAAGCTTAAGTTCTTCCTGGCGATTAAACTATGGTTGAACGTTGAAATCTTCTCGGAAATCAAAGGATAAATTTGTACCTCATCTTGCTCGACTTTTACTTCTTTCGTTGGAGACACTTTGGTTTCTAAACGCCTGCATTCCTCCATTAAAGCTTCTAACGATTTATTTTGTTCGGAATCGGAAGGCTGGTAATACGAACTCGTCGTTGAATAGTCAGTGGATCGATTAGGATACGGCGATTTAGTATTAAAGGGTGTGATAGGAAAGGAAGGCGTTAGGGGGAATTTGGGAGTTTGAATGGAAAGCAGATCGATGCCGTGCAATTGTTCGTTTAACATCTTTGTCATTGGCGTGATCGTATCATTATTTGGAATGTCGGTCCCTGGCGTTTTTGGTAATTCGCTTAGTTTTATAGGCGTTTCTAGGTACTTGATTGGAGTGTCTAACATGGGTGTTAGGTTACAATTGGCCGTTACTGGTAAAGCACTATGGTTTCGCGGCATATCCGGTGTTATGAATTTCTTATCGTTTTTACTTCCAATTCGCTCGGTTTTCTCAACCTCTTTAGAATCTATATTTGAAATGGGCTTTTCGTTTTCATCGTTTGCGCTTACTTTATCTTGCTTTACGTCGTTATTTAAAATTTTATTCTCAACGATTTCTCTTGTAGAAACAGTCTGTAAAAGTCCAGGAGGTGCAACCGTAGCATCAACTTCTTTATCTGTACTTTCAACGTTATCAACAAGTGTTCTTTTATTCGCATTTAACTTGGAAGGCGATAAAATCAATTTATTACTGTTATCGGGAACCAATTCTAACGATTTGATTTCTTTTACTTTCGTGATTTTTACAGCCTTACTAATACCGTTGTCTATATTGCATTTCTTCTTACACCGTGACTTCGCATTGCAATTTATCAATGTGAATGTTAACACTGACTGGTCGTCATATTCCTCAACTTGGGTTACGGGTACTGTTTTTGTTTCTTCCTGAGCGTCTTCTTTAGTATCCTTCGATCTGTCGGAGTTTTCTTCGCCGTGATCGCCTGCTTCGCACTTGGAAGAATCTTCTGTTGTTTCCACGCACATATTTTTAAGATTCTCTTCAATAGCTCTTGCATCCGTTTCGGTCTTGTTAAGGTTTACTTTGGGCTTCTTCGAAGACGTCTTTCCAGATTCTTTCTTTTTCTTTTTGGGCGGACTAGGTTCCTTAATAGGACCCATTAGAGCTCTCAAATCGGAATCCCAACTTGCTAATTTTTTATCTTTAGCACAATTTTTCTTATTGATCGGTTTATCTTCAACTTTGTCATCGTTTTTAATTTCATTACTTTCCAATTTAACACTTTTAGACGGACTACCGAACAGGGACTTGGAAATTTTCGTCGAGGAGACTTTGCCAGGTGATTTCTTTCTTGCCGATTTAGGAGAAACCGTCTTCTTAGCGGTTAAACCGCCGTGCCCCGGAGTTAAATTGAAATCCAAAGCCCTGACGTGTGATCCACTTTTCGGTGTAGTTTTTCGGATAGCTTGCTTAGTTAGATCTGGGGTAACTGGTCGCGGCGGTGAAGGCTTATCATTCACATCTCGCTTAGTTTCCTCAGCTTGCTTCTGAATAGGAGGCGGCTCCTTCACATCCTTCTCGATAGGCTTTAAAATTTCAATATGAATTGTTTGAGTCTTAGGTGGATCTTTCTTCTGCGCTCTTGATTGAACTTGCGATTTTAAAGGAACGATTGTTGATTGAGACTGTTGTTCATCTGTGCATTGATAAAGAGTCAAGTATTCTCGAATGTTAGACTCTGGCGGCTCTTTCGGTAGGAGCTTTGGAAGTTCTTTCACGGCTGAAACAATATTTAATAAAAATATGGTTAGACGTAGTTAATGAAGAAGTTTTTGCAAGAATCTGGTAAAAAGTAATCTTTTTCAAATTAGATCTAACATTCGACTTATCAGCAAATAATTCAGCGACAAAGTTTTCAAGAAAAATGAACTTACAACATACTGAAGTCATACTTACTCGACTTTGTACTTCGATTGGGTACAGCCTGTCGGTTGTCATCACACACAATTACGGTAGGCATGTTCAAAATATCTTGTTCAGTAACATTATTTATTTTATATTGTGGCACACTCACATTGATCAGCTGCGGATTACTATTTACCAAGTAATAGGATTTATCCATCGGATTTCCACTTGCTAAAGAGGTTGCCATCGGTGTCGACTGTATAAGTCCAGGTTGAACCATTAACAAATTATTATTGAAGAAGATCGGATTCGAAGCGGAGACGATCGGTGCTGTTTTCATGTAGGTGTCTAACGTACCATCATACAAAATAATATCCCCTGTATTCGTGTTAACCGTCAGATTTTTATGAACATCAATCGGGGTCGTCAGGGTTGTTAGTGGCATTGCGTTATCCACTTTGGGAATACTTTCATTTGCTGCCTGTGGCTGTGCCAACTGGGGAATTTTAGTTGGTTGGATGGGAGCACTGCTCGCATTTTCTGCAAGTTTATCGCACGATGGTCTTTTCGGATTCCGTAACTGTTGCTTAATGGGATCACTCTCATTTCCCAAATTGGATACTTGTTGTACATTAGAGGACAATTGTATACTAGAATTATGCGTATACAAATTATGGAAAAAATAACACTTTAACGAGAAGTATACCTTGGTGAGGAATGAGGGTCGGTTTCTTCAGAATATCTTCGATCTGCTGCCTCATTTTGTTCCGTTGAACCTTACAAAAAGAAAATGCTTAATTAACTTTAGCGATACTTGTGACGTATGCTAAGCATTGTTTCTTTCTTTTCTTATATAATTACATACACCTTTAAAATTTCAATAAAGTGCTTTGTTTAATAATGATAATAACAGAAAACTCGACGTTTCGCCTACAATAAGATTGAGCTTCTTCAGGAGAGAGAAAAGGAAGTGGCCCACACTTAGCACAGTACTTCAGCATCTGAAGCATGCCGGAGACAAAAATCAATCGCTGTTGAATTTCAAAATTAAAAAGCACTCGTCCCGTAATCTATCGGAAACGCTTTAAGAAAAAAATAATACCAAATGCTTGCCTATTAAATCTCCTATAAGTCTCTCGAAGATTGGATCAGCTTCAGTCCTGTCTACGATTGCTTTTATAGCAGAATCCAGTTCGTGAGATAGTTTCTCCTCCGCAACTTTATTCGTTTCAGTAGTCTTGATTACTAGGTTGATGTTTTCAGCTATTTTTTCATGTAATTCGGTATGTTCCAATAAGGTTTGTTTCAGTACCTACAAATATGATGTTTATTTTTAATAGTTTTGAAATATGCCTTAATAAAAACATACCTCAATATCTCCAACTTCTTCTTGTCCATGATCGGGACTATCACCGCTATCTGATTCTTCAACCGGAGTGTTTCTATTGGTTTTGATACCAGTTCTCTTAACTGAAATGTGGTTAAATTCATCGCTATTCCCTGGAAGCTCTTCTAAAGGTGTTGTGTTCAATTCCGAACTGGCATGCTCTTCTATGACGGATAAATTTTGCTGGAAAAGGCTCTTATTTTTGCTTTCTTTAATTGGTGTACTGCTACGACTATCGAAAGAAAACATTGTATTAAAAACATAATTTTAGAACTTTTATTAGGGAATACCTTCTTTGAGGCGTACTCTGTGTGGTGTAACAGTACTTATCTAACAAATATGTGAGCTGATCAACAAGATTTCTTGACGAACACTCTTCATAGTAATCGGTGGGTTCAAGCCTTTCTTGTACTAAAATTCGTCTACTGTAGAAGAGTAGGATTATCAGAAATTGTTTCATCTCACCTAAATTATAGATTTGTGCGTATTCGTTCAAGAAATCTCGGAGGCTATATCCATGCAAACGTGTAACAATGTATTTCGCACGCTTATTACCGCTGTTGTACCCCAAATGAGATGAGGTCTTAAAAAATGTATCGAAAGCGCCCTGGCACTTCTCGGCTTTCAAGTAACCTGCAAGAAAAATAGATTCTAGTGAATAGGTCTCATACCGAGTTATGAGATCTCAACGTTCCCGCCAAAACAAGTGAGTTTCATTCGGTTGTGCGCTTACCTAACACTAATCTAGCAATCTGCGACGGCGTAAATTCCATTTTGTAATTGCCGAACGATCAAGATCTTTAGTATTAAACAAATACAACAATTAGTTTGTTATAAAAATAGACAAGCCATAATTTACATTCTGCAACAATATTTATAAACCATCGCAACGGATGCCAACTATGTTCTCTAACCTATAACTTCCCCAAATCAGCGCTGCCAACATCCGGGAAGATTAAAATAATAGTACACCCCTCGCTAGTAGTAATGGTATTGTCTCTCTTTGTGGGCACTTTTATTTTATTTCTCGCTTTAAAAAAAACTATTACACGAAATTTACCAAATTCTTAATTAAGAAGAAAATAAAAACCCATTTTTACTTATTTAGTTACTTTTTTATATTTTGCTTAATTTAAAGTCAAATGAAAATATTCGGCTCCCTGTTGCTCTACTAAGCAAGCAAAATACTGCACAACAACGGTGTAATATAGTACAATGCAATGTACTGTAGTGATAGAGTACCGTTTTTTTTTTGTAAATTACCAACACGTTTTATCAAGCTATGACACAGGTGTTTACACCAAGCAGTTGTACTGGGCAAGCAAGTAGCAAGAAACGTTGGGATGTGGCTCCCCTTTAACGTATAATAAATAAATAACAAATAGTTGATTAGCATTTTATTTCAACAAACCTAATATAAAAAAATAAAAATAAAATAAAGCCCTTTCTTCACCGATATTGTTACGTGATTAATATTGTTAAGGAACGCCGCTCTATCAATAAAAGATAATTTCTCGAGGGAACTGCATGGTTGAGTACAGCAGAACAGTTATATAAATTCTCAATTGACTGGCACAACTATCTAACGTTATAAGTTTGGGCTTAATAGATTATTTTGTTATGTAAGGCATGCAATTGAATATATACAGAGTTTCCTGAAAAATATGAATGCGTTATCGTATATATATGAAGATTCCAAAACATTTCAAAACTCATGACTAAAGCTAGCCGCTCACGCTCGTGTTTTGTCGACTATCGGAGGAAACCTCGTCGAACCTCGGGGAAGCACGTGAGACGAATGAACACGAGTCTGTCTAGTCTCTGTGAATTTCGCGAAGTGCTCGGCAAGCGACGCAAGTGCAAGATCTTCGGTAACGAAATTTTCCGAAACAGCCGCCAAAAGTTGATTATTTCTATATATATATATATATAGAAATATATATATATATATATATAGCATATATATATATATATATATCTATGCTTTTTTGTTATGTTGTTATGTATTTGTCTTCAAAGAGTTACTAGTCACGAAGATACTAATTCTATCCTATAATTCGCAAAATATACAATAAACAAACAATATTTCAGCTGTTATTGAAAAAAAAAGTACAAATGGTATTGATTGGGACCTCCCGCCTTCCTTTACCAAATTCCGACTACGCCCATGTTTAGCTGACTAGTAACTTCAAACAAATGGTATGTTTAAAAAAAAAAGCAAGGCTTTAGAGTTTCCTACCGTGTCTGTTTAATTATAATATGCAAGTGATTATTATAAGTTTGTTGGCCTTTAACTCTCAAAATCACTCTTTTTTTTTACATGTGGTGGGCACTCCAACGGGGTATATATGTTTGTTAATTGATAATATAATTATTATATTTTTTAAATGTAAATACTTTGAGATAATTGAACGTCTTCAACTAGGAATTTGCATTAGTTTATCTAAATTCTTAGCTCATAAGCAGTGGCGTAGGCAATTTGAAATTATGAACTAGATTCTAATAAGCTTGATATTTTTTGCTTAATTTTCTGGACTAACGGTTCCAAGAGATTCAACAAATATTTTTGGATCGTATACAAACCGGTAACTTCATTGTTTTTGATCATTTACTTTATATAGATGAAAATTTTTTTCTTCGCACAAAAGAGTAATGGGCTGCTACCTTTGTTGGTAAACCCTGTATTATAACCTGCAGCGATTACAGCGGTAACTGCTGCTCTTTCAACGGGTCCCACTAGTAAATTGCCTTCCTTACGCTTCAGTTACAATAGCCATTGATATCGAGAATGTCCCTCGATGAAAATAACGAGAACAATTTGACCATCTTGATAGAAACATTTAAAGAGAATTTTCCCGTCGACTATTGGAAAAAGTGTTGCTTCTTCGTCGAAAGGGACATTGAACTAATTCACAAACATTGGCTGAAATTCAAACCTCCAGAAAAGGGACACTTCTATGCTCTCGCCATTATATATTTGATCGTAATGGTGGTCGGCCTCTTAGGAAATCTAGCGGTTATAATTTTGTATTGGCGGTAAGTTTTTCCTTTGGACATACGCTAAATGGCTTATTGCTTCAATTACTGTTTTAGAGAAAAATCTTTGAGAACTCCAGCGAATACGTTGATTGTGAACCTAGCATTTAGCGATCTGATCATGATGTGCATGATACCAATATTTCTATACAATACTTATCATTTCGGACCGGCTTTGGGGAATATAGGTACGATGTTAATCGGATAATAATAGCCAAATTGTTGAATACGTCCTTTTCAGGTTGTAAGCTCTACGGGTTCCTCGGCGGCATTAGTGGGACAGTTTCTATATGTCTCCTATCAGCCATATCCTTCGATAGATTTTACGTAATCAAGTACCCATTAACTCGCCAGCCCAGTCATACTCGGACAAAAATGTTCATTTTCGTATGTTGGATCTACGGCGCCGTCTTTTCGCTAATTCCGGTATTCGACTTCGGCCTTGGTACTTATGTACCGGAAGCGTATCTAATCAGTTGCAGCTTCGAATATTTAACCGAAGACCGGCATGTTAAAAATTTCATCTTCGCCTTCTTCGTGGCCGCCTGGGTCGTACCATTTTGCTTGATCCTATTCTCGTACGTCAACATCGTCTACGTCGTATTCAGCGGAAGACGTGCAGCTACGGGTTCCTTCGGTAATTCGTACAGGCACGTCAAGAAGAAGCAGAAGATCGAACGGGAGATTAAAGTGGCGATTATAGTCTTGATCGTCGTTTGCGTTTGGTTCGTCGCTTGGACGCCGTACGCCATAGTATCGCTATTGGGTATCTTCGGAAGGGAAGATCTTATTACGCCCGTTAATTCGATGATACCGGCCGTCTTTTGCAAATCCGCCAGTTGCCTGGATCCGTACATTTACGCTTTAACTCATTCGAAGTACAAAGACGAGTTGAAAAAGCTCGTAAGGAGCGCTTCTTCAAGGAACGTCCAATCGGGAGCATATTCTATCACGACTGGCAGTAGGCGTAACGGAAGCGAGTTAGATGGAGATGGCGTGGTTGAGGAGATGATCATGGTTAACTTGGAAGAACGTCGAACTTGTATTCGATTGGATAAGGTTGCAGATAAAGGGAGAAAACCACAGCAAACGGTTGTCCGTCAACTATCGTGGTGGGCTAGACCTAGTTTTACCGATGAGTCCAGCTTAGCCAAAGCGAGGAAGTTGGTACGGAGCATGTCTTCAATAAGAATTAAAGGAAATGAAGAATAGAATTGATCAGTTCCGCTGTAATATTTGATTAATCTCATGTAGTTAGAATGTTAGATGTAAACTACTTAGTAGTTAAATAAAGAATTACCCAAATCTATTTGAAGAGTACAATAGGACAATACCAGATTGAATGAGCACATTAGATATTATAGATACGGTAGAATAGAATCGTCGAGCGTAGCGCACAATATTAAATTAATAAACAATCAAGCAAGCTCTCCGTAGCAAACCCACATAAAGCTGTAATCGTACATTCAACTTAAGCTTACGCTCCATAGAATTGCAGATGAAAATAAAGCAGCTTGATGAAGCAAACGCGTTCAACTTAGACGATACGTCTTCTTTGTCACTTACATTAGACGAAGCTAATAGTACACCTTCAATCGTAGGTAATAAACGGATTTTGTTCGAAGACGTCAAAGAGCTTTTGACAATTGATTTTTTAAACTTTCAACGCGTCCATTTTATAGATTCGCTAGCGTCCGGACATTGCTACAACACAAGATATTCCGGTAAGGCCATCCCGTTAAAATTTACGATTTGATATGAACTTGGTATCTTCTTGAAGCGAAACTTAGAGCGGCGAATTCAAGATTTAGTCTCGATAGCGACATTTGTTTACCTAGCAGAGAACTAGCGCCAGATGCCGATGCCGAGAAAGAGAATATCGGGTTAAATCCAAGACTCGTAGTGGTTAAGTCTCAAACTAAAAGCGTACGTTGGAAGAAGAAAACAATGCCACGAGGCTGTCACCAGCCTCTGATACCGCGCGGACCGTCTTACGCGGAACGATTTTGCTGGTACCTAGTTTGCTTCGTAGCCATAAGTAAAGTTACCGCAACGTTATGGGACAAATAATGCTTTTCTTCGAATTTAGTTAGCTTGGTCGTCCTGAGTACTTATTTTTTGCACAAAGACGGAGAAGATCCCGATGAATCCTATCAGTACTTCACCGAGGAACTGCATAAGATAAAAGAGCAAATAATTCATATGAAGGTAGGGCGAAACGGGTTGCTTTACACGATATTCTTGAATGATCAAGTTAAATATAACCGTTAAAGGATGAAGTTGGTGATGTTTTGACTTCAAGGGGCGACACGGAAAAGAAGCTAGAAGCGATAGAACAATTGCTGAAAGACTTGAAGCAAGCATCTCAGAAGGAAGGTCAGGGTGGCCAAAAATGTATGTCGCGAGTTGGATGGGTTTGGAGGGAAATTGGAATTCCCGTAAAAACAATCTTGTCGCCTTTGAAATATTCTCGATATTCTGTTTAAGGTCCGGCAAGACGCGAACCAAAACAGAGCAACGCGATAAGGAAGGAGATTACCGAGGCTTTAAACCTGTACGCGGACGACAAGACCGGGAAGACTGACTTTGCATTGGAATCAGCGGGTAAGTAACGACATTCGCGGCCTCGAAGATGGATCGAAGAAAATCATTTCCTCGTTAACAGGTGGTAGCATAATAGAGGTTCGCGATACGGAAAGTTATCCCGCATCGGATAAAATTAGATTTTGGGGCGTCGTCATATGTACGAAAGCAAATTCCGCAAGGGCCATCCTACAAGTAACGCGAAAATAATCCGAACACGTAACGGAGACCGACTCATGATTCTCACTGATTCCAGCCGGGGACACTTCCGGGCGAATGCTGGGCCTTCAAGGGATCTAGAGGCTGCGCCGTGATACGACTTCTGGGTAAAGTGCGCATAACGGGAGTCACCTTGGAGCACATATCCTCTAGCGTGTCGCCGTCTGGGGAGATCACCACAGCTCCCAAGGATTTTACCATAAAAGCGAGAAGAAACTTTCGATAACGTTTACGAGACGAACGATCAACATTGTGTGCATTTGCAGGGAATGAAATCTGCGAAGGACGACGATCCGGATTTTCTGGGGAAATTCACCTACGACATTCGCGGTAAACGACTGCAATATTTCGACGTGTCCAACTGCGAGAGAGCGTACAATCTCGTAGAATTCAAGGTCCTGAGCAATCACGGCCATCCAGATTTTACTTGCGTCTACAGGTAAGCCTAACGATTGTTTATATTTTTTGATTTCCTTTTTTTTTTTATAGGATAAGAGTCCACGGAGAACTGCAAGGTTGATGCTTGGCCTCTTCTTACTGTGGATTTTTTATATTTTTAAATACGAACGTTTATTTTTACAATAGAGTGTTTTATATAAGAGAATCCCTCAAAATATCTCATGACTTTTATTCACCATAAGAACAATACAAAACATAAATAAATAAAAAAAAAATTACCTCTATCATCTAATATTTATTACAATATCGGATTAGTGTAAAATACAAACATTGAAGCGGTGTCCCTTTTAATATATTTCGATGCGCAAAACACGCCGAATACAATAATTGAGCACAGTAACATTGTTTAATCCTATATTGTGGTGTAATTCAGCCGAAGTAACCGTGTCCTCTGTAGCCCGAGGATCCGCCTTGAGCTGAAATTAGACGCGATGTAGATTTAACGCAGAAAAGAATTCGTGCCTTTCAAACCGTTATTACTTCCGCCCGATGCTCCTCCGAAACCGCCCGATCCACCGCCGAATCCGCCCGATCCACCGCCGAATCCGCCCGATCCACCGGAACCTCCAAATCCACCGCCCGAGCCGCCGAAATTTCCGCCGGAGTGGCCGACGTACGCTCTAGCAACGCCGAAGATCCTGTGCTGGCTGGGTACGTCCGTTCTTTCAACGTAGGAGCTGGGGGACAAAATTAGCGGATGCTAAACAACGCATACATAAGTATCGGCACCTTCGCACCATACAAGTTTATCTATTATATAATAATTAGGCCGGGACGGTCGTCCCGCGAGTGTAAAGTCTGGAACTATGGCAATAAATCTTTTATTAAACGTTCTTGAAAAAAATAAATGAGACATATTTTACCGTAATCGTCACTTAAAGATCGCCTTTTGTTTTTGAGTTATGACGTAAGTGATAATTTTTTTTAATGGAATGGCCTCAAATAAACAAATTCATCTTCTTCGGGACTGATGCTGTCGCCATCGCTATCACCCCCATTACTTACGATAATAATTAAACTTTCCGTCGTTTCATCGGCCAATATTTCTGATTCTAAACAACATTAACTCTTCCTGAGAGATCTTTGAAAATTCTTCTTCGGATATTTTAGGAACATCTTCTACCTTAAAAGTTACATTTCTTGCAGCGGCATGGTTTTTGTCGGTGGCCCAGATCAACTTAATTGGATTTGGATCGGGATGATACGGTGGAAGTCTCAAAATTGTGTGTCCATTGCGTTGTACAATTTCGTCGAATATGGTTTTATATATTGGCCCTGATAGCGTTCAATTAGCTGGTATAATCGTGACTTTAACATTTTAGTGTCGAAAGGAATATTTCTTAATGTTAACCATCTAATCATTTCATTTTTAAGACTATTACTTGTTGGAGCATGATTTGTTTGTATATTGTAATGTGGCACATTATCACAACAACGGAGTTTGCGAGCAAGTTTGGAGCAAGTTTCTGTTCTATCCATCTGCTATAATTTTCTGCATTCATCAAAATCAATAGGGCGTTAGGGATAAAGCGCCCATATTGTCTCCTGGGTGTAGTATTATTAGTCCGGGTCCTTTATATATATCCTTGAAAAAACCATTTGTACTTGTATCGCTTCACATCGTGAAGGACGTATGCCCAGTGTGAATGTATGTCTCATCTATATACAGTGCTAATGTAAAGTCTGGAACTATCGCAATAAATCTTTTATTAAACGTTTTTGAAAAAAATCCTCGAACACGTCGATTTTTATCTTAAATGAGACATATTTTATCGTAATCGTCACTTAAAGACCGTCTTTTGTTTTTGAGTTATGACGCAAGCGATAATTTTTTTAAATGGAAATCCTAATTTTTAACACGCAATTTAGCACAGTTGGTTGGCTGATTGTTGGCCTTCAATCTGGTACAATCGCGCAATATGCGTGACGGTTAGCCACAGTGGAGTGTGCAAAACCAACAGTATCTTTTTAACGTTGGGTACCGATTGGCTTTAGGTCGGCAAAATCAATTGAGCGTTGATCGACAATCAGGAGATGATAATCAAACTACGCTTGGCGGTAAACATCTGAGAGACATAAGCAAGTCGACGTTGAGCCAATTCAGTCGGTGCAGCATCGGTTAAAGATCAGTTGCCAAATGTGACGTCACAGTCGATAGACAAGAGTGAGTCAATTTTCGGAGTATGTCCGTTCAACGTTGGTGTACTCCAACATTGTGAGACAATGCTCGCCCAAAAACGTTTAACCTTCACGTCGCTGCTACGTCTAACCAAGCTATCCGTGAACGGAAGCCAACGTTACGCCAACCATTTGTGCTACTAGAGAAAAGTCTTTTTCTTCACTGAAAATGCTTTTTTGCAACTTACGTATTTAATTGACAAGAGATTGTATTAAACACATAAGAGACAAACAACAATTTCAAATTTCTTCCTGGTAAAACATTCAGCATAAAAATTACTTTTATTGGTTACCAACGTATCTTCACCAATCTGATCATATGTAAGATATGTAATATCAGTATTTTCTGTTCATTTTAAACCCACAAAACTTACCTTTAATAAAAAAAAATGTATTTATGATTAGATTAATCGGTTGAAGCCCATAGTTTGAGTATTTTCAACACTTTCGAATGGGTTACAACTTACCTGGCCCCAGAATTTCCGTAACCAGCTTGTCTGCCACTTCCGCCTCCGCTTGCAAAATTACCGTAACTTCCGCCGAATCCTCCAGAACCGAAATTTCCGCCTCCTCCACCGCCGCTTCCAGATCCTCCCGATGATGAGCCGCCTCCGCCGTAACCTCTGCTGGAGCCGCTATTAAATCCACCACCGCTAAAACTTCCCGAACCACCGTTGTGGTATCCGCAATTTACTACGGCCAGAACGGTGCCAAGCACTATGAGCACCTATAATTTGAAAAGGGAACGTTACGATTCAAGTTATTCGGAAGAAATCAATTAACGTCACCTTACTTACGTTAGCGTTCATGTTTGGTTAATATCGGTCGTCTTAAAGCTCACCTGTATTAATGTTTGATGATGTTAGAAAGACGCTGTTATATAGTTGCGGATACGCTACGAATTTTATTCTTTTTTGACCTATTTATATCGGTTCGGATGCAACTTGATACATGTGACACAATTAAATAAATATTATGTTACCTAGTTGGAAATGTATATTAACGATTCGTTATGTGTCGTTTGTAAATGATATTAAAAGAACGGAATTTCTGTTACGTCCGACTACATAATTGCTTTCAGTAGAAATTGTTATGTAAATCTCCGCTTGTATTAAGCATTAAGAACAGAAAATGGTCAATTGAAATTGACGCGAGTAGCTCATGAATGCGAATAAATATCCAACTTTTTCATTTATTTCAATCGTTTCGTTTTAAAATGTTTTTTTTTTATTATTATTGTTTCTATTTATAAATAACTTAGAGCCGTGGCCATATGTTATAGTCCACCTCGGAAAATATATCTAGAATCCATATTTTTATGCTATTATCGAAATTCCAAGTAAAGCGTCTGATTTTGCGTGGTCGTTTCTTTTTTTTTTGTTTAACAACAAATATGCCTAAAAAACTCTCAATTGAGTGAAGCAGTGCGAGGCCAAATTGTTTTACTGCATAAACAAGGGAATATCGCAAAAGAACATTGCAAAAGAAACGAAATGTTTTAAGCGATGTGAAACACACAAACAGTAACCGACTTAAAAGTTGCAGAAAGAGACTGGCATCGAGTAGAGAAGATAGAATGTTACAACGAATCGTATTGCGAGACGTAGAACTTCGAAACAAATCTCAGCAGACCTTCGAGACCAGCATAGTGTTGAAATTTCAGCACGTACGGTACGAAGACGGTTGGTTTCAGCAAATTTACATGGACGTAAATCGCGACGTAAACCGCTTCTCACAGAGAGGCAAAGGAAGTAGTGCCTTGGTTGGACACAAAAATACAAAAAAAATTGGACAGAAAACGATTGGCAAAAAGTTGTATGGTCTGATGAATCTAACATAAAGGTAAGAAACTGGCAGACCGAAACTTATATTTAGTTACCACGAAAATATTAAACTTAAGAATTTGTTTTGTTTATTTTTAGTTATTCCTCACGCCTGATGGTCAGTACGTGAGGAGGAGACGGGGGGAAGGGTATCACCCACAATATATAGCTAATACTGTTAAATTTGGCGAAGGAAATACTATGTTATGGGGGTATTACTTTACTGAGATACGGAAAAACAGTCACAAATTTCAATATACAAAATGCATTTATTTATTAAAATAAATAAAAATAAGTTCAAGGATTGTAATCTATTCGATAATGCAATTATTAGGAGCATTAGCTTACTCAATAGTAAAAAAATGTAACCACATTAATAAAACTGCTAGCAAATAGATGGCGCTAATATTTCGTTTAGCATAAAAAAAAATAACTTCTGGATTTTTAATTAAAAACAGGATATTTGTAAATTACAAAGAAAAGCAAAATTCTTAAAAATAATGCAAACATTCCTTAGATCTTAAAAACGCGAAGACTTTATATTTAAAACCTCTTCTCTATATCATCCTGGTTATCGTATTAAAATTATTCTCTAATAACACTGAATATGCTAGTTTTTTTTCTTTTTTCAAAGCAATTTATAGAAATCGCTTTAATTATCTTAATGAAAGATGTCAAAACTATGACACCAAAAAAAATTTTTAATTTTTATATTTCCAAATTTCAAAAATTAAAATTAAATTCTAGAAGAGCGGACTAACACATAAGAAACACACATATCAGACAACAAATGGAGAGAACTAAATAAATAACTCTCATGTATCCTTATGCATTACCAACATGAGTAAAATTTACAAGGCGATAATTGGTGTTTTAGATCCATTCGTACCGACGTTCCTCAAACCAATTTGGGAACATCCCGCAGGTATGCCCTTATTTTATACAAAATTGCCGTTATAAAGATATCACGTTTTTAGGACCCAAAACGATCTTCTTTTGGGCGCCGGCTTTTAAATGGGTACCATTTCGAATTCGATCCTCGAAGTATTTCACGATCTGTTTTTATTTGTAGGGCCTGGTTTTGGCGGGCATTGGAGACATATTCGGTAGACATCCCAGTCAAATTAGCGTTTCACAGTCATGTGCACTAGCAGCTACCGGGCTAATATGGTCGAGATACTCAGTCGTAATCATTCCCGTTAATTATAACTTATTGAGCGTGAATGTATTTGTAGCAAGCACACAACTCTATCAATTGTATAGAGTTTACAAGTATGTATACCTGGTTAATTTTTCGTAGTTATCTTTATTTTTAGCAATTGAATGTTTCAGTTATCATCGAACACATCCTCCTGTACAGAAATAACATATGTGTAATCAAATCAAACACTCTATATTGTATTGACTAGAAAATTTAAATAAATTAAAGTGTGTTATCCTGGTACATCTTTAAACGGGACGTTTTTCAATCTTTCCACTTCCGGACGTAAACGTACTTCTACAAAATAACCGTTTACATAAAAGGAACTACATATTAATCATACAAATTGTACCATATCTTCCTGGAGCTACTTCTTTCGCTTGAACAACGTTTGTTAATAATTCTTTTTCGACGGCTTTCGAATGGTCAATTAGCTGAAATATTTTCATATTCACTTAATGAATAAGACCCCAACATTTTCGATTACCGATCTTATCGTTTCTGCGTTAGTTACATGCGTATGTTTCTTAAATTCCTCATTAATGCGCTCCCGCGATTTTTCCAACGCAAACTGATCGCCGCAGAAAACTCTCTGCCTAGCCCTGTGCAGGCTCTTGAAACATTTTAAAACCTACGAATTTGAAGGTAGAGGTACGTTTTCTTATAAGTTAAATGTTTTTCTCACTTCTCGCTTAAATCCTGAAGACATAACGGATAATTTTTTTATAAATCTTTTTAAAGGTTAGAATGTCATCCCATGTTTTGAAATGTAGGATTTGTTTATAAGGTTGGTAAGATGCTACCAATGACTTTCAATATTACAAAAGGAAATTGGTGAAAATCTGGCAACACTGGCAGAAATGGAGAGTGAGAATAAAATAAATAATCGAGTACTTAGGTATAAACTTATTGAAGAATATATTTTTTAATTTTATTTAATGTTAGTTTCTTTTTGTTGGTTCCATTGGTATTATTATATTCCAGGATTGGCAGATTGACGAAAACGGCAGAAACGTTATCCAGGAGATAAACCAAAAATGGGAGAAAGGTAGTAAAGTATTGATCGAACGAAAAGAGGGATAGGCACCAGATTAAAGTAACACATCAAGTGTTATCGCCTCGGTAGATTAGAACAAAACCGGGCATAATGCAATAAAATAATAGAAATAAAATATTGATAACATTTATATATAATATCCCGCAATTTACGTATGTAAAATTTTCATTTAAATCATTCCATTTCTTTCTTCAATTGGCTTAATTTCGTCAAGCATAGATCACGCCAATTACGTCGCTCTTGCAATCTATCTAAAGGAACCGCTTCTTCTAATTGCTTGGCGATCTCCTTCACCAGCGGTCCTTCGAATTTAGGGACCGGCTTGAACGTTTGACTAACCGCATGCATCGTTTTCGAATATCTCTCGCAGTAATTCGCGAAACCCTCGGCATTCAAGTGAGTCGTCTCGAGAGTACCCAAGAAGGCGTACCTCATGCCTAAGCCGTCCGACATGACTTTATCGATATCCTTTACGTCCAGAACACCGTCCGCCACTAAGTTCCACGTCTCGTTCAGGATTGCGTATCTAAAATTGGAGTATTTCGTTGATTGAGGTATTTCAAGTTATCACAAGTGTTTGCGTTACTGTATTCTATTCAAGGCAAATCCTTCGACTTCCCTGCTTAAGCTCACTGGACTTTGCCCGATCTCCTCCATGATCGCTCTTGTTTTCTTAGCAACTTCGGGTTTGGTCCATGGCGCGGGTACTACTTCGACTAATGGAACGTAATACGGGGGATTCACCGGGTGCGAAACAATGATGTTTTGCCTAATGCCGTCGAGGTAAAAATATCAATTATATCGGTTTAACCTAATAAATGTACCTGTTTTTTAGATGTTCCGAAAATAGAGATGGCATAAACGTCGACGTGGAACTGGAAAGGATGGTGTTTGGCCCTGAAACTGCATCTACTCCGCTCCATACTTTCTTCTTTAGTTCCAAATTTTCCGGGACGCATTCTTGTACTAGTACCGCGTCTTTTACCGTCTCTTCTAAGCTAGTGCTTCCTATCGAATTAAGTAATTTAATTTGTAAAGCATTGCGATGTTTATAGACGTTGAAAACTGATAATTTTACTGCGAATTCTCATCCTTTTCATAGATTTTTTATGTAATTAACGAACAATACAATAAAAGACGAAGTATCAAACCAGTTGATTAACTTTGTACCTTATCACTAGAGAGGACAAAGGCAGATGAAATTGCAACGACTAGACAGACTCGTGTCTATTCGTCTCATGGGGTTCATGTTGCTTACCGGTTTTCACGAGTCTGTCTAGTCGCTGCAAAAAAAAGTAATAATTCCACCTGCCTTTGTCCTCTCTACTTATCGCGTTAGTTTTCTAAAAGTTCTTCATGGGAGTAGCCCAAATTTGATCAAGAAGGGAGAAGGAAGCGGGAGACAATGAAAGTTGACGTTTAGGCCTGCGGAGACAAGCACGTATTCGTTGGCGGGGATGACATATATCGAAATTCTTTCAGATACCTTTCGAATTTAAAGAGTACCAAGTTCTTCATTACGTAAAGCGCTAAATCTAATAGATGGCGTCAAAGCCTCGTGAACAGCGCACCATTAGACGTAAAACGTCCAAATTTTCCAAATACACCAACATATTTTCACCTCGCCGTAGGAGTATGACCGAGCAACTAATGGAAGCCACGCTAATGATATAATACCACGGCGAATTTTTACGTCAGTCTACGTTAACAATATAATAAAATTAAAATAATTAATAGTTACATACATTATTTTTAATGTTGATGGTAACCGAGACCTACGCAGCTTATTTTGGAGACTTTTGTATGACCGGCGGAAGGGGTTGCAAGAATTTAAAAGTAAAGGTGTGAGGGGATGCATGGACCCTCCCTATCCCTCTCCGATTATTCTTATGAAGATCTTAGTTAAATAATGTTAATATTTGAATACATGAATTATAAGAAATATATAAAAATAAAACGAGGGCAACAAGGGCGCTTTTTGTTTCGAATTGAAATATCGTCAATTATTTCGCAAAAAATAGAGATAAACCTATATTTTATACAGCGTATTTAAAAAATAAATGGAGTACAACAACAACGTGATACGATTCCTTGCGGCGTGTATTTACTTAACGATAACAACAGAAAAACACTTCATTTCATACATCACATTATTTTTCTAGTTACTATCCGCGTATCTATAAATATAATTAATATGATTAAACACACGCATGCATTTATCTAAATTGTGTAATTCCAACATTAACAGCAGCATCTTTGCTGCTGTTAATGTTAATGCATTACCTTTAATGCAAGCGAACTGTTGTTCGGCATTCAATTTGCCCCTAAGCAATCCTTCACTTTCCAAAGTCTTCAATTGATGTTGGATATCCGTTAAGGCGGTATCGACCTGGGATTTCTCAATGTCGTACAAACTTACTCGGTAGCCGACGCTGGCGAACAACATCGCCCACGATCTGCCTATCAAACCGCTGAAATTTTATTTGATCACTTGAAGAGATGTGTAAATTGAATAGTTCTTGCCGTACCTTCCGACGATGCCAATTTGTTCCGTCCTCGACGACATTTTCGTCCAGCGAGTTTTATCGTTACGTCCGCTTTGCTCGTTAGCTTGATGCAAACTGTTTGTTCACTGCTTGGAATGATTTATAATAAGCATGTATAAGGTAGAACTTGTTCACAACGGACTAAATATTCGGGTTATTTCTAATAATCTGTTTTTTTTTTTTTTACTATGTGTTCTTTTTAACGTACGCACGGCATTCGAATCATTTCTGTTTAGAAATAACGTGGCGATTATCTTAATTAATATTTGGATTATTGGTTCGAATGGTTTGATTTCGATCGAGGTCATGAACCCGACGCGATTATAGTAAATTAGCGTTTTCTTCTCCTAGAGTTGACGTACTTTTACTTTTAAAATGTTTAGCCAATAGTTTACGTTATACAACTTAAATAGCAGCTAATACATTAAATTCGCTAGTTATAGGAACTGGAGATTTAAATTTTTCTATGCTAATTTGTTTATAATAAAACTTCTTTTAATCTCTTTTTTAGTCTCTTAAAGAAGCAGGCGATATTGAGTGCCCTCACGCTAAGCAGAAGGAAAGGATTGCAAGCTGTGAATCTTACAAAGCATCTCAGAATTCTTAAAGATCCCAGCATAAATTACCCGATCTATATCGCAAGAGACAAGATCTCTTCGCAATCGGCTTTATAAGGCGATCATCAGGAATGTGCATCTGGATAGCCTCTAAGTAAAAAGAGATACCCTTGCATGGTACACGGACGGCTCAAGAATAGAAGGTGTCGGAACATGTATATGCATCAGGAGGCCTAGATATTACTATGCGCGAGGCTGTACAAGATTTATAGGAGTTGGAGCGCTGGTTCCTCAGTAATAAAGCACAACGGCTACAATTACTAATACGTGTATATTTCAACAAAAAAAAACGATAACAACTTAACAACGATTAATCAAGTGCACTAGCTGGAATGCACGCACGACACCTTTTTTACTGAGTGTATTTTTTGAACAACGAGTTGTTTATTTCAGGCGACTGCGCTGTCCTCTCAATGATAAAGGCGATGACGTATTCGATCCGCTTTACAGGTGTGCTAGTGAAGAAAACACCTCAAGGCATAAAATGAAATTTATACAATCGTCCGAACAATTACCTTAAAATGCCTACGGACCTCTACGCCAAAATATTATTGAACTCGTGCGCCTTAAAGCACCTCGAGATAAGGGATACGAGGCGCAATCGTAGGTATATTCAGTGATAGTCAGGCGGTTCGAAAGGCTATCAAAGCCTATTCATACGAACTTGGTCCGATTCACGAATGCATACACATTTTTAGGTAACTGGGACGTAAAAGTCACGTTACCCTGCGATGGGTCATCAGCCATCAAGGGATCGAAGCCAATGAAAGAGCAAGCAAGCTAGCTAGAGGTCCAGCCGACATGTCCTTAATTGGTCCTAGCTGTTTCTACGGCATACAATAGATCATAAGACAAGTAATAAAAGAATGGGAGGCCTGTTCCGGGACAAAAACAGGCAAAATTATTTATATTAGGCTCATCTAAGACAGCAAAAGGGTTCTTAGAATACTGGCGGGATTTCTGATAGATCATACAGCCCTAAAATATCACTTATTTAATCTAGAAAAAGCTGAAGATCAAATCTAGCGTCTATGCCTAGAAGATCTAAAGATGACTAGAGATGATCTTATGCTATCTGTCGTACTCGACAACAACATTTCAATAAACTGTTCCAGAGATCTACTGGACTGCTTGCAACGTCCCTAACATATATAAAGGTATTTTGCTACGATAGATCTGCCAAGGTCGCAGTGATTCAAAGCTTCTGTGCCTCTGCCCGATAATATTAATACTATTAATACTAAATGGTCTCTTAACCAGTGGAATTCTTTTTTTTTGAAATTCTTTGATTGAACAGAAACAATAAAGAGAGTGACATGAGATATCTAATTTTATTAAGAATAAATGGTTCAAGAACTAGCGAAAATTTTAGAAAATCTTCAGGAAGAAGGCCTATCCGGCTTTGGAGCCCGTGAGTGGCGGATAACAGAAATAAAGTAATTCAATTAATGTTTTGGTCTCAAACGTCATAGAAATAATCACAATTTATAAATATTTAATTAACATAATCATGCAATAAGACAAGCAATCTGGCGTTATGTCCTGAGTGAGACCACAAGTACAATTAATCCGTTGATAATCTAGAAACGATGAGAAACGCCAAGAATAAAGAGAAAAAGGTGGAATGGTTCGCTTCTTTGCCAAACATTTTCGATCGCAGCGACACCGCATCAACGCTATCGAGAACCAGAACAGTACGAACGATATCTTGCAACATGGAAAATAACCGCCAACCTGACAAAAAAAAAGCTGCGTGTATTTACACACTACATCCTCGTCAACAGAAACGTTTAGTAACTAGTAACAAATCGCTACTGGACAAAGCGGTACTTAGATTTATCCTCATGTACGGGTGCCCTGCTGGGATAGGGCTGCCAAACATCACCGAAGACTAGATGTCGCACAAAACAAGTGTCTACGGCTAGATCCCGGACTTCGCAGCCCACAAGTTCTTCGCGAATACAGCGCAACACGAGAATCCGCTTATCGCGGGTATCATCGACGCCCTTTCCCCTTATTCCTCGTTCTCTCCTAGTTTTAACAAACAGTGCGCGGTAAGTGTAGTAATCGCAAGTGAAAAGGTCATTGTTGTAATCATGTGGGTGCAACGACCGTAACAATCGCAAGATGTCGCATCACAAGAATGTAAATAAAGCGTATTGTTATTGTTCAATGTATGTTAACAAATAAACGTCTTTTCTTTCTCTCTCTCTCTTTTTGCATTTAGATCCCAACGACGGTGGTTCGAATCCCGATCGCGACGGTTGGTTTTTAATTATGGATAAAAATCGGAGCGTGCTTTTTTTATTTAATCAAAGAAACCTCAAAGAAAGAAAAGAAGAGGGATACCTCAGTTTTTGGCAAAATTCTTCCCGTTACTCGCCACTTCGGCCAGCAACATAACACAGCAAGACTTAACGATGCCTTTTACAATAGCATAAAAATTCTTCTTACAACTCTCTCACCTTTAAATAAACAAAAAAAAAGCGGTCCATTTCACATTGATTCAACACAACGGTGTAAAGCTCACCACTTTATTGATTTTCTTGAAGTTGATGAAGACTTGGAAAAGAATGTAATTTACTCGTTTGTGAATTACGGAGCTATAAGTAAGCCCGAAAAAATGGACCGGTTTTCACGCCATTTCTTAAGATATACAATACGGTCCAGGTTAATATAAAACATCTTTCAACGCCTTATTTAAAGTCCTAAAGCCTAATGGCGCACCCGTCCCAAATTTCAAAAAAATATGAGATAGTAAGTTTGAAGACGGCTTTTTTCACTGTTAAATCGGCATGGAATGACCCGTGTGCAGCATTCAACATTGAGAGAGACCGAGGCAAGATGTAAAAAGTTCTGGAAGGTGAGCAGACGGAATGGAAGCAAAGGATTAAGCTATGAAGAAACCAAACATATGTTCTTATTTAGCGTTTCTTATTTAAAAAGAAACGATTTTATCTGTCATTGTTCATTTTGATGCATCTCGAAATGCCAAATGCAATTCAATAATTGAAGCCGCTCACATTTTAATCGATTCATCCAAGAAACCATAACAGACGAAATAATTGAAATGACAAGTAAATAAATATTGAAATGTTTTTAGAGACAGATGCGTTCTTATGGTTTGATTCGTAAAAGATGTGGATAACGCAGTTTTTTTTACTAATTTCGCTCGTATTAGGTAAGTTCCCGATCGTTCCTATCCGATTTCAGAACATACCCCGATAAAACGTTCGTTCCTTTCCAAGTCACGACCAACGCACTTCCAACGAGAATTTCGAACGACCCGATTACTCAAAATGCCATCGTATCGATTAACGCCAACGAGAACGCGACCGACGGCCGTGCCGAATTTCGGCGTCCGATCGTCCAGAGCAAGCCGAGGATTCTCGTTAGCTATGGTAACATGTACAAGCAGGCTCCGGCGGATCCTATGCAGAACCTGCTGATGTACTTCTTGATGAACGTGGCGAGGGATTTCGCGCAGGACCAGGACCAGTTCGAGAAAAGACGATCGCCTAATTTCATTTCCGACGCTAAATCGACAATTACCGACGTTGCCGGTAAGGTGATAAACACCTCCAGGAAAATTGGGCAAAAGGTCGGCGAAACGGTCAAGACGATTTCGGCGAGAGATATCCCCATCCAGTCCCAATTCGAAGAGACCCATTATTACCCTCACATCGACGGAACTTGCATGTGTTTCAATAGGTTGATAAGACGCGGATCCGTCGAGATGAAAAACGATCGCTTGAAGGAGAACCAGGCGAACGAAGTGGGTAAACAACAAATCGTAGAATTATCCACCGAAAGGAGAAGCAGCGATACTACGGACGGGCAATTTAGGACGGAGAAAATTATCGAGTTGAAAACGGATAACCGCGACGTCGCACTTAGCGGGAAGGAGAGGAGCACCGTTGCGGTTGAAGAAAGCGAACCGATGACAAGGAAACAGGATAATTCCGGCGTCCGCGTATTGAAGGTTATGGATTTGGATAATTTGGATTCTAGTAAATCAGCCGGTGAGCTTACCACCGAGCCAAAAACGGAACTTGAGCAAAAAGTAAGTAAGCCCATTGTTTACGGAATAAAAGTATTTTGCATCGAGTGTTCAAAAAGTTTAATGTATTCAAAAGAAGTATTCAATTCTTCGCCCTGCCAAAATGTTCGTTACGTTGGCGTCCAGGTAAGGAGCTCCTTGGCATAGTTGCGCCCGCCACACGCGTTACTATGCGGCTAAACCAGATATTGCGTAGTGAAGATGCAAGGTTTTATGGGTAAACGCTAGTATTGTAGTATACCCAGTTTAAAACGTAACGTGCGTTAGTAACTTTTCGTATACCCTGTATCTCCATGTACGTTTACGTAATAGTGATAACTAGAGACGACAAAGGCGAGTGAAATTATTTCTTTTTTGCAACGACTAGATAGACTCGTGTCTATTCGCCTCATGAGAATGGATTCGTGTTGCCTATTGATGTCCCCGAGTGTCGACAGAACACGAGTCCGTCTAGTCTCTGCATGTCCGCCTATGTCCTCTCTAGTGATAACTATAACTCACAAAATGTAGAACATGCATTTAATTATATGGTTCAAGAGCCGTTTATTGATTTTATTAACGTAAAAATTATAATTAAATCTTATTATTATTGCACCGGATTCAATTGAAATTTGAGGTTATGTATTCAAAAAGGACTTACCAAATATGCATCAATTTCAACAGGAATTATCTTATCCTGTCTGGTTCAAGTTGATGTAAATAATATATCTTATATACAATAAAGTTATAATAATTGCAGTAAATATCGATTGCCCAATTAGTTTTTACGAACAATAAATTGTCTCGTGCTTGGTACTTGATAATGATAAGCAATAAGCATCAATACGTACATTATGTTGACAAAAATATCATCACGAGCATTATCATTCTATCTTATATGCAAGAAAATTGTCGAAAAAGAAACGTAATAGTTTAATAGATTTTTGGAAATTAATGGCAGAAGCTGATAGGCAAACTGCAATAAAAGGCAGGAAAACACTCCGAGCAACGCTGATAACGTTGGGTAGCTCTTTATCTAAGTGCTTTTCTCTTCCCACATTGCTTCTGCCACCGTTACTGATTCCATCAATACTTTCTGGGCGCTTTTCTACGCTTCTCCTGTTCCTGATTCGTTCTAATTATTTTTTTTTTCTTTCAACATATACAGATTGATGATGATTTGGTGGTCGAATTGAAAGCAATGCCGCAGGATACGTCTAAGAAAAATCCCGCTTTGGAAACATGCAAGCCCCCTTTAACAGATACTTCTCAATTGATTAAAAAAGACCCTCCCAATATGAAGAAAGGTAAACCGAACGAAGATGACGGGTATTATTTTTTATCGGTTAGCGGTGGTACCGACAAACGTACCACCGCTTCCACAGTGAAACCTCGCGAGCACATCTCCTTACACCATTACGAAAATTTACTTCCCAACTACGAAGACAAGCTACCACGTTTGAAGGAACTGAAGCGCAAGAGGAGGCGTTTCAAGAGACATCACGCCCACTTATCTACTCTTGGACCACCGTCGGATGCGAAAAGCGGTCTTCATCTACAAACGTTAGAAGATAAGTCCCATAAGCGTCTAGGAAGACACAAACAACGTAGGGACGATTTCTTTCTATCGGATGATAAACTTATAAGAAGGGATCTTAATTCAGGCGCACCTGATATACCGATATTGATGTTACCAAATGCTTTTCGGAGCGACGATGAGAGGCTGCATTTTCGATCCTTCGAAGCTGATCCGCCGACGCAACAGACGATGCTGTTGACCATTACGTTGCCAACATTTTTAGGTATTGCTTTCAATAGTATAGCTTGTAAAGATGGTTTAGGTGCGTTAATTTAAGAGCTGTTCTACGTTTTCCATTCGATCGGAACGTAAGAATGCACTCCTAGCTGCGGTACACGAGCGGTATGTTGTACAAATACTCTAAAGTTATCCCTTCTCTTTTAAAGCATCAAGTTTTATTTCGTTTGTTGAATTAGTTCGTATGTATGTACTTACTGTTCACGAAATGCTAAATGGGGACTGCTCGATGAGATACATTTTTAAAACTTATTTGCCTTTAAACCGGTTACTCTGCATATTTAGTTGATAACAAACAAGACTATAGCATCGGCCCATCTCGCATGATACAAGTTCAATTAATCAATCCGAAACAGTGTATCAATTGAATTCACATCCTCAAAACAACTGTTCCAGATTAGTTAAACCTTATTCTAAAAATAATACAACACGTAAAAAATAAATGTTTTTTGTTGCATTAAGAATTATTATAGAGACCATTAATAAGCGATAAACTTCCTTACAGGTGCTGGCGTCTTTTTGTTAGGGATATGTTATTTCTTGAGGGCGAAGGGGTGGTGCTGTCAATTGTTTATGGATAAATCAAATATAGTGGTTGTAGATAATATTGAGCAAAGAACGACAGAAGAAACTACAGAGTAATTTAAATAAATTTATTATATTGCTATAAATATTTTTATTTAATTAATAAACATATTTACAAAGAAATATTTTCTATCTGTTTTATTAGATCCATATGTTTAAACTCGTCTGGCTTCGAATTAAATTGGCTGAGTAGCTTAGTTTTCTCAGCATCTCGATTATTATAATATAATTGCAATTGGTTCGCTAAACATTGTGCTTCCTTTACGTTAATAACGTTCTTATCAAATTCTCCCCGCATTAAGACGATCCCCTTATTCTTGTATTCCACGTAATGTTTCATTGTTAAGCATTCAGGCGCATTCTCTTTGTGTACCTGTTTAAACATGGAATTAGATAAATAGTGTAAGTAGCAAGTAGCAGCAATTTACCTGATAACAAATTAAAGGCGTCAAATGTACCGTATTTCCCTTAAATTCCGACATGATGAATTCAAATCCTTGACTCCTTGGAAGAGGAAGTATGAAAATCGGAAATTTACACGATTGCTCCATTATAACATCGTATTCTTTGCTTGGGATTACGGCGGCAATCATATCTTTTTGAACATGATACTCTTGCCATATCCTCTGTATTTCCCCAGGTTCCTTATCTTTAATTAAATCCATCTTCATTATTTTATCCAATGTTTCATCGCATGGCTCGACGACAGATTCCAATTTTTTCTTCGGTTGCAACAAAGAGGTGAATTGTCTGTAAGCGAATTTATTACTTGGTTATTTAAAGGTGTTTCCCTTACCTTTCTTCAGATTGCTTCGATTGTTTCGATTTGATCTTGTGATCTTCAAATCTGGATAACAATTCTTCTGGGGAAGTTTGCTGCAATTTTGCTATTTTATCGGCGTATTTTTCGAAATACGGGTTGTTCTGTAATTCTTCGAGAACCTTGTCGCAACGAACACTGGTGGACATTATGGTTCTTGTAAGAAGATTGTTGTGATTTACTAATCTAGGGATGCTGAATGATAACCTACGAAAAATATCCATATCTGCTACAATTTAAAGGTTAAGTTGGTCTCAACATTGCAATGATTGCCAATATAGTAAAAACGAAGTATTGCATGTATATCTTTAATCAAAAAAATCATTAATATTAGTTTAATGTTCGTATAATGATAAATAGTATTTAATATGTAGATCCATTTATTTAATTCCCTTAATAATATTTACTCTTATAGCCCCCATTATTGATGGTGTTTTTAATTTTTAATATTAGGTTACTCCCACTGGCAGGTTTCTTTCTATTTGTAAAAGTATGCAAATCTCAATCTGTTTTTATATAATTTACAAGTGTCTACATTCATCAACATTTTAAAAATAACTTCGAAATTTCATTAACACCGTTGATACATACAGAAAATTAAAAAGTGAGGAAAATTGGTTTGGCAGTCGTTATGGTATTGCTCAAATCAGGGAAGGTTTTGTCTTATCCATAATACTAATTTTAGAAATCTGGAGGCCCCGGTGGTACAAGTACACCGTCGATAGTTCCAATACTAAAAGGGCGACCGCCAATTTCCAGGAACAGCACTATGCCTTCTCCAATATACCCCGCGGAAAATAAGGAACAAAAAGCCGAAGGCTCTGAAAGTCTTACGGATGAAAGTAGCGATGAAAATAGTTTACACACGGATGATTTCCGATTCGCAGAACAAATTTCGGAGGACGAGGTTTCGGAGGATGATAGAGACAGCGTTCATAATATTTCAAGTGATTGCGCTAATCAAGGCAAACATACGGAGGAACAGGAAAGGGAAGTCATACACAGAAAAGGTACTAAAACAAGAAGAACATCTGGAACGCCACATATAACTAATATCTCGCAAACGAATGCGCAAACTCAAAAAACCGTTTTAAAACAGAGAAATATTTTAAATATCCAATATTTATCTGTTTGTATTGGTGTATTACTAGTCCTCGGTGCATTCGCATATAATCAACATAATGTATGCATTAAAGAACCTATCGTAAATATTGCTCAGATAAAGGAACTATTTCCACAAAGTAATACTTTTTGGAGATCGATTGAAACTGGAGTTTCCGAAATAACTCATTTCAATAAGCCTTCGGTAATCGTAATTATACATAAAAATGATATACGTAATTTAACAGAATTATTAGGTAACATTACAATGTACGCAAGTTGTATCCTCAATGAAAATTGCAGTGTAGAGCCCATAGTTATAAATGGAGATGACTTAAACACCGATGAATCGACACAAGATTATGGGATTGTCATCGATCGTTTTAGACCATTATTAGAAGAAAAGCACATAATGGTGATTAGGGACATGGATAAAGTCCATGCTTCGGTAGCGCAGGCTTTCCACTCTATCTGTGATGAGTTTTCACCATTGGTAAAGAGATCGCTAATTATCTTTACAATACAAGTCGATAGATATATGGAGAAACCCCTCGAGCAAGTTGTTAATATATTAAATAACAAATGGAGTAGTATCGATCCCGATAGATTGGAACCTTTAATTACCAGAGTATCCAGTATTGTTTTACCTATAACATGAAAATTATAATACAATGTTGTATATCCTATATTTATTCAGAATAAATTTTATAATTTTCAAATTTTGTCTTTATTGAACATTTGTCGCAGAAAGCAGGAAAGGTGAGGTTATAATATAGCAGAAATAGTTACACAACTATCATAACATATTTAAACAACTGTCAATGATTACAATTTTATTAGTATTCATATTTCAATCATGAATCAAACATTTATGTAGCAATACAACGGGACAAATTTATATAAAGCTAGTTTTTATTTATTTTCGATAAATCACAAGAATAGTTTAAGATTAACAGACCATTTGTTCTTCCATTACCTTCACGATCCATTCTGGTTGATGTTTCGAAATTACCTCGATAATAGAGTTTACTTGATAGCACAAAGACTGTATTTGTTTATCCCACTGCGGCAAAGTTTCCCTGGTCTCGAAATGAACAATTGAATCGATTTGATCTATATAACCGTTCATTCTTCCTTCCGTAATCATTTGGCTTGCGATTTTTTCAGCTTTACTCGGATGTATTTCGAGGAGAGCTCCGAGTTCCTCGAAAGTTATATTATTATACAATTTGCTTGCTGATAAAAGATTATGTTCGATAACAGCTCTATCTAAAATTGTTGAACCATCTATTTTAGCTTGTTGATGCGGTTGTAACAGGGCTTCAAATTCAAGCAATTCGCTTTTACGTATGATCCTATCTAAATACATTTTTTCTAGTATAGAGACTGCTGGTAATTGCTGACAACGTTCGTCCTTAAATAGAGTAGCTAACATACGTGATCTTTGTTGACCAGCTGATGCTAATACTGTGCAAATTAAAGCATTACGTAATGCAGTCATACGTTCTTCTTCACAAATAATATTTCTGTACGATAATTCATTATAACGTTGTGCCGCCTCTATAAATTTTCGACGGTAATCAAGGACTCTTGCGTAACATACTTTGTAGTAGATTTGAAGCTGTTCGTTCTTTGATTCGGCTTGTAGTAAGGACGCACGATTGATGAACGCTTCGGCTTGAAATGGATCATCATCTTCTAGATATAAACGTGCAATTTTTAAGTAGGTATCCAGCTTATAATCAACTGTATATTGTTTTTGACCCGTCTCCAACGGAATGCCAACCAAAACTCCAGCGGCATCCCTCCAATTTTGATTCCGTTCGTAGATATCGGCCAAATGCTGCCTAATATTAGCGACTTGTTCCTCAAAAGATATCACTCGTGGCTGCACTTTGTCTAAAGTATAATGGGATACCGCTTTCGAAATAGGGTCTTTCAATCTAACCAGCTGAGCGCTGATTTCGGTTAATATCTGACGCGATATTACCAGACTTACATTCTCGTTAACGATAGCTTCAATGAATATTTGTAAGCATTCTACAAGATCCGATTCGGGACCGGCCAGGATTGAGTCGAGTATTGCACGATATTTTTCAGCTTGATCCTTATGAGAACCACCTGAATTTACAATGGCCGATAATTGCTGCCGAATTGCTTGGGCTCTTGAAGCCATTAATGGGCCGATAATTCTTAGTAAGTTTAGAAAAGGTACTCTTGAAAGATGACCAAGAAAAACAATTGCATCGACTGGAAATTAATTTTTATGTTGTTGGTAGGAACTTGAAATTAACGAAATAAATTTCAAATGTGAACATTTGGAAACGTTAGGTTTACTCCTATTTTCAACATTTACAAACAAATTTAAACACGTTGTTCAATAGTTATTCAGTTAAAATAAGTAATTATTAATAAATATTAGCGCATTGCAACATTTGTAGTAACTTTTTGTTCTGCGTATTTGGTCATACGATTATTTTGTTCGACAGGTTGAAGGTTAGGATTGTTTGATTTCTAGGAATACAATAAACAGCTTTTAAAATGGTAATATATTATTCTATTTTAATTCCACATATTTGCTATTTGAATCTTTCCAGCTGTTCTACTCATTTTTTAAGTCCCTAGTCGGGAAAGACGTGGTCGTTGAACTGAAGAACGATTTAAGGTAATTTTCCGGTCATATTAAAAAAAAATTACATCAATATCAATGTTCGGACTCTTTTCAGCATTTGTGGTACGTTACATTCTGTCGACCAATATTTAAATATTAAGCTTAACGATATAAGCGTAACAGATACAGAAAAATATCCGCATATGGTGAGGTTATGTTACTTCTATATGCTACCCGATATTAAATCTATTTGTTTCAGTTATCGGTTAAAAACTGCTTTATTCGTGGCTCTGTGGTGAGATATGTACAGCTACCTGCTGACGAAGTCGATACACAACTATTACAAGATGCTGCGAGGAAAGAAGCTACAGTACCGTCAAGATAAAATCATTTCGTACACTTTAAGGTTTATAATAAATTATTATTTTATATTGGATTTGCGCTAATTTATCCAGAGGAGTTCCGATTAAATTCATTTATATATTCTACTGGAATGTAATTTTAAGTTAGAAAAACGTCCTTCGAGTACTATTTGTTTTTTTATACAAATCGATATATTCCGTAAGTATTGTGCGATACTACCTTGCGGTCTAACTGTAAAATAAAATATCGATTTATTAAACAACTTTATTGTATAGTACAAACTATAAACAATTATTTTAAAGCTTGAATTTTACACAATATACGTACTAGCCTTCCTTTCACAATTACAAAGAATGCCACGAGTACTACAGTAGACATTTAAAAAGGAACTGTTATAATCAGTAATAGCGATATTTATTGGAGTCAGAAAACAAACATATCAATTAAAACTGTAATGCATAACGAATACATAAAAAAAAAAATCGAACATGGATAGTAACGACAAGGATTATAACTTATCGATATATACAGCATAAAACTTATGAATTATGAAAAAAAGTCTAGCTCATCCGTAGTTGCTGAGAAATTTCCTGCGTGTTTCTTTTTTGTCTTATTCTTCCTTAGTAATTGTTATATCTGAATTAATACCTCTTCGCTTTTGAGATACTTCCTATTGATAATAATGATCGTAATAATAGTAATGATAATAATTATAAGAATAATGATCCTAATCAAGATGACTAAATTTCTTCCTTGTCAACACATAAGTTGTATGTGATAGCAAATTAAATGTACAATTATTTATACGTTATATGCGGCACTTATATATAAATAAATTGTAATAATTTAGTGTCAAGTCAGTTAGATTCAAAATTGAAATCCGCCCATTGGTACCGATTGGTCTGCGCTGAAATTGTATTGTTGTTGTTCAACGTCCACGGAGGGCGCTACCCTGGCGTCCTCCTCTTCCGTGCCGAAATAGTGTTCGATGATATCAAACGCCTTCTGATATATTTCCATATTTTCATGGGATTGTAAGAATTCTATCTTGTCTAGGCCTGCAACAGTAAATTTAACGTAATGTTCGAGATGCGATCCTTATTCAGCTAAGAAATCTATTTTAGAATTTTATTTTATGTTATTTATCGGCAATGTACGTTCAACTTCGACAGACATTAATTCAAATATATCAAAAGAAGTAGTAGTGGCAAATAAGTAGTACTTTAGGAGAGAGAGCTGTCCGATTTGAAGTGGCCCAAGGGCCGCTGCAGAGGCCGCATCATAAAAATACTTCGTACGCAGCTTAATAAGTGATGTGTAAGAGGTACAAAAAAGTATTTGTTCGACTCGCTTGTACATATTTTTTTTTTTCGCAAAAAATGTCGTAGCGGGCCTCATGTTGGATAGCCCAGCTTTAGAAAAACTTCCCATAAAAACACATTATTTTATAAACATGCAACGGTAACGATAAACGGCTGACCCTAGCATACATTACAGACTGGGAAAAAAGTCCAAAGAAGAACATTTAGGTAAATCAAGTTATGTAATTTAATTGATTTTAATTGATTGTCCCATCACATGTTATTTTTATTCGACTTTATTGAAGCTTCTAAACAGTATTAAACCGATATTCTCTTCAACGATTTGCGCGATAAAAATCTGCCTAGTCTTCTTAAACTTCCAATTTGTAACGTTACAGCAGCACTTACCGTAGCATTCCTCCACAAGCACGGCGTACCGATTAGTGCCCGAATTTAATTTCGCGTCTTGATCTCCAAGCCTAAGTATGTTCTCTAGTCCATTCAACGCGACCTGCACGATCTTAATATCCATGACGGTCAACAAGTCGCAGAGAGGTCCGATACAGTTCTGTTCGACGAGGTATCGGATTTGGTCTGGGGTTCCACCGCTCGTTGCATTTGTTATGGCCCACGCAGCCTCCTTACGAGTCTTGAACTCGGCTTTGCTCATCAGTTCGATTAAAATCGGAAAAATATTCGCGTCTAGTACAGCCTGCAAATAAGAAAGTAGATAGCATGGACACTCTGGGTTCATGTTAACTATATAAACTATATTGTATATGTAACTATAATAATTAACCTGTATTTGTTGTCGATTGCCTGCGGTAATGTTGCTAAGCGTCCAGCATGCTTCCTTCCTGACCGACTCCTTAATCGAACTCAGTAGATGATGCAAGCACGGAAGAGCACCACAATTCAAGATCACTTGCGTCTGCACGTCGTCGCCGGTCACGATATTACCGACAGCTCTCAGCGCGGCCGACACAACGTTGGATTGTTCGTGCATTAGGAGTTCTACTAATCTCCGGCAAACGCCGGCATCGATTACAGCCTATTGCGGAAAACGAAAGATATCTTATCGCGCATTGTCTTAATCGCCGAACGACGTTACCTGTATTTTCTCGTTTGGTCCGTCCGATAGATAGCTAAGCGCCCAGCAAGCGTCGGATAATACGTCCGCATCGGTGTGAAATAGTAGGCGGGCCAATACTGGTAGAGTCGGTTGCACTTTTTGAAACTCTGGCGGCGGATTCTTTCCTCTACATAAATTTGATAATGCCCATATTGCGTTCCTAGTCATCGTTAAGCGGCTCGAATTGCCCAATAATCTTAGAAACAAGGGGAACAACATAAGTTTATAATCTAGACTATCACGCTTGCGCTCTCTTTTGCTAAAAGCAACACGCACGAACAAGATCATATCTTTATACCAATTGTAGACTGTAAATCACTAAATTCGTTATCAGCAAAAGTAAATAATTGAAATACTATTACAATTATCAGCAAATGCTTAATCGCATTTGCATTCAACTATTGTCCTTTACTTATTGGTCACGTCTTATCGATGGGACCAAGCAGGTGAAGATTTCACAGCATCCCATCTGTTAAGGGCTCGTCTTCATTCGACTGACCACTTAGAACAGATCTGTCTAACTTGAAGTGGTTCAAGAGCCGCTATACTGAAAATTGCCGTTTTGGGCGCCGCATCATAAAATACAACTTTATCCAACATTATAATAAGCACAAAACAAAAAACAAAACGCGTTTGTTTGACTCGCTTGTGCATATTTTCGTTTCTTCGGCTGCAAAATATGTTGTAGCGGGCATCGTGTTGGACAACTCTGATTTAGAATGTTTCCATTGAGTTTTAATTATTGTTTGAATATTGTGTTAAGCGGTACTGCAAGGTAATAACAATGTTCGAAATGCTTCGTGATAAACAAACCGGTCTTGATAATGAGTAATGATAGCGAGGATTGTAGCGTAGTATTGGTAAACACCAACCGGTATTGATAAACAGCGTCGTAATTTTGCATGAAAGTTATTCCAGCAGATAAATCGTTGAAAAATTAAATTTAGTCCCTTCAACGAACAATCAGACGATTTGGAAGACTGTCTAGATCAATATAACCATCTCAGCATATGATCGTCTACAACATATAATAAGTAAAAGAAATGGCATAAAAAATAGCGAATGCATTTAACTGCGGAAGTCAGCATCCGATTTTAGTTGCAACGATCAAATGCTGCTTAGCGGAAGGAAATCTACGCAGACCGCCGCGAACCGATTGAAAAGGATCGAATCGAATGAATAATGCAGAAAAGGAGCCACCTCGAAGTATGAGAATAACCAAAAAGAAGTGATTTTTTTTCTACAATTTATCTTAACTCTGATAGTGTTCGAATGAACAATTCTGGGATATTCTCCAACGAGAATAGAACAACATTGGAGGCTGTGCACTAAGAAAATTAATTGGGAGCTTGCCTTGGGAGCTTAATTAGGAGCTTCAAGCATTCCTGATGCAAAGAGAGAATTTTTTTTAGAATTTGCTCAATTCGGAATAATAAAGAATAAACTTTGCGTCAGAGTAATAAATCTATTTTTTTAATATTAGCTGCTGCTTTTTATTTTTTGGTTTTTTAAGCTCTTGTTTCTCTTTTAGACTAGAGTTGGTGGTGTTCTCAATATGAACTCTTTCCGAAGTAAAATATTTAAAAAACGTCCATTGTACTTGTATTAAGACACCGTAAAAGAGAAACATCTTCGGGAATAAATATAAACACAAACACTGTATAGGTAAATCGCAATGCAGTGAAATACCATTTAGTTTATATCTGTAATAACAGCTGCAATGTTGCATCGAACATCAAATTTTATTTATAGAGGCAGTAAGATAGCAATGACTAGACATAGGTTTGTAGACGTTGGTCTTTCAACACATTTCATGGCTTCAAAGAAAGCATTGAACATTCAAATATAATTGGGTAGAAATATCGAGGAGTTCTTTACTAATAAATTTGTTACGAAAGTGTAACAATCGAAATTGTATTTGTTATATTCTAATAATCGAAGTACTTGAATTAATTTATTCAATATCATCTATCATATTCAAAGGAAGATGCGATAATATACAAAATTATCAGATCCTGTTTACCGAAAACAACAGCAGATATTAACTTTATGAGATGAGTAAATGTAAACTTTAAAATTATTTTAAATCCGTATTTCAAAATAACGATTCGTTTATTAGATTCGATTAGATTCATATAAAAATACTTGACTACTTACTGCAACAATGGTGCTAGTATACCCGAATCAAGAACATGATCCCGACATTCAGGAGAATCCCCTGCAATATTTCCCAATGCCCAGACAGCCTGTTCTTGCACATCTTCGTACGAACTTCCCAACAGTTGTATAAAAACCGGTACTGCTCCTGCTTGAATTACCATACGGGTTTGTTGAGATGTTCCCGATGCTATATTGGTTAAAGCCCATGCTGCCTCAAACTAAAAGAAAAAAATTTGCACTTTAAAGTATGTCACGTTATTAAATTTAATAAGAACAAAGGACGTACTTGCAATGTACAATTTGTAGTATTTTGTAGAAACTCGACGAATCTCGGGACTATTCCTGTTTGTATTACTTCATCTATAGGTGGGTTAGGCTCTCGACTTAGTAGCTTTCGAAACTTTTGAGTGGCACTTAATTGTTCTTCGATATTTGGACTATATAAAGCTTGTACCAATTGTGGCGTAATGAATGGAGAATTTTGGGGTAATATATCACCTTCTAACTGCGGATGTCAAATGTAATTGAGAGGTTATTTAAGATGAAATGCCATGCTTACCTGTAATGGATCTGAATCATCTGGAAGTAGGGCGACGTTCACGTTTCTTCTTTTGTAGAGCTGCTGTTCACGTTTCTGTTTCCTTATTTGCAGACCTTCTTCTTCTCTCCTCCTTCGCAACTCCACTGAATCAAGGGCTGAATTTTTGTATCGGTGTTTATGTGCTGAACCAGACATCTGTAATAGTTCCTCGTTAAGATTCGATAACGGACGACGAAACAATTCACGCGGTTAAAATAAGGAGGACGTATATTTAGAAATTATATTGATAAATTAAAAATAATAAAAGTACGTTTTTGACAACGTCAATGAAATATTTGACAGAGAACCTACCTGTATAATCGTCCTTGTTTCTCGGGTATTCGAGCCTTTTTTTTGTGAAAATATTGCAAATATGTATTTTCACTTACCGTAAAAATATATATTACTATCTAGACTTATCGAAAGAAGTGCTATTTATGCGAAAAGATTGCAAACCATCACCTTAAGATTATACTGGCTGAAGTTAGTTATTTGTGAGTCATTTCATAAGCACCAATAAACGAATACGAAAAGAAATATACATCCCCAAAAAGCGATCCTACATCTTCAATTTCAATAACCTAACTGCGTTAAATAACATGCCGGGTGCTATAATGGAGTGCGGGGATTTTAGAGATTTCCAAGTATGGCTTATTTTAATCATTCTAGTTTTAATCCTCCGTCCATTGAAAAGTAAAAATTATACTTTGTAACCTTATCAGCAAGCATGGTGATCCTTCAGAACCATTTAGAGAATCTTCTTTCAGGATGCGCTGAAGGAAATGCGGCGGGTGGACGATCTAATAGTAAATACAATAAATTCCGTTATCCCGACGGATTCTTTCCATCCGGACGCCAAGAAATCCTGTAAGGACTTGTACGAACAGATAGAAAGTGGGAATAATAAACGAGAAGCAGCTATCAAGAATTGCATCACAGTATCGGCGGATAAAGTTAAGAAACTTAAGGAACAAAGAGAAAGCAATCTCAGCGATATACAATTATCGAAGGAACTGAGGGCGGAACAAACAAAGGTGAAACGCATCTCAGAGTCCAATCTTTGTGTTTTTTTGATTTATAAATTTTAGTTGCGTATGTTACAAGTGGAACTCAGCGTGGAAGAACTAGTTAAACAAAGAACGGCTAAAGTATTTAACGAGAGATGTAGGAAGTACATGGTCTGACGTCAACGTCTAATTTGTCTAATTTTAGTGCTCATTAGTAAGTCTGAAATTTCCTTTTATACGCATTGTACTATATTAGATGGATATTATACATTTTTTGATGAATGAAAGTACATCTTAGATTTCATAAGACTGTTTTATTCTGTCTGCAGGGAATACGTTCAGGTTGTAAAATGCTTTCTTTGCAAGTGAACTTTGTCCTTTTATTTTAGTTAAGGAGGCTACCGAACTTTTATTATTAATCTGTAGCCTGTAATTGTTATCTATAAAACAATTTGTTAAAATCTTAATTATAAGATGAATAATGTAGATAATAAATTGTATTTTTATCATTCGAAGCAGTTGGTAATGATTTGCATAATTCTGTTGAAGTATTCGATTTTCAACTGAACCAATAGTTGGCATCGAAGAACCCTTGAATAAAGTTTTTAATGTCTTTGTAGATTTCGTTAGACTACTCTTAACAGGCGTCATTATTATCCATTATTTTTGAATTTCGCAGGCAATTTCAGTTGGTATTTCCGGTTAATTTCTTTAGGTGGTATCACAATGAAGTAAAACGTTCTATGACTTTTGGTGGTAACAACGTCATGTGTACGTGATGCAGCGTTTTTTCTAACTTGAATTTCTACTGATTATTCTTTTGCTTACGGTGTTGCACCTTTCTCTGTGGTGGCTACGTTAATAATTGACAAAATGGCGACTTTCAATTATCCCGTGTTTCGTATGCTTTGCATGTCGTGATTAGTTGTCTACTGCCTTTTGTTTCGTTCGGTATACAGTTACGTTAATTACGCTAATCTTTATTAAATGAATTGCGGCGTTAAATTGTCCGCGAAACTATTTAGGCAGTATTGAGGTCCCCTTCCTCTTTATCTCTTCATTGCTGCCATAACAGGAGTTGAAAAAAAAAGGGTTTTCGATCTGAAGACTTGAAGCGCACTGTCTAGGAAGAACAAATTTAAATAAACCCGCCATAATTAATGACATTAAAATTCGATAAAGTAAAGAAATAACAACAAAACAAATAAAAAGGAGACGAGAACAAAGAACGAAAACATGATAAATGCAAGTCACGGGAGATAATTTCATTTTTTTCCTAACCGTTTGCTAATTAATAATACAGAGTGGTTCCCACTTTTCGTGCGTTTCCTAGACGTCGGTATGGAAGAAAACCAGCGAGCAACACGATAATAATATAGTTTGCTACTAACCACTTTAGGATTCATTTGATCGTATGGTTCCTTGTGGATATACAAGGTGGCGCAAAAGTAATGTCATAATTTGAATTGGCCGCCATTTTGTTATAAATGAAAAAAAAAAGAGTTCTGTTTTATTATTTTTATTTATTATTTTTAGACATCAAACTTTTTTGTTATTTGATGTTTCTTTATCACGTAATAACATCAGAAATGAAGTAGCCACTTCCAGGAAACTCCAAAGGTTAAAAATAATCATGCGGATAATTTTTATTATTTGCAGCACTTCCCTTCGTACCTGCGGAAATTGAGATTTTAGAGTGTTTGTATGTTTCTTTTCTCGCGAGGCCATAGCTATGGCGGGATTTATAGTCGCGTTCCATATGCGTCTACTCCGATATTAGACGCGAGAATGTTTTTTGCGAACTTGGACCTTGGTTTTAAGTGATTGCTTCGTGTTGCATTGTGGCTTTTACGGAGTGTTTGCAACAGAATTAGGACAAATTAGAGCGTATAAAAATACTTCGAACACCACGCTTGTAAAATAAGTATCGTATCTAGGAAGAATGCGATTGCAATTTAGACCGGGTTGATTAATATGTTGACCGCCGTGGGAAGCACGTGTGTCTCGCAATACTCATTGCTGCACTGGCCGCGCCGCACACAGGTGCATCGCTATTTGAATGGCAATCATCTCAAGTGAACAGATAAATGTAGTTGGACTGGTTTCAGTTGTAATACTTGTTGCACAATATTGCGAATAATTGTACCGTCGTTTTTATCATTATTGTATCATTATTATATCATAAAATTAAAGACCATGATCACTACTTCAGTTGTATCTTCAATATGAATAGTAACACCAGTCGGTGAATGCAAGTGTTCACCTCTTATTTTATTTCCTTGAACCAATACTGCCAGTAGGTATTTGACATGATCTACTAGACACAACAAGAGCAATAGGTATTCGTTGAGTCCCCCTTTTTTCTTTTCTTTTCGCACAGGAATGTTAGTAGAACCAGAAGATTCACAAGAAACACTGCTTGGTTTGTAACTTTCTGAAGAACATTCATCATCTTCTTCCTCTGACACAATTTCACAAGTGCTAGCGAACGGGCTTGCTTCTTTTTTCATAATCCCCCATTTAATTTTTTTTTACACACGCGAACTTCGCAACGTGAAGTATCAACATAAGCTGATCATATATATATCAGTGCGTCCTATCTGCTTGTTTAACAAATTTGCAAGTCCGTGCTTGAAAGGCGTGGGGCAAGCGAGCATCGCGTGGTCTTTGCATCGAACTTTAGGTCACCAGGCTACGCGATGCACAATTGCCGTGCAATTGGTAAAAATCTTATTTAGAAAAAAAAAAAATTGCAACATGTGTTGATATTATAACATCCTTATGACACTTTTATAACGTGTTTAAAAGAAAAAAATACGTGGCCCTAGAGGCAGCAAAATTTTTACCATTGTGGCGGTCAACGTGTTAAAGACAATAACACAAGCGTAAATTTTTGGATAAGTGATAGACGCGAGTGTTATTGAGGAAATCCTCCCAAATAATAAACCGCTTTGATGCGACTTTAATTAAAATAAGGAGAGGTTTAAAGAGTGGACGCTTAACGAAACGAATGCCACTTAATGTTCTCAACTTATCTTTAGGTTGCCACAATCACGAATCTAATGTACATCCAAAAGATTTATTGCCCACGTGCAGAGGTTGATCCTATCATTACATATCCAAAAGCATTTACAAATTTTACAGTCTTTATTCTAAATTCTATTCCGTATATTCTTTTTCGTTGAATATCAACATAAGATTACATATAAATAAAATATTTAATTTCTCTTACAAAAACCCAACATTTAGCATAACCCTAACGTGTATGTACAAGATATCGTCCCGCGGGAATATCTACGCGATTGAGGAGCCTCGAGAAGAGGTAAATCTCAATTCCACAGAGATTCCGGCTGGACAAAGGTGCTCTCCCTTCACTGAGAAGATGCGGCCGCTTCCGCTTCAGCCTTCTTCCTGTCGGCTTCTTCCTTCACCCTCTTGTGCCAGTCTAGATTCTGTTGTACGAGCGATTCCCCGCGTTCGTGTGCTCTCTTGCCGCTCATGGAAACCAATATACACGCGACGAGCGTCGCTGCCATCATAAGGTTGGCTACGCGGATCCTCATTCTGTTCCTGGCCTTTTCTACCGTCTCAGCTCTGGAAATGAAGATGTATTTGTTTTTTAGTAATCATCATCGGGATTATTTAGGCAATAAGGGTGAAAGCCCTACAATTAGCTCCTCAGATAAACGATCATATATCTTCAACAAACAAAAATAAATGATATTCGCAATCCTCTGATAGCTGTTACGTGTACCGTTGCGTGCGAAACGTAATTATAATTATTTTATTTAACTGCGTATCGTGAGGAAGTAACAGCCAGTCAAGGTTAAACGTGTTTCATGATCACTTTTAATCATATCTTGCTTAAATATAAATGTGGCCTTCGGTTTAATTGCAAAATTGCCTTAAATTATCCTTTGGTTATATTTTTAGCAACGTGGGGGCATCCATTTCTACGTCTACGTCTTTAATGAAGAGTTAGTTGATTCTAAGATTTCAAGTGTCATAGCGCCTATTGATTTGATTACTTTCGCTATATTTTTTAATTACAGTTAGCTGGCGTCCGTAAAATAAATGCAAACTACGTTGCTCGCAACAAGTCAAGAATTCTTCCACGATAGTTGTCAAGTTATGACAATACTTGGTTGCCAGCATGCGTCATGGATTAATAATAATAAAAATAACGCAAAACATCGAAGTAACCTAGCGCATTTGGTCTGTTGACATCTTGACATCGCATCTTGAATAACTAGAAAAGAAAAAACTGAAATAACAGCATTTGTTGGCGATGAGTTACGCCGTGCTATTTCGTTCAAAAAAAATTGCCTTTTCAATATTTTTCAGGTGTTAGAAATGACTTCGGCTAAGACGCGCTACTTTCGAGAGCGGTACTTTGGCCTCAGAATTTAGTATTGCCGTGCCCTACTTATCCACTAAGACCATTTGTAAGCTTACCGAGGGTCATGTGCTCGATCTGGATCATTTTAACGATGGAAAGGAATCAGTTGCATGCTCCGATGCAACGGTTACTATTGTAGGACTTCTGCGATTTGTAACAAACAAATGTTTTAAGATATTTTATCGTAGATTATAAGCGTGATACGAATTATAATTCTCGTTCCTTTTAATCGACGAACGATATTCAACGGTGAACCTACGATTTGTATTTCAGCGAAAAATGTTACTAAATTTAGACGGAAACGATGGACTTATTTTTAATCCGTATCACTTTTCTAAGTAATCTAGTAAATATCATTGTACCATGAACTTATTAAGGCTTTAATCAGAAATGTTATCTACCGATACTAAGCGATCGCACGCAATATTTTGTCATATTATGCCATATATAAGCGGAACGCTTTGAAAATTTTTCGATTCCAAGCTGATTTTCTGTCCGTCTTATTTGTTAGCGGAGCGTTAATTTAGTTATCTCTATTTACTTTAATATAATTTTTCATGTCAACATAACTCGCATGTTGTACTCATTTAATTCGTTTTACTAGAAAACTATTTTATTCAACATTACACAATATTGAATTTTCGCAACTTATTTTCCGGTAGCACAAATTAAAATATAAAACGCGACAGCTTAATGGTGATTGATGTATGTACAATTTGTTTCAAAATTAACGTCATACCCCCAATAGACGCGATATCGAACCTTTTTCCTTGCGGGAGTGGCCTATACGGCGAACTGTCGTATCTTATTTGTGGATTTATTGTTATATTTAAATCAGTTCCCATTCAAATGAAATAACGGGTATTTCTACCTATTTTAAATGTTATTGTATACCTGGAAATAAACAAATGATATGTTTTTAATGAATTAAGAAGTTTATCCCTCATCGTATTATTAGAGAGGACAAAAGCGAGTGAAATCATACCTGTTTTGAAGCGACTAGACAGGCTCGTGTTTTGTCGACGCTCATTTCTTATGAGACGAATATACACGAGTCTATCTAGTCGCTGCAAAAAAGGAATAATTCCACCTGTTTTTGTCCTCTCTAATTATTATTGTAATTTATATTTTACAAATAGTTACTTTATTATAATTTTAAGGAATATTCATCTCGAACGAGTACTAAAATGCATCTTGGGTATTTATTTTTTTTTATAAAATAATTTTGTTCTGTCGTGATACTTTATCAACTTTGACATCCGATCGGCCGAACTTAGAAGATGGTCCCCGATTGAATTTCGAATGCAATCTATTATGTGAAGCTTCTAACTTCGTGATCTAATTGAAGTTTATTCCTGTTATGTATTAGGCAACACAGCAGTTGGCAGCGCCGACGGTTTTTCCCCCATCGACTTTTAGCAACCTAGCAGAGTAGTTTTTTTTTTTGCAGGTAACCGAAGCGGCAAGGCACTAAAACGTCTAAAGGATTGCATTTGCAGTATTAAATAGTTTAGAGTGCTTCGTTAATAAATAAGCAGCAGTCAGCTGTTATTTATTTTTAAGCCAGTCTGAATACACTTTAAGTCCCTTACTTAATAAAGATTGTAAATTGAAATAACCTATAGCCAAGTGCAGAACAAGTGAAGTTTGAAACAAAAGCTTCTATCGAGGCAATTGTACTTACACTGTAAATTGTGGAAACATTTACAAGAAACGAGTTATTTTGGGCTACGATCTATGAGTTGATTTGGATTTAACATTAAGTAAACACTGAATTGGAAAAAAGAAGAGGAAAAATTATTATGAAGTCAAGAAGTGAAATGAATTCATGAGACGTATTAAGACTGGCTAACATGAAAAATCAAAATTCTATCTTTATCTTTATTTAAAATACTTAGCTGGGATGTAAAAATTATTATAGGGAATTTGTTTATTCAGTGACCGAATGAGGTCACTAGTTGAAGATGAGGACCATTCATGTCCTTGAAACGGTCATCCCAGACTAATTATTAATTATTACTATATGATAAATTAAACTTATGTGCTGCCGAGGGTGGCAATATTTATTTGTTGTAAACTACTCCGTAATAATTGAACTTACAATAAGCACATCGTTGCAATTTTTAAGGGTTCTTCTGAAGGAAGCATAAATATCGATGCTTACTTCTTTAAAATAACTGCTAATTCGTAAAAAATTGTGCTAACGGAAGAAAATATCAAAATTTTCTAAATAACTGAAACAAGATAAGAGATTAAATTGTATCTAAAATAACATGAATGGGTTATAGTTCGGTTAATTTAAATCAATAACAAATGGTTTCAATCAATCGAAAATATGAATTTGAATATGGAGATTTTATTGATAATTTTTAATAAAAGTTGTAAGATTGGGAGTTCGTCAATTTTATTTCTTTCACGATAGGTTGTCACTGGGAAACAGTTATAAATGTTACATGTAATAATAATACAACAATGTTGATTTAATAATGATAATTTTGTTAATTCTTATACAATTTCACACTTATTTAAATTCAATTACAATGTATACGAAGCAAAAAAATGTCAGAATCTTTAACTTGATAAGATTGAAGTACAGGTCTTGATTAAATGGAACCTCTTTACTTTTCAAGTTTTTTAGAAAAGTAATTCCATTGAAATAGGCATTCAACATGTTTGTGAAATTTTGGCAATAACATAGACAAACATATAAAAATAGTCACAAATATACAGAACAAACAGATCGATCTATTATAATTCCTTTAAGAATTATTAGATCTTGCAAATTTTTATAATTATTTTTTAATCATTTACGATACTTACGGTACCATGTTCGGTACTTCTTCCACGTTCTTGAACTTTCCCGTCCATACCAAGAACCTCTTTTCCAACTTGGTCACTTTATGAAGATTCGAACGGAGATTACTGGATTCCAATCGAACACTCGCACAAAGAGCAGATTTAACATTTTTCGTCAAGATACCGGCTCGCGGTAGAAGAAATTTTACAATATTAGCCATACTGATGATTCTCTGTTGCTTCTGATTGTATTACGTGCGTTTTCGATAACGGAACATCAACCTTATATAATCGGCGGTACCTACACATACGACATTCAAGTAGATAGCGTTTTTATCACGAAAAGCGGCGGACGAAATATATTTATACGTACCCCAAACTTCTGTGCATGTGATGTTAAACCTTTCCTCCTACCACTATTTCGCACCATTCAGTTTCTTCGCCTGCCCAACTTAAATGTTACGATTTTAAACAATATTGCGACATCTGTGAGTCATATCTGTGAGTATGATTAAGAATATTGGATGTGGAGAAGATATTGCTTATCAAATAATTACAGCCTTTCCATTATTTTAATTTAAATACATCTTCATTATCATTACTCTTTCACAATTCTAAATTATTGATAAAAGTATTTCTTCGATGGTGCTGCCATCTTTTCTTTACAGCAGAAAGTTTAATAAACTTTCTATGTAGGTGTTATTGTCTTCATTTCCAAAGGATTCTTTTATTTACTTTGGTTTCTTGAAGATTTCTCCTCTTGCAGCATGGATGAAGTCACGTTTATGGTCACGTTCCGTCAGCGATACAACGTGTAAACGGGCGCGTAAATGTACAAATGCCCTAGAAAAATTTCACGAGCATTCCAAGAACTCCTATATTAACATGTTACTTAAGCGTCCACTTCGGAGTGCCACTAATTTTTTGATAATTTCCTTTTTATTTTATATTTTACAACCAATAAAAAATTTTTTTAATAATCATTAATCGACGACTTTTTTTTTATTGATTGAACTTGACCTGAACTGAAATTAATTTCCTGAAAACCTTGTTTCTTTGAAATTATGTAGATTTGACCGATTCCAATTCTATAATTTAATAAAGAACTTGTGACGAAAACGATCCTCTCTCTCTTTTATTTTTTCGTTGAAAATCATGTTAAACATTTTATATTTGGAACTCGAATCTATGACTAGAGACGACAAAAGTGAGTGAAATCATACCTTTTTCGCAACGACTAGACAGGCTCGTGTCTATTCGTCTCATAAGAAAGGGTTCCTGTTACCTATTGGCTTCCGTCGAGAGTCGACAAACACGAGTTTGTCTAGTCGTTGTATTGTTCTGTGTATTTGTTACCTATACCTACATATTAACATTAATACTTTTGTTCTATATTACTTTATTTTATTAAAATAAGGTTATTGCCGGTAGCACGTATATAATATGACTTTCTTATTTTTAACTCTTAAAAAATTCGATCTACTTCCGATGGAACCGACAACACGGTAACTTCGAAAATACAGGTATGTACAAAATAATTATAACAATTGTGGAACATGTGGAATTTACAGGTAAGTACAAAACAATTGTAGCAATTGTAACACGTGGAAATTATAAGAAAGTACAAACAAACGTGAACAGTCTAAAAATGTTTTTATTCAACCTTATATAAGCGAGAATGGGCCGACTCATGTTTTTTTTTTTTTTGGGGTTTTGGTTGACTTAGAGGAAGTACACCACGAATTCAGCTTTATCGGAAGCAATATTCTTGTTAGAGCGCAACAAGTCAATTGTCTAGCAGTAACGTCACTGCGCTGTGTTAATCGAAATAAACGCGCGCATTGTTTAAAACAAAAAAAAAAGGAGAGAGAATTTATAAAAAACGAACATAATATAGCCGAATATGCTTAAATGGCTGAAAAGAAATCTGGAAGTGAGGCCTTCGATACCTGTATCATAGCGTACGTTTCTACAGTGGTCTCTTTGACATACGTTCGTTGCGAGGTATATATCCGCTTATACGCAAAAATAGGTTGTTAGGAACTTTAATTAATAAAAAAATAAAAAAAATAATTAATAAAAAATGAAATGAAAAAAATGAAGAACTACTTGCTAGTAGTTCTTAAATCTGCTGCAACTTGGGAACTTGAAAATGCATTTGACTTAGCTTTATGGCAGCTGCTTCTTCAGCGTCCGTCTTTTCAAAATAGTAGAATGTTGCATTTAAGCATGTACCCGGCCGGTCGCTGCGAACAAAATAGCAGAATACGTTTCGTTGTTTGGGATAAAATTTTCGTACAATATCCGCTACAAGGTGTAAAGAAGGTCTAGAAATTGCCATTAATACGTGTTTACCCTGTTAGCAAACCGACAAGTTGATACATTTCTACGCATTCTCAACACTTTTAATCTTTCTATTATTATTTACGTATCTATGTTATTTTGTTTGTTCTATCTTCTTGGGTCTGATTAAAGCAATTTAAATTGAATTATATTGTGCTAGAAATCTTGCGTATGGTTAAAAAAATGAAAACGAGAGCGTCGTTTGAATAAATAGATATAAAACAGTCATTATTTTTTTTTTCAAGGAGTTAACTAATTTCCTCTATCAGATTTTTTTAACCTTTTAATGAAAAACACATTCGGCCCTGACCAATCTCTATTAGATTTTTTTTTATTACTCCCAATGTTAAACGGATGCTTATTTTTAGCACCATAGACAATTTTACAAGGAGATTGAAAAGTTAAATGATTTAATACCAGTTTAAAACGCCAGTGTCATTATTGGACATGCGATGTTATCTAACTAATACATAACACATAACTTAATGCTGCTAATGGTACTTTAATAAATTGCATTTAAATTTTTATGTTAGCTATTTCATCAGTAGAGATGACAAAGACACGCGGAATTATTTTTTTTTTTGCAACGACTAAATAGACTCGTGTCTATTCGTTCCATAAGAAAGGGTTCGTGTCGCCTACTGGTTTTTCCGAGAGTCGACGAAACACGTGTGCGTTGGTCGCTCCAAAAAATTAATCATTCCATCTGGTTTTCCTCTCTATTTTATCGGCATTTTTAAATTATATCAGCGCTGCCAACAGTGGTGGAATTCCAATATAGTAAGAGGGTAATTTTTAGTTTTCGTAACGGTACAGTGGCGCAAAAATCATTTTCTAAAGGAGTCGCGAGATCTAGGATCACATCTATTTACAAAAACGTTAAGAAAATATCAAGAAATTACCCAACTATAGAATAGGTAATTTCTCATTTGTCAATGTTGGTACTTCATTATGCATCTCGGCTTGCTCACGCCACTTCTCTGATTTATCCACGAATTACTCATATCTACTACTAGCACTAATTGCTTATTACTCACACCAAAGATGTTTACTCATAAAGAATCGAAAAACTCCAGACATACTTAGGGGAAATATTGTATTATCCTGACTGACGGTAAAATATATTACATGACGTTGGCACTACTGAATTACTTGTTGTCATTTAACTTGGTGTTAAGAAAATTTTGAAAATGACTAGCGCAAATGTATATTTGGGCGTCCGTTTAGCCCCAAATGATTACAAACGAATTGAAATGGAAAATACCGATCTGGATATGAAAGTCGATTTGTTTAAGGATCAAATTACTAAGCGGATAGGGCTGACGAAAAATTTAATCGGTAATTGTATCTTTCAGGTTATGTTTCCGATAATGATTCTTTGTTTTTAGAATTAATATATTGCGGAATAATACTAGAAGATGAAAAATCTTTATCCGCCTGCGATGTTAAACATGGCGTGACCGTCCATGTACTGAGGAAAGCTAATCGTAGAGAACCATTTCCCCCTAAAACAGTAACAGAAGTTGAAATTCAAGAATTAGTATTTGCTTTTCGTTCATTTATGATATCACCAATATATAGGACCGCATTACAAGTATTTATCCTACTAACAAATATCGTTTATAACTTATCCTCTTTAATTTTTAGAGATTATCAAGACCGGAAGTGCTAGAAACAATTAAAGCCGCAACTCCAGGATTAGCCGATGATCCCGTTGCTGTAGCTATAATTCAAGATCCAGAGTTGATAGTGCAGCTTTCCGATATAGACACAGTGAGACGGATAGCAACACTTCATCCAAGTTTAATAGAAGCGGCAAATCATATCGCTGCACATGTCCATGAAGAAACAACTTCTGTGAGTAACTCAAGAGCGGGTACCAGTACGGGTTATTCTTACTCGTTAGAGGCTTTATCCGATGATGATGATGAAATGGAATCGTCGCAAAGTGAGCCGCCAAGAGAAACTAATCCATTAACAAGAAATACATCGTACGGAACCATTACAGCTGCTCAATTAGCGGATGCGATTTTGAGTTCAACACAAAATCTTAATTTCGGAGGGGCAAATCCTGCTTTATCAACGCCACCCATCTCGCAAGGTGTTACAAATCCTCAACCCACTACTCCGAATCTTAGTGGAAATGTAATTACCAACGAGATGTTTTTGAATGCTATGCAACATGCATTTTCTTCAACGCCGGCTGCTACCGGAGCAAGTCCAGCTGCTAACAATGCTCCTAGTACGAACAGTACAGCAGAGACTATGGAAAATTTGAGAAGTCGATTACAACCACAACTAAGACAAATGAGGGAGATGGGATTGATGAATGAATCTCTTAATTTGAGGGCATTACAGATTACATCTGGAGATGTTCAGGGTGCTGTGGAATTAGTTTTTAATGGAGCCATTGAATAATTTTTAGAGAAAATCGGTTTCACTTTCTATGTTATTCGCGCCTTTGAAGATGTCAAACTTAACTACCGATTGTTTATAATTTTTTAGAATTGTAATCATTTATCCCATACATTGGAAAATTGTAAAGGCTGTAATTGTCACCAATCATTATTTAAAATAATATATGATGTACCGCTATAATGGTGGCTATTACAATTATTATAAAACATAAATGTAGTTAATTTCTCATAATTTTATTTATATTTGGAAAATAAGTATAAAAAGCAATAAATTATACTATCAACTATTCTCTTTTAATTTCTCGGCAGTCGTCAAAACTTTATTCAATCTTTTTCCAATTAGTTTTGGATAAGTATTGTTCTTAATTCTAAATTCTTTACTTTGGTGTGATACAGCACCGTTTTGTAATTGAAAATTGCATAGAGCATCTAGCGGTTTAGCCAATTGTTCCCTATAAATATTATCACATTCTAAAATACTTAAAGCTTCCGCTGCAGTTTCCAATGTGCTTAGACAACCATCAGTAGGTTGAGTTCTTATCTTATAATTGCTTACGTTGCTGGTAACAAGTTTTACTTGTTTGATATTGTGAAGCATCGTATTGCTCGTGTATATTGCTTTTGCTTGCGGCCAAGTTCCATCTAAGACGATTACATTAAATCCATTCAATTCATTTCGATTAATTTCCTTAATATCTGTCGCGTTAGCACTAGGATACAATAAAATCGTATTAGGTGCTTTTAATATCTTTTCTAATTGCTCATTCCTGCCGGGAAACTTCTTCCCCTTAAATATTAGGCATTTCCCTTCTTGCAATCCTAACTTTAGCATTGGTGCAGTTCTAAGGCATCGTTTCTCTTCAGCCGGATGTTGCAATAGGATGATTGTGCTTCGAGGATTTAAAGGCACTTTGGGTAAGGCATTGCACCAACATACTACCGATGGTCTCCTTGAAGAGAAGATTAATGTATGCATGTACATAAAGCGTAATTGTCATCGAACTTACTCGCATTTAGCACATAAACTCCTCATTTTCGGGGGATCGGCGGGCAGCGATCCTAGATCGTTTAGTACGTCATTTTCCTCTTCCATTTCTCATTTACGTAGACCCACATCGAGTCGGTTGGAGAGGAAAAGGAATATTCTTGCATTAAAAATGTAGGGAATATGTGTAGGTTATGTTATGATTTATGATTGTTTGTTGGGTTACCCAAGTCTTAAGACATATTAGAGGTGGGTTGCTTAGCAGCGAATAGAGAAATGGAAAAATAATAACTCATCGAATAAACATTTTTTATTGAATAGATAGATTAATTTATTATAATAAATAAAATATGATAATTTAATGAATTAGTCTTATAAGTAGTACAGCGGTTTTTAAATTTCCCGGACGATTTAAGTTGGTAGTTACGGTAAGCATTACCCTAGAAATCGGCGAACCTACCGTTGGCGGAACTGCCAACTTAAATTGTTCGCGAAATTTAAAAAATTTTATTGGGGAAGAACAGTGCCTACATAAAAAAAATAAGAAATATCTAGAAAAACGTAATTTTATATTTATTTAATTAGTAATTATCAAAATTTGCCTTCCACAAACAATATTACAAATAGAAAAACATATCTTGTTACTCTTTACTAAGTCACTAAATTTTAATTTTATATTAGATACGTCTGTCGATATGAATGTTAACGTGTGAATATTTAAAATGGTCCTTTTAAAAGAAACGAACTGCTGTTTTTTTTAATTTTAATGTCAGGTTCATTTACGTATCTCGTTTATTTTTCTAATTACACCTCGAGAAAGCAAATAAATAATAAATAGCGGTTGTCAATTGCTAAACCAAATTTACCGGTTTACCTACCTGTAATAAAGAAGGACCCAAAAAATAAATTATTATTATTTTTTTCTGATAAAGTATGTAACAAATTGCAGTGGCTAATTTCATACGGCGTACAGAGGTGTCCCTATTTATTTATTTATTTATTTATTTATTTATTTATTTATTTATTTATTTATTTATTTACTTATTTATTTGTTCACCTGTTGGCTTATTTTATTTTTGAATTTTGTGTAGTTTCGAATTTCAGACTAGGCAACTTAAACAAATCGTCAAAAGTTGTGCAAATGATCCATATTCGCGTTCGAGTATTGATTTTAATTTAGGCATTCATGATCCGAATTAATGTTGTACATCCGGGAAAGTACCGACAATCAATGAAGTTCCTATACGCATAGAGCGTCACCAAATTGCCGCGATTGTTATGTCCATTTGTCACGGTAGGCTTTGTCTATTCGGAGAGAGTGGCTCGAAACAAACGGACGACGACAACCGTCGGCGTTACAATGGGCGCGTGACGCGCGGTCTCCATTGTTAGCTTATCCGCGTGTATGTAACGTATTACAGAGGTACAACCGGCTCCTGGTTGAATATTTCATCGGCGCATTGGCACGGCTTGGTCTGGCCCTTGTTAGGTCATTTATTTGGAACGATCGACGCGAATGTGTTTAATTTTATTCAGGATAAATTTCGCTGGTTAAGATCAACAGCAGTCGAAGTAAAAGGACATATTTTGAGTATGGCTATCTTGAGCTCTTCTAGGGATTTTCAAACGTGCGAATTCGGTGATCCTGGGACCCGAAAGGAGTGCTAATTTGGTTGGTCGCAACAACTCCTGATGAAGGAGAACGGGACCTTTGCTCTTCGGGTATCAGTCGAGAGATGTACCTAACGGTTTCCTCACAATTGATGTTATAAAATAAAATTGGTGTGGTAGGAAGCGGTTCAAAGCAACGCGATGTAAATTTGATCAACATGCCCTGGTTGAAAAGGTTGGAGGAAGCAACGATTGGAAAAATAAGAAATTGTTCCCAAAACTTAACGTCAAGTGCGAGGTATCGAATTTGCCAGGTCTCTTCGAAGGTGCTCTGGTGTATGCGTTGTTGACCAGATAAAACCCATCGCGACAGGTCCAGAAGGCCATCAAAATACTAGCAAAGATGATCATTGGGCGATGTTCAGGTGCTCGTCGATCTGAAAGCCGGTTTCAGTGAATAAGTTTCGTTTATGTTGCATTCTTCCCTGTTTCGCCATAAATTACAATTCCCACCGTCACTGGTCAAACCTTCAAGAAAACTAGACCTGTTAGCAGTAGCGCCTCTTTATAAACAGCTAAAGGGCCATTACTCCGTCATCACAAACAACAGATTGATCATTCAAAAGCTTTTATTTTCTTTAAAAATACAAGGTTGTTATTGCCATGATCTGATGCAACCAAACAAACTTTGGATGTCTTTTAAAGACTTCAGGAAACCATAATTGCAGGAGCCTGTCTACGTGTCGCGCTCAGTTGAATGTTTTGTCGCTGCTATGAGATGAATGATTGGTGGGACGTAAGGGACTGGTTGTAAGTGGAAGATTCGGTTTTTTGGAAAGGATTTTAATACGTAGAGATAACGGAATAATTCCAACAGCTTGAAGAGCTGCCTAAATAACTTAAACGCTGTGTGAACAACTTGAACAATTCCTTTAGCTGCCACCTGAGACAAAATTCACTAGATAAGTGAATATAGTATTCTCCAATTCTTCCGTTATACCGGGTGTCCGAGAATACGAATCGTACTTGAATTGCTAGAGGTTGATCAGCGGAAAAATACGACGATACCTGCCACGATAGCAGACAGAGAATATATGCGGCAAATTCAAATTAGTTGTCAATACTATCCGCAACGAAAATTGTTTTTCAAGCATCATACGCACAAGCAATTAAAATTCCATAAAACACGCACATTTTTCGAATTGTAACGCCCGCCGCGTCCGTTCTATTCGCTGCCACCCTCTCTCATTCAATCGGATCGGGAATTTTGATAATTCGATGACAGGACGGTATTTTTTCGATTATCGCGGTCTACGTCGGACAAAACCGCCAACCATCGAAGCGATCGGCGCGCTATGCAATGCGTTTTTTCGTTCATTGCCGGAATCGATTTAAGCGGTTTGTGAACGCGCGGCTCGATTCACGTAGCCGACCGATGGATAGGAATACCACAAATCGTCCGCAACGTTGTATAGGCCTTTTGTTCAACGCCGGTGTCTATGCGGGGAAATTTATGGAGATGCGACCACGTTGCAAGTGCGTATTGTATTTTGTGGGAATGCACGGCGGTAGCGATGGATTTCTAGGCTTTGTTCGTCATTACAGTTGCAGTTTACAAGCCGGTAGTGCGTGACTGAAATACCCGTTTAATTACGTTGCAAGCGTAATCGTATTGAATTAGGGGAGACGCTGAATAATCAAAATTTTCGAGATTGCTAGTACTGCACGTTACTCGTTGTTCTTGAGCGTTGCTTAAGATTCTCTGCTTAATCTAGATATAAGAAATTGCAACCACTTATTCCTCATTTCTGTCCGTACGCTTCAATATAATTTTAAACCATACATCTGGAACTTAACTTACCATGGTTGTTCAATAAGTCATCAGAAAAAACTTTTTTTAAACCCTCAAAAAAAAAGGTTTTCGGAAGATCCTCGTAATAAGCGTATGTTTTGGATGACGACTTCCTCCTTCGACATGAACCGTTATGCGCCGAGCCAATTTTCTAAATTTAGAAGTAAAAAGGGGACCGCATCCGGTGAATGCGGCAGATGTCGTGCATTGTCTTGATAGAAGAAGATATCTCTCTTTTTCATACGAAGACGTTTCTTCGCTCAACAAGTTTAAAGACGATGGATAATATGCCATGTCAGTTAAAAGTGGTACCTGACAAAAATGCATTTTCGGCCCACGCAGAGCACATTGCGCGAAGCTAGATAACCGTTCAATTACAAAAAACCCTCTGTTTTGACCGTTCCTTTGTCCCCGGAGTGTGCTGGCGTATCCACGTTTCGTTCATACTTATGAACTGAAAGTTGAGAATATTGTATCACACGATGTGCCCGTGGCTTCAACTATTTTGCGCACTTTGATTCGTCGATCACTCAAAAAAAAAAAGTTCCTGGCTTAAATCGACGGTAACAATGAAACCGTGCGACGGATATAATTGAGACTTTATCAATTGTCTAGTGACTAATGATCTTTATTAGAAATAAATCATTTTTCAATAATACTAGCGCCATCTCTTAGAATTTCCAAGGACTTTTTGAACGACCCTTGTATATTACCTGTTGTTGATTTTTGTTTTTCTGCTCTGTAAGCTTCTATTATCTTAGTCGTTTAAAAAAAATATAGAGAAAATACATTCGAACAGGTGTTAGAAATAAAGTACAACAATGATAGTAACATATATTATTTCATTCCATACATATACAGATCTATAGATTTCTACAATGAAACTTCTTTCTTTTTTTTTTTGGCACCATTTCATATTTAGTACGACATTAAAATACTCGCGTCCTTTCCGTTTTAACGATAGTTCCATCTGTTACCTTAATACACATATTTACATTTAATACACATATGAAGAAGATGAGTCGAGGAACCGAAAGGGAACAGTTGACGAGAGTTGAGTCCTTAAAGTATTATACATACATATGCACGGCTTACGTTTTCCTTTGATCACAAAACAACCTGTTTTGCTGCGCTGCGCGAAGAACTGTTAAGCTGATAGTAAAGTTTAAGATTGGAGAAACATCGGTTTGCACAAACAACACACCTTTTATACGATAGCTTTCTTTGTTAGTGTTGGGAAAAATACCTAGAATTACAGCGAGAGATTCAATGTACAAACGAAGAGGTCTTGACTCTTCTGGCTCTGAACAAATTTTTTTTTTTGAACAGCCGTTCATTCAAATCATTTCTTAGTGATATACAATAAGATAAAATTTATTATGGAGAGTATAACAAATCGTATGTCTTGTATACAATATTATTTACACAGAGAGATATCGTCTTTAATTCTACCACAATATTTATAATATTTTACAAATGTGATTGTGTTATTTTGCTTGGTTTTTATTTGGGTAAGTTTGTAAGTTATATAAATCCGCGCGAAAAAATGATATGTCCTCTTTCAACTATTAAATATAGAGATATGTGATGGTGATAGTCGGTGAAGTTTCTCCAAGACGAGAGATGATCTAGTTACTCTTAGTATCTCGATTAATTTTAATGATATGGAATGATATGTTATGCATTTTGATAAGAAGAGACATATTTATTGCACTCGTTGCTTTATATAATTGATATCATTGCCATGAATAATTTGAGCCTGCTGAAAGGAGTACACGCTTTACGAAAGTAATTGTGTAATGATATGTTAAGCATTCTGATATGAAGGGACATACTTATAGCACTCATTGCTTACATAATCGGTACCATCGCCATGACTAATTCAAGCCTGCAGAAACGACCTTTACGAAACTAGCCGAGACCGAGACTAGACGGGCTCGTATTTTGTCGACTCTCCCGGGAAGCGGTACGACACGGTAAAGCACGGGACGAATAAACACGAATCTGTCTGGTCTCTGCTAATTTCGTGGAGCTGCACGACATTGGGTAGAACATTACTTTCTTGCGGCGACTATAGTCCGTTCGCACCTTAAAAATCAGTATTGGGTCTTATGAAGTATTACCCTCTCTTTCCATTGTTAAGCAACTTATGTATGTACATCTCTCTCCAACTCGACTAGAGTCGTGCGATCTTTGTGCTAGTAATTTTTTGTCAACTGTATGATTATCCATCTCCGATGTTTACATGATTGGCGTATCTCGGTTAAATTCACTTAATTTCGTGATTCCGTTGTTCTTATTTGAAACTTTATTAACCTAAATAATAAATATGAAAAATAAATGGTTACGTTCCACGTCTCATTTCTTCGTGAACTGTATAGTTTAAAACTTCCTATAAATATAATTTCAATAAGAACTGACAACCGTGTTCACGATTCCCATAAGAGCTGTACTGATTTCTAATATGCGAACGGACAATAGGTAGATAATCTTGCTTCGTCGATTCTCGGGGAAACTGGCAGGCAACACGAACACATCTTCATGTCGCTGGCAAAAAGTAATAATTTCGCCCGCCTTGGTCATCTTAAATTATGACCGAAAATGCGTTACGCGCAATCATCTGTCCGCTCCTGTTTTGTTTTCTTCGCGAAGTGAATGGACTATACGGTGTCGATTTCAATAAAAGCATTGACATTGAAGAAAATACGAATATTCCAAATGTTTTCCTCTCTCGTATACTTTTTGAAGTATCCTTGCGGTAATTTACATTTAATTTTGTTAACCGCCAAACATTTAATTTTAAAAATCGATTAATCTTGAATGTTATATTAGTATTAAAGATAGGGAGCCACGGTTTTACGACAACGGAACGGAAAGATTGCGCTGAAGGAACTTGAAGGAACCCTTACAATATTCTTATCCTACGGTTAGATCATCTCATTTGGAGAACTTTCACGTGTAGAGATCAGCATTTTTTTCGATGGATATCATGCGTTAAATTCTTCTTAATTAAGGGTTGCTGAAAAAGATCTCGAGCGGTTCTAATACCCGTATAAATAAAAACCATGCAAACGTGTTCTTTATAATCCTATCTCTAAACAACGTATAAATTACACCCAAAAAACAGGACGTACAAAAAGCAACGTTCACGCTTCCGTAAAAAACGTAAAATTTTAAATGCATAAAACCTATATACAGTTGTACAAATCACAGTTAGGAAGTTACCGTTCCGAGTTGGAACAAAAAAATAGTTTCATTGCACCTCTCCAATATATACATTTACATAACCGAAGGGTGGATGTCGTTATATATTCATACACCTAACGCTAATGTTCGTTTTATTTTTTTTTTACGTTTTATCGCCGCAATGCCTAATATCGTGCACGTATCCAACGCGATACACGAGAATATCGCGGATTCATCGTACGCCGGTCGCAAATAGGCCGTGGTTGGGGGCACGGTGGATTTTGTTGAAGTTAGCGCACCTGGAAAATTGCCGTTGCGCGAGTAATATTTAGATTAGCTGAAAAATATTCGAACCGAATCTATTTAAAATGCGCTCGAGTAAGCCGGAGTACCGACAAACAGTTTGATTTATGAATTCGAATATTTTAAATAATTAATGGGAACTATAGGAGCTGACGCAACATTAAATTGAATAGACGGCATAAAATTCTCGACTCGATGGTATTTATCGCCGCGAATTTGGTCGAAAATTTTATTTCGTGTTTGCCCTTTGCAGTACATAATTATTGTTCGACAAGCAATTCGTTTATTTTAAATGTTTAATGTTTAAAATTTAATTCGTTGTTTTTATGTATTTAATAAAGCGGGCTTGGTAGATTTTTTTTCATTGGCATTGTATATTACCGCTAAAATTGAATTAAATAGGGTTGGTAATGGGCATGGTTGAATTACAAAAAATATGGCTGCAATAGCTGATCGAATTTCCCCGTTGCGCAGAGTTAAATACACGAATTGATTTTGGTTATTCCTCGCGTTGCCACCAAAGTTATTACATTATCTATTTCTATTTCTTCGAATTTAGCATCTTTAAAAAGATACTACAATTCGCAACGATTAAAGTTAAAAAGGGAAAGTTATAGTGGTACACGCTGAAATATTAATTAAAAAATTACTAACGAAGAACTCTACATTACGTCAGGGACGTAGCTATCGCTGTAGCAATGATAGAGGGCCTCCGAGCTTGGGAGCCTCAACCCGCGTATTGTTCTAGAAATTAATAAAGCTCCTTTTTGTCTCGACTATCTTGGATACACAACAAGATCTGTCAATAATCGGTTCCACTTTCCGTAGTTCTTCGGAAGATAAAAGAAAATAAAGATGTACCCTGGCGAATCAAAATCTGCGAGTCCTTCTTGGGGTTCACATCTGCAGCCAGTAAGACTTGAAGCTGAAATCTTAATGCAATCGAAACACATGGAATTTATTTGTCGAAATGTAGAAGCCAGAGTTACGATGGTGTAAGTGTAATGTCATGGACACGCAAAAGGACATGCACCAAATATCGATTACATTCATTGTGCATCGCACTTATTAAATTTAATTTTAAATGATGTTGCTGGATATATTTCTTCAACGGAAATGGTATGTGCTTTTTTTTGGCAATAGCATAAAATGCTGGGCAATGTTGAGTAACGATTCGTCTGAAAAATAAAAAATTACTCTTGAAAAAATATGCCCTGCGAGATGGTCTTCAAGGAATGACCCCTTATTATTATTAAATTTATATCATTTAAATTTAATTTCAACTAAAAAAGGTGAACGTGACGAATGTCAAGATATAATATGTTATTGAGAGTTACGATTTTATAGTGCTCGTCATCTTTTTTCTTCAGGTATGTGAAATTATTAACCTTGTTTTTAAAGCTCTGCAGCATGAAAATAATGACCTACATGAAGCCAATATTTTATTAAATAATCTTCTTAAGGCAGGTCCCTTAATGGTTTGCTAAACAAGTCTAGAGATCTAACGAAAGGATAGGATATAACGTCCTTTTTCGCAAAATAAAAAACGGAGCATCACAAAGCGCTTTTTTGGTGAGCTAAGAGAAGAGGAGAGAATTTCTGATCCGGAATCCTACTTCAGAGTCAACGTATATTACAGCTATCTAGATATATTGATTTCGCAAACTAAGAAAAGATCCCATAGCTTCGATGACCTAAGTAACACATTGGAAATTCTACAATTAGCTAAATTGCTTTCTTTTTCAAGTGAAGTAATTAAAAACAAAGCAGTAAAATTGGCTACTAAACACCATCGTGATTTGACAGTTGATCTGTGCGATCAAATAACTACATAAAAAGAACTGTTTGAAATCAGAAGTTCGGAAAATTCAAACCGTTAAGGAACTCGCAGAATTATTATTGATAAATGTTAATACCTTTAGTTTGTCAGAGGTTATAACAATTTGCTTATTGTTTTTGTCCCTTCAGATTACAACTACAATTGCAGGAAGAAGTTCTTCTAAATTAAAATTTTTCTTAGGGCTACTACGGCATAAGAACGGTTAGCAGACCTATCATTTCTCTATCCATAGAGAAGGAAGAACTTGAGAAACTAAAATCTTCTTCAGCTATGGATGATCTAATAAATGCCTTTATAGAGAAAACGGTAAGTACCTATTTAATCACTACAGAATATTTTTTTAGGGTTGATTTTTTTATTGTTGCTTACTCGAATGTTCTTGCTTATTTTTTGGAAAAGGGCCGCCCCAAAAAAATCTGATAAAAAGCCCGCTCAGGGCTAGCTACGCCACTGAACTACGTGCAAATTTCGCGTGGTTTGGATTGCATAAGCTATTGGCTATCCATTTTAATCATCATTTCTTTTAATTTATCTGTAAGTTTTGCAATATGATCCTGATCAAGCTTTAAAATACATAAAAACCATTAATCCGACTTTCCAATTTTAATAAATTGCTTTAAAAGAAAGTTATCCATTCTACGCTAGAACTATGATTCTGCGTCGAATTTCGTTTTCCTTTATCCTCGTAAATACACGTGATTAATTCGATACCCGGACACGTAATATACAAAGCATTTTTCCAGACGAGCTCGCATTTAGAAAATCAATCGCATAGTTTCATAAGCCTCGCTTATCGCGCAAAAGGGTGTTGTGTTTCTATCGCACGAACGTATGCATTTTCGGTATCTCTCCGGCGTAAATCACGTGCGATGCCTCGTCGGAGGCCGTCGCGTCGGGTGTCGTGATCATCGCCCGGCGCGCGGATTAATGGTCTGCGCCTAATTAAACATCACCATCATTTAAAATATATCATGTTGGGGGCGACGCTATGACCTGTCCGTTTCGGGCATTAAAATTAACGCCCGAGAACGGAGATCCTCATATACAGAATGCGCCGTTTACAGCGATACGCATCTTTTGCGATTTGGCGTAACGCCATAGGGACATGGTAACATAGTATGTGTTCAAAATGCTATTGTCCCTACCGCTTTCATGTTGTTGCGGTTAATATCGATGATTTTTGGGGTATTTTTGCCAAAGCTTTTTCTTCAAGCAAGAAAGGTTCTAAACGTAAGTTTTTTACTGAACGAGCGGCAAATATCATCGAGAGAAAATACGGTAAACAAGAATAAAACAATCTTGGAAGATATTACATCGTCTTTATTCCACCGCTAGAAGATTGTCGCCGATGTTGGGCAGAGCCTGGCATGTTTCTCAAATAGGAACGATTGCGTCGACCTTCTACAGCAACAAACAGTGCAAATGACTCTAACAAATATTCAGCGTTTACGTCGTGGTGGTTGTATATTTCGCTCAACTTTGGTTAATTTTGCATTCTACGCTAATGAATATTCATCGAGGCGTAAGTAAAGGGATATTCGAGATTGTCCGTTGCAGCGTAAGATGTCCTCCCGTTAACAGTAGTAGGCGAAATGGCTTCTCTTACTCTTCGCCCGCTGCGGAGCTCGGTGGAAAAATTTAGATCTACCGTAAGATAACGATGAACATGCTTAAATCTTTTAAAGTGAGGGCACCGTACATTATCTTGGGACTAACACAATATTATCCGTTGGTATATTTGGATGGGACCATTTAAATTTTAGGGACTGGAATTGGAAATGAGGCCGTCTAACCCGAATATATCAAAATAACACCCACTTTGTACGTGGGTTCTAAGCTAATGAACAGATAAATTTTTGAACACATCCTGGTAGAAGAAGGTTTGATAAGCGAAGGTTTTAGAAGAGAAAGGTGGAGGTGTTGGGTGTTCGTGTTTCATTGATTATTCTATTTGTAACGTTTCTGGAAGAATAAGTATCCGTTTCATTGATTTTTAACTTAAATGGTAAATTCTACGATATGTCCTTAGGCGGAGGAAAAAAAGCGTTAAAGGTATGGAAGAGGGATCGCTAAATAGAGCTACTTCGCCCTTATCCATTATTTCATCCATAATGCGCAACATGTTTCTCAAAATTATTTGGAAGAGGGCAACGACTAAATGAGGATCTAAAAAGAATTCTCTCTTCCGGTATAAATCTTCTCGAAGCTCTTAGAAACAGAACATACGATCGTACCACATCCGCAATAGCGATATCGTAATTTTAACGCGAGTTGGGACGATCTTCGCACCATCGCTCAAATAGTTTTGATAAACGAGCACCCCTGCATCACCGTTTCCGCTTAATCCGTGTACTAGTTGCTCACTTCGAATGATGCCCGGCTATTTCCCGGACAGCGAACGTATTAGCTCTCTCTCGTGTTGGACCCGTCCGACCGTAAATAAACGAAATGCGGCAACACTCAATTTATTTCACGGCGAACGACCATTAGGCCCGCGCACCTACAGCATTACCGTCGTGCGCGCGGTGAAAATTCAGTATTGTATGTGCCGCCGAAAAAACCGGGAGAAGCGGCGGATGGAAAAAAAAAACTCGGGAACAATAGGGACTCCGACCGCCAGCATAAACATCGAATGAACGCGAATTACATTAAATATGGTGCGTAATGAGAGAGATACGCCGAAAATGCACGAGGGAGACGGCGTTATCGTTTCTGGTACTATGTACTATTGATGTACGGATGAAACACGTTGAAAGTTACCGGATGAAAGTTGTTGTTCAAAGGGTACAGTGGTAATCCGAAAATTCAGATTTCGATGATGCTTTACAGACTGGAAGAGCGCTGCTGGAAGGTTCTTTTTAGCGGCCGAATTGCCGAACTTCTCAGTACCGTCTCTTTAAGTTTCTTCGTCGGTCTATTCGGTCGCTAAGAAATTTTGTTTGTTCAAGAGATACTCGTGCTCTTAGAGCCCAAATCTAAATTCTCGAGTTGTCAATGATCCCCTGTAAGTGATATAAAGAAATCGAATAACCAATACAATAAGTGATTCAATTTTTGTTGAGTTTCCGTATTTAGATACGTGTAGATAGTCAAATGAATAAAAACTAAAAGGATAATGTGGTAAGTTTGACCAATTTGGACACTTTAATCAAGTATCTATTGGTCAAGAAGGATATGTCGCTGTACTTTGTTGCTTTGCTGCACCTTCATGGCACAAAGGTTCAATTTTCTGGGAAGGATAAGGTAAGCTGCTAAGTCTTGTGTTCATGAGATCTCGTACATATCAGAAGAGTAAAAGGTATGGAGATTTAATGTTAACCATGCTAAAAAGCAGTGGCTCTAACTCTACTCTTTGAATATAAAAAGATCCAATAGCCAATAAAAAAAACAACGTACAGGATGTAGCTTATGGCGACTCTTCATGTATCGTTCACGTTTAGTTGTTGGATACTAGAAAACATTTTTCTTGGCTACAATTTACCGGCGTTGTAAAGGCTTTGAACGTGAAAGAAATTGAGCTCAGCGACAGCAAGTCTTCATACGATCGTCTCAACGAAAGATATGTTGCTATTGTTAAGCAGATAATTGAAGGGGGTTGCAGAGTTACGTATGCTGTAATGGACCATCAACCCAAGGCTGGATCCACAACATGATCACCGGGATTTAAAAAGTTGCCGGTCGTTTTTTGTCGATTTTCAAAAAGCAGAATACGTTGGGATTCGTCTCTTTCGAAGAATGGCGTAGAAACCGTTACAGGTGACGTCGTATATTCGATATCTCGTGTACGGATCAGTAAAGATGAGCAAACGCCAACAAGGGCAAAGAAATAACGAGCTATGAAAAAGGTTACGTATGCGGCGTTTTTTGGAAGCGTTTTTTTTTTTATTTTTTTTTAGTTTGGTTCTCGTGTATCCAACCTTAAAATTATGGGAGACAATTTCCATAAATTGTGTGATTTTTAAACACGTGCAATTGAATATTGAATCACTTATACCGAGTATTTTACTATTTATATCACTTAATGTGCGGGAAGATACCCTTGCAAATAGACGTAAATTGTACCTTCCCATTTATTTACGTTTACTTTTTGCGTTGGTAAAATTCAAAATGTTTCAATTGTACGTTCCTAACACCATTGAAAACGTTTCCTGCAAATATTTTCTTTTCCTTTTCCATCGCCTGTAGATACGCTCCTCTCAACAAATAGACTTTTAAATGATGAATGGACGTTAGTTTATTGGATTTCGAACGAGGAAGAACAGCAGCGCCCCCGCACGTAACGTTTCCGCATCCGATTATGGCGTTCTTTTCTTTGTTCGTTTTTTTTTTTTTTTCATTTAGATTCCGTTTCTTTTCCTTTTTGTTGTTTTTTCCTCTCCCAGTTTCGTGCCGTGTTGTTTTCTTTGCGTTATAGATGGTCTTCTTTATTTATAGAAGTCGGTTGTAGTCGTTCGGATGGGAACCTCACAATTGTCACCGCATGTACAACGTTAGCGGCAGGGCGGATAGGAAGAGGTGCAGAAGTACGGGCGTCCTACGATGCGAACGCGTCGTCGACGAGTAGACGTCGTTCTCCCGCGATCTATGACCTCTTGCGGGCTCGGCGAGACCTGCAAAATGCATTAGCTGATTAAACTGTTCATTTCGTGTGGGTGGTACGATGGCGTTGCCGCGGTTCATTTGTTATATGCACGGATGACGCGACGTTGCGCTACAGTCATTCGCAAAAAATTAACGTTTCATACTTTGGGTATGCTTTACGAGTTCAGGATGGGAAATCGTAAACATCCGGAGCGCATGCATGTTGTACCGTACGCGAGGGTTAAATCTTTTATTACTAGGGTCGTAAAACATACATTTTGTATTATTTTTTTTGTTGTTGCTTCTTTAGGTATCTGTGGAAACTTTTAAAAGTGGAACAGTGCTTGGTTCTTTATTTTTGTGCGGGTGACTTAAAGTCGGTTTGTAGCTTAGGTGAAAGTCATCTTGTAAAAGCATATCTGACGTTATTCAGTAAACACGGCGTGCGTTGAAGCACTTGAATTATTAACAAAGATTAGAGAGGAAAGCGGAACGTGTAATTTCGTGTAGTTTGGGTTGCATAAGCCATCGAAGAATTATCGAGCTTCGATTCGAAAAAGATGGTACGTTGACATCTTTGACCTTCTCTAACTTCCTATTTAAAAACGAATAATCTTGCGTAAAGGCTGCCCCCAAAAAGACAGTTATTGCAGTCTTGCAGATCCATATTTTCTGAAGTCCGTTGGTTGAGAACTACAATGTCCGAAAAGACTGAACTACAAAGTAATCCAATGTTCGACTCTATTCTAATAGGAAGAGATGACAAGACTTAAAATGAAATGTTTGATAAATGAATAAAAAAAAGGCGCTGATTGGAGATGCTTTTCAGAAGATTAACAACACCAACAAACTGATTTGAGGAATTCGCACCTACGTTGTGGGCAGATAACAAATTTACAATATTAAATAGTTTTCCTCGCGTAATACACATATTTTTTTTTTATGGAATCGACTGATTCGCGCTCGAGCTTTAATAATAACGCAGTCCAAAGCTCTCTATTGCGAACGCGTTTTCAACATTGTTCACTCTAAAAATCGCTCCAATGTTTTACCGCGCAGTGGAATTTGCGTTCGCGAGGATAATGAAGGGATGTTGTAGGGTGTTAAGAGCCGGTTACGGACAACAATTTCCAGGCGTGAATCATAAAAACGTACCACGATACTCCAAAATTGGCAGATGTTTCTATTGGCGTTATTATGATAAGCGTTGAATAGCGTTAGTGTTCCTTTTTTTTTGTTGACTCGCTGAAAGTTGTTCCTTGCAAACTTGCAAAAAATAAAAGGAACTTCACGTTTAGTAAAATAGTTCATTTGGAAGGCCTTATATGCGATAATGGATAACGGAGTAAGCGTGCGCGATTGTTTGTCAAACTTAGGGAGCCCAAAATCGTCGACGGTGGCGGAATAAACTCAGCAGAAAGGATAATAATTGACGATGTTTTCGTTGCGATGGACGGCATATCTGCCACATCACGCAGCCTTTTCTGGCATTCAATTGAGGTGAAACGCCGTATTTCACCGTATCTTTAGCAGTTCGAAACGCGCTTATCCAGCGGCACGTTGCCTATCCCCACGTAACGAGAACTTCGCTAAACTAGTTCGAAGAGGTCCGCGCTATGGGTGCCCAGAATCCCGATAAACACTGAAAATTCTTTAACGTGGATTTCAGATTGCTCGGAATACCATATCTCAGAAGGACATCGACCTCCTACTGCAATCAAACAGCGAGTGAACGTGAACCTGAAAGACAGAGAGAGAGAGAAAGGGAAGGAGAGAAGGTGGTAGTAACACATTATTAATAAAGATGTGTTCGTCTTTTGTCCGTGCCTTGGAAGTTGTAATAAATGATCAGCTTTCCGAGTTTCTGCCATCTTTAGTCAAAGAATTCGTGCCACTTCTTCTCGAATATGATGATATTGGAAAGTGTCTGTTCACAAAAAAGGTATATATCTGAACATGTTCAAGGCTTTAATTGAATATAAATATTAGGCGAACATAGCATAGGATATAACATAGCAAATACTTTTATATTTATACGTACGAATAAAAGATACCGTTTGTCCATATCTAAATAATCGAATAACCGTATGCAATGACGTACGAATAAAGCATCCTTTTGGTTCATATGAAAGATACAAAGAATAACAAATAAATAAGCACAAAATACAGAGAATATAGGAAGCCGCATATACATTAAAAAGCAAAGCTCTGTCGGAGATAAAGGCTGGTATCTAGCAAATACTAAATAGAACTAAAATTACAAAATCTCCGACGGAAAGCAATACATGTAAATACATGTATTATACAGAGAGAGCTTGACTTGAAAAAGAAGGTTATTTCATTTTATTATTATACACGAATAAATGTATTTTTTATGTGCTTTTTTAATATACGTATCAACTTGACTCTGACTATTTTTCGAAGCCTCCTAGCAGTTTACCGGCAATTAGTCCAATAAACCAATTGGACGCAACAATTACGTTAGCGCAAGAGCCGCATGTGGTCTGACTTCCGCGTTAAGCAACAGCTTAAAATCAGCTTATTCTTGAAGTCATGCTAGCTTGAATCGGTACAATCGGAATTGCATTCCATTAAGTTCATTTGCAAAGCGTAATGCTTCGGACGTTATTTCCATTTGCCGGAAGTAAACAACCGGAGCCGAATATCCGTAATATCGCGTAATAAAAACATTTCTATATTTCTCCCTGCCTGGCGTTTATGTTCATCGCTAATCTTCCGTAAACGTATATTTTATCGATATAACGACGTTACGGGAGCGAAATACCCTTCCCCGTCGGCATTCGGTCTCTATCATTCTATTAGTCTGGCGTCCGCGTGTACGTGCGTTATTATGCGAAACGCGAGTACATTAACGAGATTTATTCCGCCGGTTTTACGACGAAGCGTTGTCGCGTGGGCGTCCTTCCTCCGTTTCAATAAGGAGAGCGGTTAGCGATAAAAAATATTTCGTTTTTATTGGGACGAGGCGTACCGGCGAGGCGACGGAGCGCGGAGTCGTGATTCGTGAGAGCGAACGCTCGAAAATAAGTCCTCGCCGGCAAATCGCATTGATGTACGCACAGTAAACGCTGGAAATAGTTTTCCGATGCCGTCGAATGTGACACGGATCGATATGAACGCGGCATGATGTGATTACGCGCTTATAAAGCTTCGTTATGCGTACATGCGACGGGAGATTCAGCGGAAAAGCGCAGATTAAAGTTATACCGGCCTTCGCGCTCTACGATTTGCAACGTGGTACCTCTTTCAATCCACGATTACTCTAGAACCGTGTAATTGTTGGGAATTTAATTTTGTATCCGATTGTACAATAATATACAGGGTGATCTACTTGAAAAGTTTAACGTCTAAACGATTGCGTTAATGACCTTGTATGTTTTCAGTAAATATTAAATGGCAACGTTTTGTACGTGTGTATAATTGCGAACGCGAGTGCCTTGAGTCTTGAGTATCAATACAGACGTTTTCATGTCCAGGCCTAGTTGCACGATACGTGGTTCGACGAATCTGGTTTGTTATCGAACAATGAATGATCCTCTACATGGATACGAAGTACGCTATTTTTGCTAGCTTCCAATAGCCTCCATTGATAAAGTTAAAAAGACTGCTGCAAAAAATATCGATACATTCCGGCCGCAGTTATTTTATTTTTCAACAATGAATTTTTCGCGGATCCGCTCGATATTGTTGCAGTCGACCGAAATAAATCGCTTTATCTATCTGTATCTGCTGGCGTAAACGTTGCATATGCCTGCATATGCAACCCCGGCAGTGTGCGTGCGTATGTGCGCTGCGTACGGGGGATACAGGTTTGTGTAATATGTCGTATTGCCGCGCACAATCGCTACATACAATCGCAATGCACCAAAACTCAATTACAGCGAGCATTTTAGGTTAATTGAACCGAATGGAAGTTTAAGTGATGTGAACATATTTCGCGTTCGCGGTAGATAATTGCATTTAGAAGGGTTGAACATTTGCCCGTCGCCGGCGGTGTTGTTCCAGTCACTTCGTACTGCGGCGGAATGTCGCGGTGGATAGAACGCTCGCGCCGAAGACAATTTCTAATTGAGTTGCGGATCGGGTTTCGCTTGCGACATATAGCATCACGGCTTTGTGTTTGGCGTCTACGTAAACGTTAATGCCGTCCAAAGATATGCACGAGTGGACAGTAGTTAGATGGAAGGGGCGAATTTTGGTCGTTGGCATTTCGGGAGCACGTCAGAGTTTGACCAATTAGCTAAAATTAGCTAAAAGCCTTCTCTTGTTGCGGGCATGTCGCAGGTCTGCCAACGCCGGAATTTAAAATTCCCTGAAAAATTAAACCCAGCAGAAGCAACGTGCGCCAGTTGCATCAATTCGGTACGATAGTTTAACACCGCAACATGGTTAAACACGCGATTAAATTGTCTTTCTTCAACATTTAAAAATTCCTGCCACCAGCTCCCTAGCTGAACCTTAAATAAACCAGAACAATCATCGATTTATCAATAAAACAAGAGATCGTTGGGAAACCTTTCCCCTTTCTTATCATCATCTCATTTCCTTCCCCAATTCCCAAAGTTGGAATTTCCGACGTTTTCGGTCCTACTTTCGAATTCGACCCGGACCGCTATGCGGTCCTCCCGAAAAAATCCACAAGTCGTCGTATTCGTTATCCGGTATGGATGCCTTTACGCGTTGTTAGGTCCGGAATAAAATTCGCCGGATGTGATCTGCGTACGATGCAAGAGCATGAATCCCTTCGCCCGATGCGCAAAAAGGAGACGACGCTCTATGCGGCATAATAAAATTCGCTTTACTTACCGCCCACGATGCTTATGTGATTTTCGTGCGGTCCTCCTGGGCCGACCTTTATTTCTGAAACAGAAGAGGAACGGGATTAATTGACATCTTGGAATTCGATAAAGGCCGAGAGGTTGCGTGTTTTGCAGGTTGGCGTTGAGGGTTTTTTTTTTTAATTTTGTGGATTGTTTTTAAACGCTTCGGGGGAAAGAAAAGATGCGGGGCAAGTGGGTTTTCCAAGCGGTTTGGTGTAAGTACCATTTAACTAAATGAATAAAGGCGCATCCCAAACTTTTTACCGTTTGAGATGGAAAATTTATAGGTTATCTTAAACTAAAGCTAGTTAACAGCATCTATCAGTTCTTAGAATTCGAATCTACCTATTTTCTATTCTTTTGTTTAGATGCTTCTTTTTTATTATTTATTTTCTTTTGTTTGGTACAGGAGAGTGCTAGAAGAGTGAAACTTTACTCGCTGTATGATATGATAAACTAGTAGTACGAAAGGGGCTCTCGGGACTTGGTCGAAAAAAGAATATTTTCAGAGCCCTTGTTTGTGTTTCATAATGAAGGGCTGCCCCTTTCTCTTTCTTAACTTGTAAGCCATAGGATCAGACCCGATGTTAGGGGCTCAATATAGAAAAGGGTAGAAAAGTACCACCTCCAATTCCCCGAGACTTTAAAAGGAACCGAACGATTCAATTATTCAATTTCGAAGCACCAAGCCGAACTCTTGAGCTGAGACTGCAACAACGGAAGCTTCTACTTCTAAAGACAAAAAGTTATTGCATCTAGTTGCTTCGACAACCAGCGCTACTGCGCAATGGCAATGCATTCCCATTGGAGACCTCGGCTTATACGAAAGAACCGTATTAAACCATGTCAGAGCCTATCAGATGAAACCATGAATGGTAACTTCGCTATTATTTAAAGGCCGTTCCCTACATGTTTACAGGGCGGGTTCGCCCTGTTCACTGAGATGGTTTTTCCAGTGTGAAAATATCTACATTTGTGAACATCCTGTATAAAATTTAATAACAGTAACGACGATAAAATGTGGTACGTTGACAAGACATTCTCAAATATTTAATTTCAACCAGAGCGGCGTAAATGTTAAAAAAAATCGTAAAAAAACAATCGCAAATATTACGAAAACAGTTGAATTTAATTAAGCTGAGAAAAGGCATAGTATTGTATTGAAAACAAGAAAGTTGGTAACCACTTCCGGTTCAAGTCGCATAGTTTCGTTAACGAGAATATTTTAAATTAATAGATCCGATGCTATAGCTATCCATTCCGAAATTTCATGAAGTTCCATTCATAAAGAACATCATTAAAACTTTTAACGAACAAGTTTCGTTGTGATACATCCACATAACAACATACTAGGAGGATATATGTTAAAATAATAACTAACACTGAGGGGGGTAAGTCTACGATAAAACTTCTGCTTAATAATAAGGGCCTGCGCTTCAAATTTAATAACGAAAGTTTTGGAAGTTTATTCATTTATTAACCATGAAGGGCGTTATTTGCAAAATGTAATGGAATACATTTGCAACTAACGCTATAATACTACGCTTCCGCAAGCAATCATTAGACGCGTTAAACATGGAAAGATACCTTAAACGCCTTGCAATACCCGTAGACGAGACTTTGGTCAATATCATCGATACCATTCACTTGCCGCCCATTTCCCAAGAAATTTAAGACATGCTGAGATCTAGTGATCCTGCGAGTTCAACAAGGACGTCGCATTGCCTATTAGTTATTACCCCGTAAATTTAATTTTGAACTTGTCAAAGATCGCCAGATCGGTCGTCATCGGAAGACTCCGTGACAAACCTGTAGATTCCGGACGAGCAGTTCGGGATTATCCGTGGAAATTCAATTGTTGAGATTCATGGAAATAGTTCGGAGCACAAGGACCTGTATAGTCTCTGTACAGGTGGATCTTTTAAGTTAATCGGTTAGGAAGGTTAGTTAGCTGGGGGACCGCAGCGCTGGCTTCTTGGCTGTATGTTCTTTACATGTACGATCCGAGGTATTGGCGTTATCGCGGTAAGTGCGTCGTGTATCGAGACTTACGAAGAATTTGAATAACGTCTTTTGTTGAAATACAATGAAAACTTCGACAGTCGAGTGTCTTAGGAAACGTGCGCAATTGTTGTATTTTCTTGTTTCAAATATATGTTGCCCGGTCATATATTTAGAAGTAATAATACTTCTGTACGCAACGCGGAAGCATATGTCGTCTTTCCTTCTTTCCTCTTTTCTCGTATTCGTTACCACGCCTTCTACCCTCATCAGTATTCCAAGTGTTCAAGGTTGTTCGGCGGAAAGAAAACGTGAGACATAGGTGCGTGAAGTTCTTGCCAACCTCTTCCGACGTAATTGCTTCCGTTCATAAATAGAGAAGAGATTTCCGAGAAAATAAACAAATGATTCCTATGCGCGTTGAATGCAAGTGAGCGGAATTCGACGTTATTGATGATGAAAGGGGGACAATCTAAAGGAGAATATGCTAGAAATTTTCCTTGCGAGATTCTAGAAAGGTCGGTACATTTAACGAATTGAAGGCTTTGGTTTACATTTCGTATTAATGAAAACAGATCGCATATCTTCTCGCGCGCGTACATGTTGTTCATATGTTACCAAGAAAAGTATCGAACATAAAAGCGATAAAAACGACGCTAAGAGGAGGCCCAATAAGTCCTGGATTTATGCTCCGAGGAGATTGAAACCATATTTTACTGATAGGAGGGTAACAAAATAAGCTTCCGCTCGTTTAATCTGCCGCGTATATAAAAGATAAGTCGACGCTTGTGTGTTTATTGGCGGACACCTAACCAGAAATTTAATGTTTTCTTGTAAGATAAAAAATATATACAGGGATACGTTTATAATAATAATTCGAACGCTACAACACCTGCCTTTACTTAATAATTAATAACTTAATCGGATACGTCTTCACTCAAGTAACGTTCGATTTGAGAAATTATTGTAAAGTCATGAAAAAGAACTTCCATTAAAAACTAACATTTACGATGTGAAGAAAACGGGATTATCGTTGGTTGGAGATACTTTTACCCAATGAAATGCCAGGGACAGAGATGTTCTATATAGTCTCGAGCATCTCTGTCACTCACCGAAGAATCGAGAAGGGATCAGAAAAAGCAACAGACCGCATTTGGATAAACGTTACCCCAGATGGCGCTAACGGCGTTGATCTTCGACGTTGTTTTTAATGCTTTAGAACATGCGAGGATTTGATCCTTCTAAGCCCGCCTGATTTTAGTAGGGCGTTTGATATAATCATCGACTACTCTTGGCTACTCTGCAACACGTGGTCCTTTTAGGATCATCTGTTGGCACGACCTCATCCTTTCTTGACGTTAGTTAGAAAACTGTTTTATAATTGAGGACTCTCATTGTGCTGATGTCGCAGCGAATGCGATAGGCTATCTGATGTCGCTGTTAAACAAGCCTTGATCCAAATCAGTAATCAGCGGTCGAAAATTTCATTCAAATCGAACAACAAACACTTTCCGCTAATTCCAAGTATCGTGGCGTTAGTTGTTTGTACTTTTTCTTACGTAGCATTTCGTTTAAAGCTAATAGCTTACGATGCTCCCGCTTCTATTTGCACCATGGTCCTAATTCACGCTGTTCGAAGCACTAAATTTTCGCAGGGCGGCAGCTTCAGCTCTAACCAAGTCGGAAAAATCCGTTACTCGATTGTTTCGAAAAGACGTAATGCCGTCGCAAAGTCGACTACTTTCCAATCTTATGAGAACAGATTTTTTTCCCCAATAAGTAGACTTGAACCGCTCTGTTCGCCTAAATCTATGCAGAATTGATCGGGGGTAGGTAGCATTGATTTTAGCTTAGGGAGCAATGTCGTCGCGGAGAGATGGAGAGCTCGAGGAAAAGCGATTTTGAAGCTAGCGGACTTGCCTTCAGAAGAGCGTAAACAATATCCTTTTTAAATATTTGGAAAATGCTACATGTATCCTTTGCTAGAACAAATATTCCTTTTTCGAGGTATTTGTTGAGCCACTTGTAGGATTATGGGCGTTGAGAGTTCTTATTGTGGTTGTAAAGAATGGGATTGACCGGTCTCAAATTTTAATGCGCAGAGACTAGTTTTATTATAAAAATGTAAGGGGCCGGGCTTATTAATACGATACCTAGCTTCTTATGTGGTTCGAGAGACTTTCGACGATTTTATGGAAAGCTCTTTAATTTCCTTTCCGAGGCTTCGCAATTGCTAAGTTTGCTGATTAGGCCGATTAGGACACAGCCAAGTCTTTCACACAGTTACAAATTTAGGCAACCATGACCTGGCCATGACAGATCCGCGACGATTTCCATTGACAGTTTAATCATCATATCGTTAACTGATCCATCCGCACCTTTTGCTATTGCGTTCTCACCTTCGTCACGCTTCCAATTGAATTGTACCGTTCAACGTTCGCCCGAATCCGTAACTCACACGCTCCTCGCAATTGGCAGTAGCATTAAACATCAACATTTTGACATTACAATGACAACGTGAAAATTTTCAATGTTCGGGAACAGAAACTATTCGGGGTACTCGTTCACCGCAAAGCCCACGCAGGACTTTTTCAATCTAAACGATTCGGTAAAGGTGAATAAGCTAAAGGACAGCCAATTGAGCGTCTACTTCAACGTCCTGAAACATGTACCGAGTTACAAGCAAGAAATCGTCAAGCGAAATAATCACTTCGAGGAGTTCAAGAAGATCTGTACGTCGAAGCAAGTGGCGAAATTCGTGAGAGAAAGTAAAGCGGCCAAAGCGAAGAAGAACGCTACAGTAAGCGAAATTTTGAGACAATATGGCGTGAGGCCGGCCGGCGGTTACTACCACAAGTCGGCTCTGAGAAGGGCGCCGTTGAAAAAAATTAAGACGATCGGCATCGAAGTGCCTTCATCTTGTAAAGCGGAGGCAATTTACCTTCCACCCAAGAAGAAGGAGGTCGAATCTTACATAAATATCGCGCAGCCGATAATTAAAAGGACTAAACCGAAGGTGCAGATTCGGGAAGTTCCTGAAGTGAAAGAGGTAAGAGAAGAAACGGAAGTGATAGAGGAACGAGGAGTGAAGGTAGAATTGGGGAGGTCATCGAGATCGTTAATTGAGAAACACTTGCAAATTACCCGGGATGAAATAAACGTGGCCAATAAGCAATTAGCACAAATCCAATGTTTACTCAACGCTAGAAACTCAGGTCTAAGTCCGGTTAAAGAGGAAGAAGAGGTCGAGGAGAAGACTAAATTGGTCAAACAACTCGATAAAAAGTGTTCTCCTATTCAACTAAGAACGCAATGGACCGTCAAGCCTTTGGACGATTGCAAAGGGACGAAATCGAAGAAGAGCAAATTGATGACAACGCTGAATAGTTTAAATCAGCGTTTGCAAAAGATACAAGACAAGTACTTCAGCGAACCGAAAATAAAATACAAATCAATAACTGACTTTGCACTGCCCAAACCTAAACCAACCGTCGAAACATTGTTCAAGAGCACAGATTACCCGAAGGATTCTAACAGCGCCCTGGAGTACACCATGACCGAAGACGAATCCGAAATCTTAAGTACAAATCCGGCAAATTACATACGAGATCTGATTAAACGTACAGAAAAGCTCACGAAGATCAACAAACCAAGCGTCAATCCGGGTCACAAAGTTAAAACTAACGATAGCATCCTGGTGTTGATGCCCCCTAAGCAGAACGATCCTAACGGATCAATCAATGTGGAGCAATCCAAGCAGTGCAATAAGAGCAATAGGGGGATATTGAAGAATAAGACGTCGTCTAGAGAAGATTTCGATACGGTTCTTGAAGCGCCAACGCTTCAAGAATCTATCTGCAAATCTAACTATCTCATGAAGGAGTTTAACTTGAGTTCGAATAATAAAAATTTCGATTTAGGTACTCTCCTGCTGCGCGATAGAAACGATTCCAGTAGCAGCTCGGAGAGCATGAAGAAAAATGTGAGGTTCTCTCAGAGCAGCCGGAAGAACTCCTCCAGTGATGAAGCGCCGTTGTTTCCTGGTCTCGATGTAGCTCTGAAGAATTCTCTCTTTTATTACGATGAAAAGGACCTTGTTAGATAAAAGTGTACTTATTTTGGCTATGTATTTGTGAAATATATTTTCTGTATTATTAAATTTTGTGCAAATTTAGTGTGCGAGGTTCACATCGTCGCAAAATACAAGAAGAAGGTTCTTACAAATTCCATCTTTAATTTCTAGAAACGTGCAGATTTTATTTGCAGACAGTGTATATCCTCTTCATAAAAACTTTTGTTATTATTAATTCGTAATTTCCATCATGTAGACAGTAAAATATCCGCAAGCTGTACATCATCGTTAGGAGATGAGACCATTTACGTCAGCAATGCGACGACAAAGCGATTATTCGTACTGTAATCATAGATGGGATATCGCGGCCGACGAGCAGATTACTCTGAACTCCGGCTTGTCTTAGTGATAATAGTTGTCGTGCTCCGTCACCGGGGGCTATTAATTCGCGATTCCATTGTCCACAGCGCCGAGGATTTCGCAGACGTCTCCGGGGGGAATTGTATGAACTTCCAACGTTCACGTTCGGCTTCTCTGATCTTATTTACTAATTTAAAAAGATATTGATGTTCGTTTCAATCGTTTTCCAGTCTATCGGGTTCATCGCATCAATTTAGATGAATTACGGGAAGCAATTTGCCATTAATAAAATTTGGCATTATTGTAACCAAATATATAAATAATGCTAAGATAAGCTTAGCTTTCTCGTGGTATTGATGGAATAATTCACTGCAAATGCAACGAAAGGAGAAGAAGAACATACTCTAACATACGGACATGTTTCTGTCTACCTGGCGTCATCAGCGTGGTTTCGAGAATATTTTTTTTATCTTTGCCTTCTATCATCGTTGTCTCACAGTTAACGCCACAATTTTCAAAACGACAAATTCGACATTTCTTGGCGCCCTTTAGTGCCAAAGAAACATCCATTCATCCTTTGAGCAACCGATTGACGGTTTAAGTCGCTGCTTCTTGAACGGCAGGCATGCGTTTGTTTGGCACAAGAGGGCGCCAACAAACGTCGAGTTTGTCGTCTTGAAAGTTGTAGCATTAACCGTGAGACAACAGCGACAGAAGGTAGAGATAAAGAAGTACTCTCGAAACCGCGCTGAAGACCCCGGGTAGGCAGAAACATGTCCGTGTGTTAATGTACCTTTTTTTTCTCGCATTTTGTTGCGTTTGCCGTGCGAATTTATTCTATTATCAATATCGTGAGGAAGCTCTAAGGTATCTTTATGGCATCATTACGTGTACAACGGCATATTTAATTCATGTAATTCAGTAGCACCTTGGAATTTTCGATAATCATCTGCCTTTATTGCAATTCATCAGATTGCCGCAAATTACGCGAGAACGTTTAATAGCAACGTCATCTTTTAAAAATCACCGAAGATATCTCAGGTAAACGATCGGTCCGCTTCATGTTCACCAATTTGATAGATGAGGTTCATCGCTATTCGTCCAGGTGTGGAAATTGATTGTCGTACATCAGTATATAAATTCAACGCGACGTTTAATGGCGATGGAGGTTCGCTGCAATTGGAAACCATCCCTGGACCGCGTAATAGCTTAATCAAAATAACTGTGTGTTCGAATACAGCCGCCTACCGGTGTATTAATTAAAATTATGGCGAAGGGTTTGGGGTCGGAGCGTGTCGTTATAGTTCGTAGATCCGTTCTATAAAATACCTGCGCGCGATACACCTCGCCGTCGGAACGGGGAGTTTATAGTTCGCCCATGTGTCGTCCACTTAATTACGTAAAACTCGCTTACTAGAGATATTAATCGGAGCGCCAGGGTGTTTAATGGATATCTAACGGCGAAGAGATTCGGCATAATATGCGTATTAAAATATACTATATCCGGTTTGATGGTAGATGTACGTACATATAACGTTATAATATAGGAAATAAATGAAGGAAATAAAGCGCGTTTAAGCGGCCCAACGGGGTGTATAAGCTTTTTTAAACTTGTCATAATTTCGGGAGCCTTTTAGTGTGTAAGTCTTTCTCTTGTCCTCCTTGCTATCACCTCCTCGCCGGAAATGATGAAGCGCAGCTAATTGTACCTCAACTGCGAATAGTGACTCGGGTGTCTAGCGGACTCACCTGCGGAGCACCCGCGCACCCCAACGGACAGCACTCAGGCGTGGGCCGTCTTTCCACGCGAACACCTAATCATTTACTCAATTCTTCTCAATTCAATTCCTCTAGATTTTCTGGTTTTAAGTAACCTCGTAGAAAATAATCTAGGGATGTTAAGTCAGGGGATCTTCCTGGCCGTTCTATCGGCCGCCGTCCGCCGATCCATCTTTCTGGAAAAACAGTGTGCGGAGAATTACGAACAGGAAGCGTATAATGCGGCGGTGCGCCATCGTGTTGATACCAAAGAGTATCATTTGGGATATCGGGATCGTCTTCGTTTGGGTAAAGTATAGCCAGCGTTGGAATTAGATCATTTTGGAGAAACTCCGAGTATCTATCTCCGTTTAGATTGCCCTCAAAGAAATAAGAACCTAGAATTCTATTATGTACTATTCCTGCCCAGACGTTTACTTTTCGTGGATGTTGAGTGTGTGTTTCTGCCATCCAATGAGGACTTTCCCTACTTCAATATCTGCAGTTCTGCCGATTAACTGTCCCGTTTATACAAAAAGTTGTTTCATCGGAAAAAAACGATTTGGTTGATGAAAAACGCACGACAAAAATTAAGCAAAACTCGTCGACCCGTTGTCGTTGACGGGACGCGTACACGTGCCGTGTCCGGGTCGTACTCGTCGCGTCAGTGTGAAGCTAATCGCGTTTAGACCTGTGATAATATAAAAAGACGGACGTCGTGCGAGCTTCGTGCGACAATCGTTACGTGCACGTCTCGTCAATGTGTGGCCATACCTTTAATGTGAACCGGCTGAGTACGCTTTTTTTTAATATTCCATATTTTAATCCCACACTGTATATACAGGGTGAGTCGTGAAGAACGGACTAAACTCTAGGAGTGTATTCTGCAGGTGAAAATATTGTAAAAAAAAACTGAAATGTCCAAATAAAAATCCGATTTTTATTTATTTTCGGGTTACAACGTAATTAAAAATGTCGATTTAGTATATCTAGTATGTGTATTCGTAGTTGTGAGATTGATGAGTTTAATGCGTCTAGTGCCACTATCTTTAGGTCATTGTTGACGTATTGAGGGCGCTGCCATCGCCCACGTGCCCGCCAAACGTGTAGTGTGGTCCGATCGATGGATTTTTAATTGGTCCTTGCATTTTCGAGAATCGCCTCTCGGAAGACACCTATTTATATTTGTCAGAAAATGAACTGCTCGGATCGCTAGAGGATGTTCCCATAAACATCAGAATCCAAATGTTCTACCAGCACGATGGAGCGCCTGCACATTACGCCCGTGCGGTCAGTCAACGTTTGGACGGAAGGTTTCCGGGGAATTGGATTGGTCGCGGTAGTCGAATTGATTGGCCTCCTACGTCTCCAGACCTCACGCCACTCGACTATTGCTGACGGGGCTGGTTAGAAAATGAAGTGTATCAAGTAAAAGTGGACGCTCCTGATGTACTAATTCATCGGATTGGGAATGCTGCTGATAATATCTCAAACATCAACCAGACGCAATCAGCAACGCAACCGGCGCCTTTGGTAGACGACGTAGAAAATGTTTAGAAAGGAATTGCGGTATTTTTGAAAGTATATGGTAAAGAAGATAACACCGACGGAATACCAAAACTTAAATGTATAAAATTTTGTTTATTTTTAATTTTTAATTATGTTATAACTCGAAAACAAATAAAAATCGTATAACAATATTTGAGTTCTTTTACATTATTTTCGCCTGTAGAATACTCTCCAAGAGTTTAGTCATTCCTCACGACTCACCCTGTAGGGTATATATCTATATCAATATATGTATTAAGAATAATAAGAATATCTATTTAAAACCAGGCAAACTAGCAAAGACAAAAGTAAAGAGACATCGTAGTTAACGTAGTAATCTATGTATTATGTAATCGATCGGATTGGTGGTTGTAAATAATGCGTCTCATATTGCTTTGTGTGAATTATATTTTCGAGCGATTCTAAAAGAAGGAAGAATCGCTTTTTAGTACTGGATGCTACGTTTATTTTTTTGGCAACGCCGCTCCGTAAATTTGACTAAGGGCACTCACTGTTTGTTGAAAATAAAGTCTCAGAAAGAACACACAGATGTAGAACAATCACAACGAACGTTTCTTAAAGCGTTTCGGCTGAACAAGGAGATGCCCGCTCATATTCAAAGGTAATTACGAGGTATTAAATTGCTCTAAGTTTCACAGACAGTTGGACATATGAATGGATATACCTTTACGGATGCAACTTCTGTAATCCGAATTTCTATTGCTAATTACGTCGAATTTGCAACGGTCGCGTCATAACGTTGCAACGTTTAATCCGCGTATAGACGTAACAATTTGAGATAAGCCCGGGCACGAATATCCGACGATCGCGTCCTCTGATTTACCACAGATTAATTTGACGTATCCGATGCGTAGATTAATTAGCGGATCGTTTTCTATTTCTTTTTTTGTTTCGTTTTCGTTTAGGGCGAATTTAATCTGTGCGAAATCGAAACGACGAAGCTCGCGATTACCTGCGCGTCTAATGCGTTGCCAATACGCGGCAAAATGTACATTTTCATTCGGGATAATTTAATTATCCCGATTTGAAATGTTGCAATCGGACTGTGCATGTATATGCGTTTATTTATTGAATTATTTAATAAATTCAATTTGAATACGGTACCGTAATAAAAGGGGACCATTCGGACAGTAGATTAAAACAAATAGCGGTGGTTGACAGATAAAATACAATTTATTGGTTATTTAGCTTGTAATATGTATTTAGTAGGTACGTGAACGTTTACAGTCTGGTCCAAATTAACGGTGCCACTATCTCCCGTTTTAAAAACTTTCAATTCCTATTGTTCTGAAATTAATGAAGTGGTCCATTGACGAAAAATTAGGTAAAATCTATTTTTTTTTTTCACAAAAAAAACATGGCTGAACTATAACAAAAGATGTATTTTCAAAATTCACACAACTAACATAATTAACATCTTCAAATGTGGTGACTATAATTTTAATATTCTGCGGGACTCCCTCTTCTTGTTGCAGCTAAGCATCTTCTAGGCGTGCGTATTGATAAATTATTGCGAAATTGTGTCTCGTTGCTTCTGCCAGTTCATCCAGCGTTGAGGAACTTATCGTTTATCGATACAAAACATCTTTCATGCAAAAGGCACGACGGTCGACGCACCCTATGACTTTTTTTGCATTCATGGACTGATTTCTGCAAACTACGAGCTCGGTGCGATAGTTTAAAGATATGCTACTTCAGACTCCTCCACCTCCAACTGGTACACACGGAGCAATGTTTCTTTCAAAATACTTTTTTCCGCACCACCTCCACACTAAAATTCCGCTGTAGAAGACCCTGGACTTGCTAGAGAAAAGGTATCTTTCCCTATTAGGAGCTCCCTCTGGTAAATGATTTACAATACACTGCCTCTTACCGATCTTGTCTTGTTGCCTCATGACTTCTAGCCCTCCAACTAAGTTCGCGTAGCCTTTTAGTAATTGTCAGATTAGATACGAGCATTCCTGCAGCTACACGAAGACGTTATTCAACGTTCCCGGATAATTCAGCGCCGTTTCGTCCGAGTTGGAGCCTTAAGTGTTGATCTTCTTCGTATCATGGATAACCCTTACATTACCACTTCTACGGAATCGTACTAGAAGCGCATAGAGCCATCTCATGAAACAATTCCAGTCGTCTACTACAGACAAATATCTGCTTGGATAAAAAAAAATATTTGCCAAATTGTAAACTACTCAAGAAGGCATTGCTTTTAATTGATAATGCTTCTACACACCTCGGTGCAGAAATACTTATATCCTTGTTTCTATTTTGTCTCCTAACGTGGCATTCGTTTCTCATTTCATGGATCCATGATCTCGTGGATTCCCGAAAAAATGAGCTTTCACAGATGAAATTTCATTGGATGCATCAAAAAAGGATGTATTTTTTTTGGATGAAAACGACATGGGAAGGTTTGATAGAAGTGAAAAAGAATTTTTTTAATATTGATCTTAGAAATCGACGATAATATCAATTTCGTAAACGATGATGAAGAGGCTATACTTGGCCATAGTTGTCAGAAAAGTCGATGGATTTACAAGGAGTGGTTCCAGGTATACAATGAAGCAAAAGGATGCCCAATATTGGTAAAAGACCAAATGCCACGATGGATTATTGCTCATAAAAGGATTTGGACTTTTGAGAGGTTGACACACCTCTCCGGAGAGCGGCAGGTCGTAAAAAGAAGGCAAAGAATTATTAAGATAATTTTCCAGATCAGGACAAAAACACCCCGTTTCGCGTTAATCTTCGAATTTTGCAAACAACAATTTGGTTGTTTTTGTCCGAACGTCTTCGCAAGTATAGCATCAACCCACGTGCATCCTATACGCTTCAACAAACTTTCAATTCATCCGAACGTATTCTTCCCGCGCATATCCGCGTAATTTATGCATGAAATGGCGGCCGACGTACGTCCCCGTACGTCGCCGCGGAACGTACAACATCGCGTATTTATGTTGTGCATCAGTTGGTAGCGCCGCGCCTGTGTGTAATTCGTACACGGCGGGCGGATACGGTGGTAGGAAATGCAAAATTGCTCGGAGACCCGTTTGTCTCTTTACGTTTGTTTGCCCCTGTCCTAATCCGCTTATAAAATATTTACAGAGCAACGAACGGGGTCGAGACGGCCGTCTCTTACTTACCGTAAAGGCGCAGCGTCCCTTCGGCCCTCCCCAGGGAATTGGTGGATATACAGTTGTAGGTTCCTATGTCTTCCGGGGAGAACGCCTTGATCACCAGCCACATGAATACTTTGTAGCCGCTCTTCTCTTCTCTGATGTGATATTTAGTGCTGTAACCAGAGGAAAATAAGAGATACATGAAGTTCGACATTGTAAGGATTCTAAATGTTTATATGATACTATATCATACATTTGGTAGATTTGACGGACTAGAGAGTTCTATTTGGTGTATCTCACAAAGAACTTAAAGTGGTTGATATAAGAAAGAAAGGAGTAAAAATATTCTTGACAACTATAGATCTGCAAGTACTTTAGTAAGATTTCCTTTATTCTAACAACAACGTACTTCTTCCTGGACGACGTACCTAACAATATTCAGAACAAGACTTCGCCCTGTTAATTAAACGCTATTCCGTTGCTGTTCGACGCCGAGGAAACATCGAATTTTCTTTGACGGCGCCGCAAGCGGATGCTAGTAATCAGATTTAGTACTGTCTAATTGTCGACGTTCGGACAAGTGTAACGGAACCTACCCGTCCGACTAAGTTCAAGCGCTATTGTTCTACCGCGACTAGGGCGTGAGATAATCTAATTCCAACTATGTTTAACACGATTCGCCGGCTGTTATTTGAAACTTCGCTGCGAAATTACAAATTCAATATTATTTTAGCCGTCAAGCGGAGATTTCTGAGGTTGGCCGCGGTAAAATTACGCCATGTCGAGATTAGCATTAGTTTAGACGGATTCTGCGTAACGTATATGGGACGGGAGATATTCGAGAAGGGGTATCGCAAATGCGGTTTCTTAATGTGAAACGGATCGGTTAATAGAAGGAGATGGGAGGTTGAATATTAACTTGCACTGGATGAAACGGCAAATATTGAACTTGTTCGTTTCGGGATCGGGCGCTAGATCCTCACGCAAAACATTATCACTAATAATTAAGAAGCGTACAAAAATAATTAAGGGAATAATTGAAAGAAACCAGACGATATTTCGTCTTCTTCCAGCCGTACTACATCGAAGTAAGCAGACAAAAAAAAAAACAAGCTCGAAATTCATTTATCTCGTATCGTTACCGGCAAGAGAAAGAGAAGCGAGCATGGTCCCAATATGTGATATTAGATCGCGGTAATCCGTTATTATTTGGTCCGTCTCCTGCGTCACGTACAATGTTTGTCACGTCAAAAAAATGTCCGCTACGTGAGCGAGGTTTGTCACGCAGCGGGCACATTTCTTCCTCGGAACCTCGGGAAACATCTTATTCGGATGACGGAGCTATATGTTTGATTATCGTTTGTCTTCGTCCGGCGAACAATAGAAGAAGAATGCGTATGTGTGCGTGTTATATATGTATACGTGTGTATGTGTGTGTGCGACTAACATTCGAAAGGAAAGAAAAGAAAACTAAGCGTAACGACGAGAATTGTGTTGTTAATATTAAGACTATTATGTCTTGCTACTTCAGAATTTTAGGGTAAGATATCTACTTTTTTGTGGGTGATGAGATAAAAGTTTTTTTTTTTTTTGATACAGCTTGAACTGATCGCGACTTATCAAAGAGTAAAGGCTGAAGTCCTAGAGATTTTTTTTTGCGTCTCATCGTAACTTTAGATATAACAAAAAGAAAAACCACCAAAGAGGATTAGAAAGGATGTAACAGAAAAAGGAAGAAAGATTGGATTTTGAACGGATTTCGTCAACTAAAAGGTCAAACAAGAAGCCAAATGCGCAATTTCAAAAGATCTTTCTTGTCACTTCCGCCATCTTATCTGTAATTCTTGCTTTTGCATGATTACCAACTGGCGACGATGTTTTGTCCACGCGTATCAAAAACTTGCACGTATGACCCACCCGGTACAGCTTGAGGATCCCAATTTCTTTTAAATTGCTTCGAGAAGGAACTTCATCCAAGATATACGACAACCGGTACAATAACTGCCCGAAAATTGATTTCTCAAAGAAATTTCCGAGGGTTTCGGGTCTATTGTGCGACGTAAAAGGGCGACCATCAGCAGGACTCGCTCGTTATTCCGGCGGGCGTCGTCCTGTTTTGTTATTTTCGTCGGCTTTCCGGGATCCTTGATGAATTAATGTATAAGGAAGGATTCGCGTCGGTTGCGGAAATGTATTATTCCGTTCGGATTTGGGTTTCATTACAGGTATCAGATCGCGGAGGTCGCATTATTCAATTTAATATGCGCCACCGGCGACCTATTTTCTAATCCTTCCTCTTTCTTCCTTTTATCCGTTCCCTCTTTTTCTGATACGTATTTCCGCGTTTTGGGTGTTTTATTTTCGCCAATGCACGTCCGTCCTCCCGAGCTACATATGTGCACGGTCCACTTGGCTGATTGTAGCCTCGATTTATGATTTTGACGACGTCGTCGTTTTCTGGTATTGTTATGCGCCGACACACCGACGTGCATAATACATAGCTTGATATATTGGTATTATTTTTGTCTGTAGTGACGGCTCAACAGGGTATATAAGCTTAAAATTAACAAGAAACTTTCAACGTGTAAAGTGTTCATGGTCGCAAGGGTGAAGCGCAATTAATTGATAAGCAAATGTACTAAAGACATTTTAACCAGGTGCGGCTCTAACGGACAGTGCTTAACTTCGCTCAGGCAGGCGCAGATCACCGAGTCCAGATTGAAACATCCGCTGCCACGGTCGCTCTAGGTAATTTTGAAGCTATTTTATGAAGTAGACGACCGATAAGAGATCTTTGAATCTTGATGAGCTAAATAATTCAAATTTCGAAAGGCATCGTTAAGAAGACGGAAGTACACTTCCGCATACCGCGTATCAAGGATGGCAGCTTGGACTTACGAATATGAGATTTTTCTTCTGAATCGGTACAAATGTCACGTGATAGTTCGACAACCTTCCTTAAATTGTGGTAAATTAATGAAGATAAAGCACTTCATATTTACCGAACAACTAGGTAAGTTAGTAACAAAATGAGTAAAGTTCGCCGTTTTCCGTGCGCCTCATAGGCGTCGGTATGGAAGTGGTGCGATTCGTAATATATGCGCAAGCGATCTTATTGCAGTAATAACGTCTTTGGCGGCAGCTTGGAAGTGCTGCGTATACATTGTACGTACGAAAACATACAAAAACATACGAAAACCAAAGTAACAAGGTCATCTCGACTATGTATATTCACCAACTAATATCATTCACTCTCGCACTGTTCCTTCTTCAAACAAATAGCCGAATACAACGATTAGCGTCATCCTCGCCAACACGGAAAACAGCGATCGCCCACGAATACATTGTTCTCAGCGAGTAAATTGTTAAAAGCCCATTATATTATTATTATATTATTTGAAGCGAGGCATTCTTCATATATAATACTCGAGCGATCTCCGGCTACAACACGACGTGTAGCGTATCGTATTTCATAACACGCGGGAAAATAACAAAGGCCCGCCGGCGGAAAGTTCTCACACAATTCTTTCCGTTTTGCGGGCTGTTTTGTTTCACGGAAACAATGGAAAACATCCACGAATAAGCGAGACGGGCGGAGAGATCGTATTACGTAGCCGATATTGAAATCATTGTTTCGTATTAATTAAAGTAGATTTCTTTAGCGGATTGTTTTGTAATTGTAAGTAATTTAACGGTGATTGGGCTAGCTTCGAAGTGGTATCGGTAGCATTCGAAATTATCGGGTTTTGGTATTAATATTTCATGTCGAAGGATTATTTAGAAGCAAGAAGAATTATTACTTAGAAGAAATTCGTAGCGCCACTAGATATCTAGCTTTCATCAATTAACAAATTCATCCGATTTCTTTTCTCGTTTTAACAACGTCAACTCAAATGATAATCGAAAAATAATATCGTCGTGGCTGTACAATAAACGGTGAAATATTGCGACGCTCGCGGATCAACTATTTAACAAATTTCAATAATTCAAAACCAATGGTCGGATATTATCCGCGCAACAAATTGAAATAATGATCTATTTTCAATTCGCCCGGCGGTTCAATTTTACGGTTCGTTATTCGGCGATTTGTCATCCTACCTTTGACAATTTGCAATTGCAAGATTATATTTTAAAAAAATATAGTTTTTTTTTTTATTTTTCTTTAAAAAACAATAGAATAGGTGGAAATAAATGTTAGGCCCTAATTTTTGCGTTCATCCTGTATCACGCTTTTTTTACCTATTTTCCGTACGAAGCGCTTGCAAATTAATTCACAGTTAGGCAACCCGTATTGCGTGCAGCGATACAACGGTTATTGCAGTTCTTTTATCTTATCCGCTAGCCCGCCTTACTTATTTCAACCCCTGATTTCAACTAGAAGGCGTAACGGCATCAACCATTTAAATAATCCATTTACGAGGAAGATTCAATGAATGCACGTGCGAGCGGTGGTACATATAAGCGGTTTAATTAAACTAAACAAATTTGCTAATACTACACAGAGAGACATCCCAATGCTTTACAAGACGCTGTATAACGGTGGCGTTCTGGCTATTGAGGGAACCGTGTCAAAATTGCCTGCCGGACTTCAGCGTCCGATTGGAATCGCCGTCCCTTGAGTGACAGGGCGCTCTAATACCTCCCACTTCATCCGCGCTATCTGTGACGTGATGATGTTAGCGATATGTGGACGGGCGTTATCGTGAAGGAGGATCACGCCTTCCGTTTGTTCTTTATGGCTGTACGCAAACGAGTCAAAGTTTCACTATATCGGATAGCATTAATGTTGACGATGAAGGTCTTTATATTCAAGAAGTAATGGTCCGCGGTGATCGAAAAGGCAGATAAGCATAACCTTGCAAGCGGAAGCTTGAATTTTGAATTTCTGGTGCGTTGGAGATGATGGGCATACTGTCACGTTTCGAATCAGGCTCATAATGGTGACACCAACTATCGTCGCTGGCAACAATGCGGTGCAAGAAGGAATCTCCTTCTTCACGGTACCGCTGAAGATGCTGCAATGAAAAACTAGTTGCGGTTGGATTTGTCTTCTTTAGTCAGTTGACGGGATATCCACGAACCCGCCTATTCTTCACAACGGCTGCATCGCTCTTCGCATGTCGAGGTGCGCCCAGCTTTGGCCGTCTTATGCAACTTTCTGCGGTTACGGTAAAATTAACATTCCTGCTACAGCGCTCGACCGTGTATTTATTGAATCTGCCTCGTATTATACGTTGTTATAAATTGCCATCATATGCCAAACGCTTATGCTCAACTATAAAAGGAACAATTAATCATTGATAATCAATTGCGTCTGCATCTGAAATAACGGTACTTTAGTAAAGTAAGACTAGCGACGGTTCCAACACAGGGGCCTGCGGTTTATTTAAGGTGACGTTCCTGCGACCGATTTATGACGTGAAACTTATCCATCTTGTTTATATTTGGTATTAACCGACGCGAGCATGAGGTTGAAACGTATTAAGCGGACCTTATCATGAAGGCGCGATTGATAGAAACTAGAAAAATGAAATTAGGGGTTGTTGAAAGAAGCGACGGTATGTGGCGCTAAACTAAATCTTGTAACATGAAGGTCAATCTTTCAATTTTGATATTTGGTCAAAGAATGGAAAGAGCGAAGTTTTGTTTATTTTTATGTAATTATATAGCGTTCACGTCGATTTAAAAAAGAAGCATCAAAGCATGGAGGATGTACGTCGTGAGGCAAGAAAATATTATGATTGATAGATAATATAAAGAAATCGTCGATTTATTTACAAATAATAAATCTGCCGTTGATGGCTACGAGAAAATATAATAATTCTTCAATTTATCCTCGGTATAATTTATTTCCGTCGATGTCAGTGAAAACGTTTGCCCGTACCTCTCTCTTATACCCCGACCGAATTCCATAAATATCACCCAAAACAATATTCCGGATTAGCCGGGCTACAACTAGGCGCAGCCGACTATGATTTTCCTTTATAGTCGATTCGACGTCGTCAAATTTATCTACGCTCGCACACTCGCCGACGCCATACGCTCCTTTCGCTTCGAAAGCGCTCCGTCGGCCCGTCTCAAATCCTCCAGGATGACGCCGACTGCTCATAATTTTCCGGATGATATTATTCGGCGATAGTCGGAGCCATCGCATATGTATCACGCCACGTACACCGCGCTACGTACGATATCGATAAAATTTTACTCACCCGTTCAAGAGCATCTCGCCCCTGTTCTTGACCCAATAGTTGATGGTGTTGGGGAACGCTTCGACGTAGCACTCCAGCTGAACGTCTGTGTTTAAAGGCGCCCCAAGAAGTTGGTTGGGAACTTTGATGACTGGGGCGACTGTAACGATAAAATATTAAACGAGCTGGCTTAGTTGTTAATAAGGATTTCGTCGTTAAGTGTGTATTTCGATGGTAATTTGATGTTGAACGTTAATCTTAGAATAAATTAACTTTGGTTGGTCTCGACGTACGTTTATTAATACTCTATAAACTAGCGCTCTCGGTAAATATATACGTTACGGGCAAGAAAATTTAAGAAGATCGCATAAATATGTATGCGCGGACGTTATCCTGTTAAATTCACTCCTTACTCCTTGAATAATAATGTCCACGTTAAGCTACTGTAGAACCTACCTCGATTTTCATGAGTCCCTCAACTTTTTTCATTCGGGCTCAAGTCTTTAGAGACCAGAGAGAGAAGTCAGAGGATTGTATCGATTCCAGTCTTTTACAACCAATGTTTTGCGTACCTGGGAGGTTGCACCAGCCTTCAGGGTGCAAAATATTGGATGCGCGAAGAAGGCATTCATTTAGAATGGCACAATAACGTGTGCTGCCTATTGTTTTAGCGATTATACACAATACAATGAGACCAAGATAACAATTCTTAAAAAGTCAAGCACTGAAACGTTGCAGGAGCGTTAAAGAAGTTAAAGAATGGACGTCGCTTAAACTACATCATCTGTTCATGAAGTTACTCCTTTGGTGGGGCAAGAAGACATTTCTATACATCGTCGTAAACGTAATCCAAGGGTGAAGTCAATCACTACAGCACCAGCTACATCTCCGGCTAATCGCATGATCATCTAAAACGCAGATGCAAGCCGACCCACTGAAAAGCCCAAGAAAGAAGTTAACGTGAGCAATAGCGGCGACGAAAGTTTACGGGGCGTTTACATCGAACGATCGAAGATGCCCGATTAATCAGTCGATAATCACGACATGCACGTTCACGCTTCGCACATCACAGATCTCAACAGCTTGATAGCTCATTACTTGAAGCGGCGCGCTTCGGAACGTCGACGGTCGGGGCGCCTCCCTTTTGAAACTTGTAGTGCGCAAACAATTCCAATTCGTACCAACAACAATCGTATATCACCGGGCGCCGGACGTCATCATAAATTTCGTGCGACTTCCGCCGAAATGAATTAGTTCTGCGCCGCGAGCGTCCTCCACATCACGAACCGCTGCATAATATACGCAACTACTGGTAGCGAACGGCGTTCCACTTTAGTCGCAGGAGCACTAGTTGAACGCGAGTGCACTTACCGTAAGTTCTCTGGGATTAAATTGATGCTGTAATGTTTTATACGAGGCAAGCATTTGATGATGGATGATTTTTCGAAATTGATTAATTAAATTCTGAGTTGGTGGAATTCGAGAGTATTTCTAGGACGCCTTTTCGACAATTAAATTAGATAATGATTATCAAAAGAATAATAAGGAAAAGAAGAAAAACCCAGCCGTATAGAATTCCGTGGGTTACGAGCCCCGGGATCGAAACTGGTACTTCGACACAGCCGGACAATATCACCAGTTCCAATATTACTAACTGGGGATTTTATTACCAACTTGATGGCCTTGATTCCAAGTAGAATTCCCTTAATTGAAGGCAGAACGAACAAATCGTGGACTTGATTTGTCTATTTCCTCGATTATCCATCGTTTTTGCTAGAAAAGCTTCCCGCCGCAATTCCCGCCTATTAATTTCGTTAAACATTCGTTTCTCTACAGCGGTAAGTCTTAAAGGGTCATAAGAATGGACAAAACAACGAAGTACGTACCATAGAGAGCCTGAAAGCGATCGATTCTAACTTTCTGCATGACGATGCCACAAATCAAAAGATTACTGCGGCGCTAGTATCGTATATTACTTGAAGAACAATTCGAAAACGCTCCCGCAACTTACGACGGCCTAAAAAGTCGCAAGAAACCACTCGTATATTCACATCACCTCGCGAACATATGAGGCGTGCAAGGAGAGCACAAATAAACAAGTAAAGCCTCGGCAAAGAAAAAGCTTTCTTGTACGCATATACATAATATAGCGTATATTTTACGGCGGATTCGTTGTAATATCTTCAATATGAAAGGACGGCGCTTTTAAGCGTTCGTAAATAATCCACCGTCACGGTATACGTATCCTCCCTTCGAACTTTCTTTCTTTCGTCTCCGTTCTTCCTCCGAAGCGTGTATACATTTTTAAACACGGCGTCGCGAAATTTATATCGCCGCTTTCGCTTTTAAGTAACATCATCCGCTTTTACGTCTTTTTTATATCGTTCGCTTATTGTGTGTCTATGTGTGCACGGCTTCTTTTTCTTGCGTTCTGGAAGGAGGGAGCGATGTCGTGATGCCCGAATAAAATACGACGACAAAAAGAAGAAAAAAAAACAAAAAAACGCCGACAAATATTACGACTGCTGGCAATTTGCGTTCGATAAAGCAGCTAAAGATAAAGTACAACGTGAGTGCCTACATAAAGTCGTAAAGTCTACGTACAAGTAATAATTGCGCCTTGCATTTATTTTATTTAGTCGACATTATTTCTGCAACGATAGAAGAGCCTCGCAAAAATTATAACAAACATCAAAATATGTATTCTTAATACCTTTTCAACTCTTGATTTTGCCATAGAATAATTTATACTAATTTCACTAGAGAACATATAAACGTTTATTTTAATAAAAGAAGAAGGTCAAGTTAGTTCGATTTTTTTTCATATTTCAATGAAAAGGTTTGTTTAGATTAGATCATAATTTAATGTATATTTCGAATTATTATAATTAGAAATGTGAAGTAATCTTGCTCCGTTTCTTATAAACAACATCTACAGCATCTCTTCTTAACATCCAACAGTGATCTGCTGGATGCTCACGGCTTCACGGATGCTCCTAATCACTAATCAGCGACGTTTCAGAAGAACAAAAAGCATATGCTGTCACATATCATTCTTTAAAAATCATGAATAAAACGATTTCGCCCAGATTATTGATCCACGCATCGCAAGCAAACCTATGCACGAGAGATTCCTATCCGTAAGCGTGCATTTACAACTTTCGCGTTCTACTTACGCCGACTACTTTTGCCTCTAAAATAAAGTTCACCCGAAGGAAAAACCGAGAATACGACAAAACAAGAGGATTTATTCTATTTCCACTCGGTCTCAAGTGAAACTTATTTTCCTAATCCTCACTGAAGAAAGGAATAACGAAGGGGAAGCAACAAAGAAAGTAGGAAACGCGAAAAGTTTTTAACGAGGAGAATTTTCTCGAAAGTACTTCTTCGTATATCGTTCAATATGCAGCTTCAGTTCGATGGTAGTTACGATTATATGTACGATATACTTTTCGCTTCCTTATTCGTTTGCGGTTGGGGTTGGTCGAATGAAATTTTTACAATTTTAAAGCGTATTTATACGCTAAATATGTTCTGCGTTTCAAAAGAATAGAACCATCCCGAAGGAGTAGACGCAGAACTTTGAAATTATGTTGTTATAAAATGAGTGAGAGTGCATGGAGACAAACAAAGGATTAAATTTTGACGGCTATCTCTTACTGTTAATAGAAGTTATCTGTCTCTTAGGACCTGAAATTGCGTGTTGTTCAATAGTATTTTTTTTTTTGGAGTAATTCGCCGTTTGTATGTGGTTGTTGTTATTGCATTAGTAAAGTTAGTGCCTCAAAAATGCCACGAGTTCGAAGACGTGCAAGTTTTCGCCATCTTAAGCCTTTTGAAAAAGGACGAATTATTGGGATGTATGAGGCTTGTTTAAGTTTTGGGGAAATTGGCAGAAGCATGAGCCGACCTCATGCCACTAGAGCGATAGCAGCACGCGAAGAGTGGCTGTTAAGGCGAAGTGCAATACAAGACCTAGTAGAACCAACGCGTGCTGTTGCAATCAATCGTGGATGACGCAGCAATTGGTCGTAGAGCGTCTATGAGTACGATTTATCGTCGAATACGAACATTTGGATTATGGTCGTATCTTCCTTATTTTCGTCTTCTTATGACTCAACAACACAAAGATGTCAGACTACAATGAAGCCAAAACGGACAAGATTGGGAATATAAATGGGAAACTACCGTCTTCAGCGACGAATCCCGATTTTGCTTATGGAATTCTGGCGGACGTTTACGGATCAGATGATCTAGAGGTTAGAGGCAAAATTTAGTTTGTTCAGCGTCGCCGCAAGGCTAAAACTTCTTGTGTAATGGCGTGGGGAACAATACGCTACAGTGGCAGGTCTTCTTCGATATTTATTCAGGGCACTCTACGCGCTCCGTTACATTGACACCATTCTGGAGCCCGTGTTAGCGCCATTCCTCCAAGACCTTCCAGAGCCCGTCTTCCAACACGTCAATACGCGGCCTCGTATTGCTTACGTAACGTTAGAGTTCCTAGCACGAAACCATGTCCTGCAATTGCCTTGGCCGGCAAGATCCCCGGACTTACACCCTATTTAACATGTCTGGGATATGATGGACAGAAAATTGCGTCGATTACTCCATCCTCCTAACACTTTAACGGAATTACGTCAACAGCTACAGGTAGCCTGGAATGAGCTGCTCTAAGAGGCAATCGACTATCTGATTTCCAGCATGCCGCGAAGGGTTACTGTATGCATAAGACTACGCAGAGATGCAACACATTATTAACGATATTGTTAATAAATATTGTCATTTGTTTTTGAAAATTTTATCATTTGTTTGTCTCTATGCACTAACTACTTCTACGTAATTTCGAAGTTCTGCGTCTTCTCCTTCGGGGTGGTTCATTTCTTTCGAAACGCAGTGTACATACAGTTGTTCTTGGCTCGTATTCTTTAAATACCCTTGCCCCATCCTTCTTCACTCTTGAATAATATTTGACCTATTTTAAGCTTACGTATCCATCGTTGTAATTGCATGTACGTTGCTAATGAAATAAATGAAATTATTACAAGAGCAAACATATCAAATAAGAAATAACAGGACCTCGAAGTTTCCTCAAGAACTACGGAGGAAATTGAGGACGAGCATGGCGAAACTCGACTGCCACCATTGAAATAAGAAAATATAAACAAAAAGAGCGGGTACGACGCGTCCTCGCTTAAGTTGGTAATCTTCCTAGCCGTATCCGTCGCCAACTTCGCCCAAACTCGTTATCCAGATTGCGTGTGTCCGCCTGAACGTTGCCGTTTTCCCGCCATTTCCGCCATTGCTCTGCCAACCTCTCATCATGCTCCTCCACGCATAACTTCCTAATTAGTTTGACACCATGTGTTAACTTTCCGTTTTCCAGATTGCGCCGTTATACAACTTCAACAACAAACCGAAAGTAACTTACCTCCTAGTAGGCAGTTTCGCTCCGCTGAATAGCACACCGCCCTAAGCACACGGAAGATAGCTAATCGTTTAATTTACTTCGAGTGGTGCGGAGATAATACCAACTTTAATTTGAAATACTTCAAGTAACAAGCGTCCGTATTTGTAACTTTTAGCGATATTTGGATGTAGAAATACGATTGTACATATTACGTATGCATATATTCAGAATTATTTATTAGCTAGGGGAATTTAAAACTTTCCTAGCGTCGAGTTGTCATTGAGTTCTGAAATTTACGAGATAATTGCGCGAAAATCAAGCGTACGTGTTTCATGGCTTGTGTTCTTGCCAGAATTGCATCGATGATTGTAAGAGAAGGAGAAGGTGGCAGACCTGTTGCAGTTCTCTGTACTTTTTCTAAGGTATTTGTACGCTTGATCCATGTTTCGAAACATGAGAACAAGAAACAGCGCAAGCTCATATAAAAGTGGTTAGACGGACGTGATTTAGGCGAACTTGATTTATAAAAATGACTTTTTAAATACAGTTGCGAGCAAATGAATAGGGACACTAATGCAATTGTGCAAGAAAGTATTTATTTATTTGTATCTTCGAATAAACAAAAGTTTAAAATACGAAACTATATACTACAAACTACGGACAATTAATACCTAGCAATAAAAACTTATCGGGCAGTGGAAGGAACGGTTAAACGTTATAAAACGACCGGAACAACAGCATCGCAAAAACGTTCCGGAAGACCCAAAGTGACTACACAAGATGGCGATTTAAGAATCGCATTAATTCCTAAACGAAACAGACGCCTAACAGCTCCAGAAATTCGCACACAGTTGAATGTAGGCCGCGCAAATCCGCTGTCGCTCACGACATTGAAGAAGCGTTTAGCGAAGGCTGGATTGCACGGTCGAATAGCCGCCAGAGAACCGTTACTACGACCACAAAACCGTAAGAAACGATTGGAATGGGCCAAACAGCATAAAGATTGGGACGTGGATATGTGAGGAAAAGTGCTACGAATGGATGAAAGCAAATTTCAAGTATTCGGTAGTAATCGGCGCACTTTTGTTGGAAGGAGAGCTGGCGAAAGGATGCTGCCTGAATGTGTTGTGACAACTATTAAGCTTGGAGGTGGTTGTGTGCTTGATTGGGCTTTATTTTCTTTTAACGGGGTCGGAGATCCGTATCGAATTGAAGGAATTTTGAAAAAAGAAAATTATAGAGACATTTTGGAGCATTCCATCGGAAGGAAGATTAATCGGTGAGAGCGTTCACTTGCAGTAGGACAATGATCCCAAGCACACCTCTCAACTTTGTAAAAATTATTTGCGAAAAAAAGAAAGAGAAACTCATCGAATTGCTGTGGGATGAGTGGGGAGAGACAGAAATATACGAGACCACTGTCCAACATCACTGAAGTTACTCTGGGAACAATTAACGAATGCTTGGCATAATATACCGGTAAATATCCTCCAAAAACTAGCTTTAGGATTGCTAAAAATATGCACAAAAATTATACATTGCAAAAGCGGTTACTTTGAAGAATAATAAAATAATAAATATTATTCGTTTCAATGTTTTTATTATAAATATTCTTGTATTCCATAAAAAACAAATGTTTGTCTTATAAAAAATATATGTTTTTGTTTCAATATATCTTTAGTTTTACAAAACATGTAGCACTCCCTTGTAATTTCCGCAGTGATCCCTTATTCTTGGCCGATAGTGTAATTACGACGCCGAAACCCAAATTCTTTACTTTTTAAAGGTTATGAAGCAACAAAAAACATTTACGTATTCCGTATATGAAATGTGCTCTTCTATCTGATAGTTGGCGTGAATTTTACTGAGTTTGAATTATATCCGGAGAAGAAAATGGAACGTTCAAAATAAATCTCGTCCCATTTATTACATCTTTAGGTTGATAGCCTGGCTTCGCATTTCACACAATTCGCTACACAAACAAAAACTATTACATACGCCGGTTCCATTAGTCGAAATTTAATTTGCGCTGTCCACCGTCCTATTAGCAGGAAACAGGAAGCAAATGCAGCCATAAGTCCGCGCTAATAACCAGAAATCCTCTTTGTAACCTGCTCGAAATTAATTTCAGCAAATTAATACACTTACAGTTTACGTTGAGTGAGATCCTCTTACTGACTGCTGGCGGTACGTCGTTGCTGGCGATGCAGAGATAAGCTCCCATTTGTTTCCTGTCCAAACGCCAAAAGTACAAGTTGCTCCCGTTAAACGTATCCACTGCAAAAAAACAAGAAGAGAGAACGAGTAGGAAAAATCGCACAAGTGTGTTACGTTCGGGAAAAAACGTCCGGTTACTTTTGGAGAGAGGATGCGGGGGTTCCGCTGTGGAGGTGTTTGGTTAGAATGCGCCGGAGTAATTTCGCACGTATCCCATTTTAATTTTAACAGCGGCGTATCTCGGTACGAAGTACGAAAGCTACGAGAGAGCTCGTCCCTTCCTATCAAATAGCGATGTTCGTTTGTTGCACAATAAAGTCCAGTTTCGTCTGTAAAAATCGACCGTGGGGAATCCTCGAAAGCTCCCACAGAAAGGACCCGTTCTCGAAGAAGGGAATACCGCGACTATAGCGCTAACTTATGCGGAATATTTTTAAATATTCCCATTTTCTCGCTCGCGAAGCTAGAAGGAATTTATTTGACGTAAAGGAGAGAAGATATTTAATAGAAATTCTTCCGCCATTTCTGCGACTTCACCGGCGGGAAGGATCGGGCCAGGAAAAGAGAAGAGCGCAGGCGAGGCAGCTGCGACTCTCGTCGTCGTGTTGTAACATCCGACGGTGTAGGAGCACGAGCGAGGTAGAAATTTTTCGCGAAACGGGTCACATATCAAAAATAATTTAATTTTAAATGCGTATGCAACCCTTCCGGCGAACGAATAACGATTTTGCATGCGGAAAGTTATATGAGGCGCGACGTGCAATGCATCGAAGTGGTTGCCGCGAATCGGGGAGCTCTATTTGTGTTTGCGTAAGTCCGGGTACGAGCGCGGCAGTAAATTTCCGTCAGGTAATATTTTAAGGTTTTACTACTTTAGCTTTGATGCGAACGTAGCGCCACCTCTAAAGGATAAAGTTGATATTTTAAGGCGGCGGCAATTGTAGCGGAGTACTTTCGAATTTCCCGTTTGACACGTTGCTCGCATGCTGCTCTCTTTGGGTTTACTTACGCTGCATATAGCTCCGATGTTATTCAAACGTCGTGTTGTGTATGAACTTGGATTTAATATGCGAGAGCTTTCGATGCTCACCACGGGGATCTCGCTTATTACTTTAGATAGAGAGCAGGTTTAAATTTTGCAAGCTTGGTAAGTTTGGTGTTTGTTAGGGAAGGGTGAAGAGAAAGTGGACCTGTAACGGATGACGCTCGAGACAAAGAAAGCTCTTCTTCTTTGTTTACCTTTGGCACCTTTATTTGGTATTGTAAGGAAAATTTGAAAACACGCTCTTAAGGTCGATCTCCTTGGTTCTCTTTGGCTTTCACCTACTTTTTTGTTTCTCATCGGCGCCATATTGGACACTTCCAGGTACTTCCTTTTCTGTGTTTTTGTCCCTTAGATATCGTGTACATTGCACGTGTAGCAACGGAAATACACGAGGAAATCGAAGCATTGTTTATGATACAATTAAAAAAAAATTATATATATTAAAGTTTGGGTAGCTATTAAGTTAAGGGACATTTGTAGGTTTCAATGTATTTTTAAGCCATGTTTACAATTAGACCTCATAAAAAAAGATCTCCATTCGCGAAAGGAGAATCTTCTGAGTCAGCGGACATGATTTGATCTTAACGACTAATTAAGCTACAGAGTTGCAGCCTTATAAAGCTCCCAAATCTCATCAAAATCGGCGATCCTGGACTAGGATACTTAGTTACTCAACTTCACTAACGACCGCGGACTCTTTAGCGAAATAAAGCAACACTATTTAATTTTAAAGTGAGATTAAATTGGGGAGGACGGTGTTAAGAAAACGCCTAAAAATATGACGATTAACTTTTTTCTTTAATGTATCCTGTACGTTAAACATTTACTAAACGTAAAGGTGAAGTAATAAAATCGCTCGACACATTTAATCGTAATAATTACTTCTTTATTGCTCCACCAGGTCGTTACAAGAAATTGCATTGCCAATTCCGAACGGTAGGCGAGTACAATGTAAGGTCTAGCATCTAGCAACTAATTACAACACAAAGAGTTCCGATCGTAAGAATTCGGTCGACGCGCGTAGCTAGAAAACGTTAGAATTTCATCTCTCCTCCGTATCTGCGGACGCGCACCGGTTCCGGGAGAATTCCAATTCCCTCGCGCTGCATTCCGGTATTTCGTATTTTACGATCTCGTTAAACATCTTTTTGTTTACTATGTATTTCTGTTCGCGTTCGTCATATTCGACGCACGGCCGGAAACGGTATCCCCAAAGGACCTCCTTGTTAGTGTACGAGGTCTGGCTCTGCGATGGATGTCCGGTAATCAAAGAGTCTCCCTCCAATACGATCATTATTTCGAATCTGCAAACAAATCTGCCATATAAATACATATATAATCACATTGGTTCGGACGGAACTTCTTTTTTTGTTCGTTTCAAGCTGAAATATCTCGCGTTATTTTTAGCTTTTTGAGCTTCATTATTGAGACTATGTGTAGAAGAAGTCCTTAGTTATAATAATAAAAAAAAACTTTATCTAGTATTGAATGAAATACTCCGTTATTAGTAAAAAAAAATAAATAAGAGATTATTCATTTGAAGAAAGTACAAGTCAGAGAAAGACAAAGTCGCATAATTAATAATAGCTGATCGATAACTTTACTTCGGCCAGCGATGTCCTCGGTTAGAAAGGATGTCGTGCGTGGGCAGGGGAATGATGCAAGACGAGCACAAACAAGCAAATACAGAGTAATCTTCGATAAATGTAATTTTTCCATAGTAGAAATGTTTTTCGGTTCTTGTCGCGTAATTAATATTTTATTTGACTTTTCGCTGATCATATTGTCAGCTTCTTCAGAAGATTTCCAAAGACTCGTCGAAATCTTTAGAAATCCAAGTCTTTGGAAATCTTCTGAAGAAGCCGTCAGCATGATCAGCGAAACGTCCAGTAAAATATTAATTACGCGACAAGATCCGAAAAACATTTCTACTATGGACTACGGTGGTGAAAGCCTACATTCAACTATTCCACTAGGTCTAATTATTTTTTTTTTGTTGGTGCCTTCTCGGCGGTCTTTTTCAGCGTTGTCTTTAAATGTGGCGGACTTTATGACTACCCAACGGTGGAAATCCTTGGAAGGTTTGTGTGGTACCAAGATTGCAGCGTGGCCCGAGGCACTGTCAGAAGTTGAGATAAACCATGTTCAAAAAAAAAGAAAAAAACGAGAAAATCTAATTTTCTCAATTTTTGTCCTCGGGATCCTTATTTAACAGAAAAAAACTAAAAGAAAAATCTCGAGCCCACTTCTAAAGTTATATTTGTTGATGTGGTCGAAATTCGTATACGACGTTTTGGTTCTCTCTGGCCATCATCAATATTTTTAATCAATGTTTGGTTTAGAAATAACAAAGAAAATGGCTCTTTTGTGTTGTTAGCAAAATATCACGGGAAAATTTTTCCTTTTTTGCTTTTGTTACTTTTGTTGGTACTCCTTTTTGGTCTTACTTTCAACTTGAAACGTATTCGTTTAACTTTAGTTTAGTGAAAGGATGAGAATTTAATTTTACCTTGATCTACATAAATCGATTTGGCACATATTCCAAAATGGACTACTTTCGTTGATCTTATGCACGACCTCCTGCGGCCAAATTAGTAAACCGGCGTCTTCCAATTTTAAATTTTCGAAATAGTAAGGTAGGATATCGCCTTCTTTCAAATTTCTCCGCCGAATTAGGACGGCCCTTATGCTAGTTTTCGCGCAGTACTTTCCATAAACGTCTCTGACCCTAAAGATCAAGCAATGGACGCCATCCCTTCTGCAAATCTTTTAGAATTAATATTATTATCGTTATTACTTAGTTAAGTAACGTCGTGTTATTATGGATTACAAATATGGATGGTTAGGTGGTTAATTTAACTTAATTTAGAGGAGGACCAAGTTTTTAAAATGCAACCTGAATAATTCGAACTTACAACTGCCTTTTTACTAAAATGTACCATGCAATTCTTGCTATTCGGCCTCGACATCTTAACGAAAACCGCCGTTACGAGGACTCCTTCGATCGCGACGCTCGCCAGCGCTTGCAGCATCATCATCACCCAGCCCGTTTGACAATCCGTCGGCGTTACACCTCCGGAACCGATCGTGGTCATAGTTTCGACGACTAGAATGAGATATCCGGCAAACGACGACGTTCCCGTGATGCAGGGTTCCTTCGCGTCCTCGGCCATATAGCTCTCCTCCCAAATTACCATGGCCATCCACAGTAGGGTGAATAGCAGATACGCTATACCGTTCGCTATACATACGCTGATTAAGATCCACCTCCATCGTATGTTAAGGAGCGTGTTGCCTAAGTCTCGGACGTAACGCGATGTTCTTTCCGGGATGTTAGCCTTCAGGACGTTGTATTTTCCGGATTTTTTAACGATTCTGTTGCTCGGAGAAGCGTAAGGTCGGTGATATGACGTTCTGTTGTGGAAAATTTAATAATAAGTTTGAGGTGCTGCGGTAATGCACGAGAAATAAATCATTACGCTTCTTACTTGTAATTTATGATCTTTTCAAGAATGAGCGCTCTAATCATAAGGTTTCCTGTTTGTCGGACAAGAATAGAAATGTATATTTACATAAGAAGTCGTAAAGAAAGTACAATGGCATTGTTCAGATTTGCCGCTCGTGCGTGCGACCTCGGAGGTTACGAATAATTTTCGGACGACTTCATCCGGACAAAAGGAGACGAATTTACAAGACTCGTTACTGATAATCAGACTTTTGAAAGGCAAAGCAGTCAGAAACATCCAGCGATCTACTGAATTTTAGGAAATAATCGCCGATCAAAAAAATCTTGCCACGTAAAGACAGTATTATGCCCCGATCTCAGAAGGAAGTACTTCGCCAAAGGGCGGTGCAGGGCAACGATAAATTGAAGTGTTGTGGCTAATAAGAGCACATTACTTCAATAAAAATAAAAATACGGCAAAAATAGTTAGATTAAACTTGACTTCGTACAATAGGCCTTAAGGATCTAAAATGTACGTGGAGTAACATACCTTCTCCTCTTCTTCTTAACATTTTGATGCATTATCGTTAATATCACATCTTCCACGTTTGTTTTTCCTCCCAACTTCGCGGGAACTATCTCATTTAATGTGTTCGTATTGCCTTCAACGGTATTCATTTTGCACTGTAATAGTAAGTATTAAAATTAAAGATAACAAACAACGTCGTATTGAGTACGAATCCGCTTACAGCCAGATTGCACGCGGCGAAATCTTCTTTTTTCTCGCGCGTCTCGTACTCGGAAAACTATTTCTGTTGACTCTCAGATAAGAAACTATCACATATTGAATTATTGCCAGTTGTTTTCTACGGTTTTATTTGCATACATCCGCACCGCGCTTCTAATTTTAACCGTTTATTTATTTTGGAGACGTTCGCCTGCATTCGATGAACGACGACCGAGCGATGTTAACGACTTTATGATTGCGATGACGTGCAACGGAGTCGAATGCAACAGCCGGGGCGCCCACGGTTCGTTCGCGTTTAATTATCTTATTGAAGGCGGCGGCAATAGTCGCCGCGGATGCCGTCGAAGAATGCTCTCTTCTTCTCGTCCGTGCCTTCGTTGTTGTGACAATTGTCGACGAATTTGATACCCTCTACGTCCGCATCGCCTAAATGAAGACGTTCCTTTTATGTTGCAATTTATCGCGTGAAATTGATGATGGTTTACCGACGGGGGAAAATACGGGCAATTTAATCTGAATGGCTTTTATTAACTTAACACTTTGATAAGGTGTAACGTAGAAACGCGGTCAACTTGTTTGACTCCCCCGAGAGATGCCGAGACAGGCCTTTTAATTGGAAATACGCGCTGTTTCAATATTTATTGTTCTTTAAAAAAGTGGAAAGGTCTATCCACCCCCCGCCAACGTACGTAGAAATGAATATCTGCATTTCAAAGACGCGCACACGTACCATTAATCAACAAACCAACATTGCAAACCTTACCTATATACGTGCAACGCGGCCCGTATACAATTCTAAAAATACCGCTCCCGATGGCGCGGAATACTTCGAAAATTCACTGCCGAGCGCACGACTGATTTATCTGCTTACCACCTACCCTGTACCGTTTGTAATTCCAGACTCGAAATTAATTGCATGACCCGTATAGATACAAGGCATAAGTGCTTCGTACCGGTCGTTCGGTTGAAACCTACCGCGTGCTGTGCAGGTATAGGTATACTTATAGGGCATGTGTACGTATTTATCCGTCCGAACGTGTAACAAGTACGTATCACGGCCCCTTCTATATTTTATTTTTATTCTCGCTGCATAACGGTCCGGACGGAGCAACGCTAACTATTTAATTGGAATCGTAAGCGCGTTCCATGCCGCCGTGGCCTCTCGCTCTCGTAACGTATTTACGTCGATAACGAATAGACGTGGAAAATTCTGCGGAAAAATCAGCGGCATCGTAGGGTTTGTCGATTCCGATTCGAAAACCTTTAATTATTGAAAAATACGGGAATTTTTAGTGCGTGACGCGTTACCGTAGAGAGTTCGCGTAACGTCGAGTTTCAAGCTAATTCTTCGTCTATCAATTTATCTACGTTAAAAAACAATTTCCCTTGTTGCAACAACCATCGTACTATCTATAGAAATAACGGGCGCAACTAACGTTTTACTCCTACGATAACTTATAATGAATGGGAATAAGTGCTGAACATCACCCTACGTATCTATTGCATGCACTTCTAAATGCAAGTAGTTATTATTAAGGTTAACAACCTTATTATACGTGACGCCGAAGGAATTCAAGATGAGATCATTCTAACGGTTACATATGCACCGTTGCAGTGCAATCCTCGTCTCAACTCCGTACGTCGCTCGTAAAACATAACGCGCGCGTCTAAAACAATTAATCTTGCAAACATCAAACAATACACAAGCTAACTCTGAAGCCGCTGAACGTTCTCGTGTCCCGCGGGACGAGGCGGCACACGTTAGAAACATTCCTCAGTTTATTTTACGGTAGGATACACATTCAAATATGCCGGTTCGTATACGTCGCAGCAGGTAATTATACATACGTACATATGTGTATCTAATACAGCTATCGTACTTGATCAATATTTGCAATAGGTGAAATACGTTCGACATTGAATCCTGCAGTCTGCAATGCCAATTTCACAGGCGGGATCTCATTGATTAAGTTTATCCGTCGTTACATCGGAATATTGAGCCGTTTGTATCCAGCTTGCGTTTGCAAGCGTAATCTGTTATTGTACAATCTCATATGACATATTCATTAGCATCTGATCATGGGCTGATCGTGACATTCATACGTACAAACGAACAGAGCCATATTCTATGATGATAATAATACTAACAATAGCGATGGTAATAGTAAGCATGGCAAGCATGGAAAGCAATACATAAAAAGCCCGGAGGGCGCGAATCCTTATACAAGCTGGCGTAAAAGCTACATATGTCATAATTTGAATTGGCCGCCATTTTGTTATAAATGAAAAAAAAGGAGCTCTGTTTTCATAAAAAATTTATTTGAAAGTGTAAAATTGACGACATTAATTGGACAGAAGTTACATCGCTCATATGACCACCTCCCGAGTTGATGCATAATTGCGTCAGTTTTACGCCATTTTGAATTGTTGCTCGTGAAACATCTGGCTCCGGATTAGCGATTTCTGCTTCGCCGTTAGTTTTCAAGGCTTGCAAGGTTCGTGGTTCGTTGTGGTAAACGCGAGATTTTAAGAAGCCCCGAAGGAAAAAGTCCGGTGCTACTTGGTGTTGATGCGCGACTATTTCGGGTTCGAACCTACAGCTCGCAGTGCTGGTCGGATACAAAGTACGAGAAGTTAAAACTTTTTGAATATGAAGAACTTTTATTTTTCTATCACACTAAATACACTCCGCCAAAAAAGTATCGCATAAACTAAAAAAGGGCATTTATAAACCAAGATATTTTTATACGTTCACAAAAAGTTCGCCTCGTGTATATGAACTATAAAAACACTAACAAAATCATGGAACATAGCTTTTTTACTTTTTTTTTTTCTAAAAGAACACATTTAGAAACATGCATATGTGTAAGGTTTGTTCAGTTGTTTATTGAAAGTCTTCCTATACGGACAAATTTTAAAGTGCGAAGTCAGAGTTCTGCACCAACGCTTTTAAAACTAAAATGAGCAATTTAACTTCAGAACAAGTGGCCGCTATAGTTGCTTTAATCGAAGATGGACGGTCTCAAGCATACGTTGCTAATTTGATGAACATCAATCAGTCAAGTGCTTCTAGAGCCGTAGTCAGATATAGGGAAACAGGCAATTACAGTAGAAGACCTGTACCAGGTCGTCCAAGATGTTCTACTCGCCAAGATGACCGCTATTTGCTACTACAAGCATTACGTCGAGGACATGTAACTGCGAGACAATTGCAGAACGACTTGGCTAGAGTCAGAGATACTCGTGTGAGTACTCAAACTATTCGGAATAGGTTACGACAGAGTGGATTAAGAGCTAGAGTAGCTGTAACAGCCCCTCGTCTCAATAGGAACCACAGAGTGGCTCGCTTAAGGTTCGCCAGAGAACATGTAAATTGGAACATTAATGACCGGGCCAATATACTCTCCACAGATGAGTCAAGATTTGGTCTTTACACCTCAGATAGGCGTATCTCCGTGTACAGACGAGACGGTGAGCGCTATTCGCAGTGTAATATCAGACCTAGACCTAATTTCGCTGGTGGCTCTATTATGGTTTAACAGGTCGTACAGAGTTAGTACCAGTAGACAGAGGTACACTGACTGCCCGCAGGTATATAACGGACATTTTAGAAGAACATGTAGTACCGTATGCGCCAATTATAGGAAACGAATTCATGTTAATGCACGATAATGCACGACCGCATGTTGCAATAATCGTCCAGGAATACCTTAACGATGTTGGTATTCCAGTTTTAGATTGGCCTGCGGTAAGTCCGGACATGAACCCTATCGAGCACGTGTGGGACCTCCTTCACAGACGGATACGAACACAAAATGTTGCCTCAGCCCGTGACGAGTGGGAGAATTTGGATCAGGCTTATATACGGAGGTTAATCGAATCTCTGCCAGAGGTGGCAATACTCAGTATTAAAAGCTACTGTTATGACATTTTTCTTTCCAAAATTATAATTTCTTGTTTTAATAAAAATCTCAAGTTCTCATGAGTTCTTGTTTTTATTTGGCCTGTATTTTATTTAAACAATCATAGAAATTATATCTTAGAGCGCATTAAAGTATATTTACAACTTTACGCTACAAACAAAGATTATGCGATACTTTTATGGTTCAAAACTAAATTATGCGATACTTTTTTGGCGGAGTGTATATTGATGATGGTACAACTCTATACCTGACCTCTCGTGTATGTTTTTTTTTAATTTACTTTTATTTTTATTTTAAATTTGGTGATGATGCATATTTAACTTAATCTAGTCTAAGATTACATTTATCAAATTCTTATATACTACATCAACGTTCGCTACTCTTGTTTTTGGTCGTTTTACATAATGTTGATAACTTAATCGAAATGACATTGTAGAGGGCGCCTCTGTATAAGTTTACCATTAACAAATTGTTAGGTATCTTTTTAAATAAGTTTCTTTTAGTATTAATTTCTATACGTCCACGGAATGGCCAGAATACAATCGGGGCTAGGACAGCTCCTTTCACGACTGTCCGCGGCTTTCTCTTTAACTGGCCTAAAAGAAGGCTTATGGCGACCGATGGTAGTAGATCACATAAGGAACTTAACTGTTAAAAATAGAAGAAAAACGAATTATAGAATATAAATTACATATCTACATGTTTGTAAATAATACAATCTAATAATATATATATACGAAATTTCGCTACATAAGACACATGACTGTTCCAATCTAATTCTCACAGATCAAACTAGCACATAGTAGTAGAAGGCATTATCCGGCGTAAGCTTGCTCGAGTGCAGTCTTGTTCTCTACGGGTAGACGAACTTTTATTTTTGTTTCGTCGAGTTTTCTTTATCAGCTTTGCGCAAGCGAACCTTGAGCAAACAGCTGGCGCTTTCAACCGGGCGATAAGATTAAAATCTCTTTCGTTTCGGACTAGAACTCGTCGGATGAAATATACTCCGGCTATCGGCATAAACAGGCCGCCATCTTCTCCTTCTTCTTCTTCTTCTTTCGTCTTTTACGTTATATCGAGGTTTATGGATTTAATACGATATTCGGTCTTAAAACGTAAGCTTCCGGAAAATTTGTACTGTAAATCGTGCGCGGAGAATTATATCGTAAAATGCGGAGGGCTTTCGTTCCGTTTTGTTTTTGTAGACAAATATTTACAGCGGAGATTACACGATAGGTTAGCTGTTTGTTTCCGCATAGACGCCATCTTCAAATTACCTTAAAATAAAAGGCACGGGTGACTGGTGTCAACAAGCTGTGTCACTTTTTGCAAGAAAGCCTTCATCCGGACTTGCTCTCAATCCAACTTACTAACCAGTAGTGGAAATTTGGAAATTCGAAGGGGGGATGGATCGGGACAAGGAGAAGCCGTCGTAGAAGCCGAAAAAAACAAAAAAAAAACAGAACCCTTTAGTCCGCTAGATGTTGCTAGAACGTCACTTCAAATGGTACTAACGACCTCTACTTTTCGCGTAGTAACACAATAATATGTATCAGTTGGTGACGCTGTTTCGCCTATAACCGACCATTTTAGTAATTCGCGAACGGCGAACGCGAAATGCAATTTGTCGCAACGGATTCGTCCCGTATTCCCCGAATGAACGTCTTCATGCTCGTTATTAATCGTCGCCGTTCCGTTTTCGATCCTTCCCATCTCCGCTCGCGTCGTCCCTCACTTTTACGCGAACTTCGCATCATTACTTAACGAGATTATCCGTCATTGCAGCCTGTTCCTTTGCGCGCGGACATTATTCGTATTTGTTCGGGCAAACAGAGATTCGTTCGCGCTACTTTTTCATCGCGTAATGGCTTACGTGCGCCACCGCCGAAACGGCAACGAGAAGCGTACGAACGCGGCCCTCGTACTTATACGTACATAAATTACGTCGTTTGCCGAGTTTTCGTGTTCGAAACGGGCTGTATATCTACCTCCACCTATTTTAGACGAGGAAACTTAATTTATTGCAACCTGTTTTGTTTACGTAGATACACGCTACCAACTGCAGCTAGGTGCACGCCGGTTTGTTAATAGACGATGGGTGCGGAAAATACATGATACTTCAAAAGTTGTATTACAGCGGCTCTTATAAAACTTGATTATCGTGGAATTTGTATCTATTTCTCAATCTGATTGCTTTGCTTTAGAAGCATGGAAGAACTTCGAAGATATTGTGGATGCGGTGACTATTCAGCGAGATATACAAGCGTGAAGTTAACAACACTAAAAAGCATCGGCATACTTCGCTTCACACATGTTTAATTGATGCGCCACAACATTGCTTTTGTATTTCATATGCCCAGTCTTAGTGTACGCTCCTTTGTCGTCTTTTCTTCTTCTTCTTCTTCGATATTGGTTCGTTACGTAAATGGTTTCTCGTATACAAACGAGACCGCTTGTTAATGCTTGTTAAATCGACGACTGGTCCGTTGAAACACATCTTATAGTCAGTGTTTTAATATATTCGCTCCACTGTTTATCCATGATCTAAGTGCTTTCATGTAATTCGTACTTACCGACCGCTTATGAAGATTTAATACCCACTGTGGATATTAATAACGCCTAAGCTATCATTAAATCCACCCAATAATGCAATTACCCCGTAGCTCCGCAGTAGGTAAGCACCTATAATTTGCGCTTCATCCCCATAGATGATGGGTAGCTGCGATGCGTACCCGCCTCGCTACGCTTCCGTTGCCGTTGTGCCGTGGCTGCTGCAACTTGTCCCGCAACAGTCGATAAATTAACCTCGGCCACGTAGGGAGGCCGGTCCCTCCTCCGCGATACGACCGCGATTTCGACCCCCCTTTTCCGACATTACGTCCTAGCGTGGCGGTCCTCCGATGCGGCCTAATTAATTTATGCAATATGAACCGTATTGCCATGTTTACGATGATATAAAGGCAATATTTCCCGGATTTATGCCCGCCATTATTCAACGCAACGCGCGGACCCGAACTCGCGGGACTCTATCGCCGCGACCCCGACCAGAAGTGCGAATTAAATATTTAGTTAGGGCGGCGGTTCGCCATTCCTGAAACGGAACCGCCGCATTTTAGGCATCTGCACCCGGTTATCGTTTCCGGAATCGTTTGCGTCGCTTGGGTTCGCACTTAAAGCGCTTTCGAAATGTGTAAATATTTAGGGAGACCCCGATATATAGTATTAGAATACCGGACGTTCATTTTTAATTTAAATAAGTAAAGATATTTAATACATTTCTTCGCTATCTTCTTGTAAAACGATACCTTCCGTTTCGATAATGCTTGTTGTACCAGAAAGTCGACTTTCTGGATGCCTCTGACTGGATATCTTTCACTTCGCCCAGTATGAAAATCATATCATCTAAACCGCTAAGAAGATGCAGGGAAGCCAGGGTGATTCTGAAGATGTGAAGAACTAGAGACCAGAAACACGCTCAAATTGAAATGATGTCTCTCTTAGATGTACTAAAGCCTAAAATAATAGCAAGACAAAAGGGAAAGGCGAGAGAAGGAAAGAGAAAAATTCAAAGGAACTTGTCAGTTGACCTAACAACATCCTCTCAAAATAGCGTTCATTTTCATACCTCCACCTCCCTTTTTATATCAATGGACGCCTCTTTCGTCGGGCGTTCGCAATCCAATATCCGTCCATTCATGCCTTTCCAACCGATATTAAATATTTCGCTTACGCGTGACTGATTGATACAATGTAAAACTCCATTTTCGAATATCTCCGAAATCGTAGGATGAGTAATTTACGCGGATTATCCAGGATTCACTGCCTTTTTCAAACACTCTCGAGGATAAATGATGCGTGATTAATTTTAAATCATCCATTACAGTCAAATGCGTACAGTGCGCCCGAAAAGTCGGGAAACGTCCAATTAACAACCTAATAATTTTTTTTTTAGAAAGATCGTAAAACATGTCAATTAATGTATTTAAAAACCTTGAAAAAAACTACGTTATGTCGTATTTTTTAAGTGTCCTCTAGAGCCACACTAATGGCCATTAAGCGGCAGCTTTTTTTAAAACATCAATTGCCATGTTTTGTGATTTTTCTCGAAAAATATCGATTTGGGTGTTGCCAGACTTTTCGAACGCAATGTAACAGCTGGCGCAAGAGTAATGTCATCATTTGAATTGGCCGCTATTTTTCGTCGCTTTTCAGCCATTTCATCGCTGGATCTAACAGCACCATACTTCCTTTGGGGCTTCTTAAAATCTCGCGTTCATCGCAACAAACCACGAAGCTTGCAAGCTTTAACAGCTAACATCGAAGCAGAAATCGCTAATCCGGAGCCAGATGTTTCAACGAGCAACAATTCAAAATGGCGTAAAACGAGCGTAATTATGCATCAATCCGGGAGGTGGCCATTTGAGCGATGTAATGTTTTCCAAGTAATGTCGTCAATTTTACACTTTTAAATAAACTTTTTACGAAAACTAAGCTCTTTTTTTCCATTTATAACAAAATGGCGGCCAATTCAAATTATGACATTACTTTTGCGCCACCTTGTATAATCGATACACTTGTGAATGATTTATTTCGGCATCACCGGTTCCATTTTGACTTTTTATCGTTTATAAAATTCTCGGTTTCCATTCAACTTTGTCTTCCATCTCTCTCTCTACCTAGGAACAAAACGTACATTTGTTGGCGTTATGTTCTATCCTTCAATGAGATCAACTTCCCGGCTTAAACGTTTTTAATTCGCTACATGCCACCCTATCGCACCAGAAATTAAATCCCAGATGTGAAAATGGGAAAATGTGCCTCGTGCATATACAATTTTAAACGGATTAAATTTAACATTGGTGCTCTACTCGGCTGCTGAAACTGATCGCCATTGATCCATTTACAATAAAAAAAAAGAACAAAAAAAAAACGGTTGACATCCCCCCATTCAACACGAATTACATGGATGTAGCATTAAGGGATCGATTTCCGATCAAATATGCATCCGTAGATTAACACGTTAGGGTAACTTTACGACCTTTCCGGATGAAGCGTGCGCTTTTAATAATGGATACTAATTAGATGCTAAACTCCTGTTCATTCGAAGTTTTATTAGCCGGCGTTCGAATATATACATGTGATATTAGCCTCTGAAATATTCGTGCCATTCGGGACAACAAGCAAGCTAAATAACATTAAAATATCAAGAGTTGTTAACAAAGAGTATTGTGTTAATGTATCAACGAAGTGATGTCAATTCAAATCAACTTTAGGATCGACTATTCTATGATACGCGTAACTTCAGCCGTAGAAGCCTTCGTTACGATGAAATTAACCTCCTTCTGGGGATTAAAATGCTCTAATTGTTATACGCTCTAAACCCGTAGCCTGTCATTAATTATTTTTATGTTTCGTGTTTTCGTATCGTTGCCCTATTCGCTTATTGATCATTAAACGAGACTATCGACTCCATCCATTGCGCGAAGCTTTAATTTTGAAAGATTATACGATAAAAATGTGCCCCGTAAAGATACGATAAAACGACGTGAATCCCCGCGCGTTTTTTAAAACCGCACAATAATCGTTATATTGGCTCTAATGCCCTCCAATAATTCACCGTGAAGTTTGAAGTAGGTACGCGAAACGGCCATCGAGCCGCAATTTATGCGGGCAATACGCTTCCATATATGAACGTTGTATAATTCACAAAAATGGCCAGTAGTGTTTCGTTGCGCCACTAGAACTCGGCGAATGCCTGCACCGCATTCGTAAATAACTAACAACAATAGCGGCACTAAATCAATTTAACAACCCGGAACAATTTTGGTCCTGCGGGGAGCGTACTTACCGCCGCGCCGTTCTAGTAAAATCGCAAGTTTCGTTCATTAACGGCGCTTACTGTTACGGACATAAGCTAGGCGGCACCTTTAACGGACCTTAGCTTAATGTATGCATATATAAACGAACGGGAATTACGGGGTGAAATATCTAACGTGTTGTACGAGTTTGATTTGTGGTACGTCTAAGGTTAAATATAAATATGTTGAACTTCTGTGGTTCGTTTCTCCAACGGAATGCGGTATTGTAGTCCTTTACAAGTAAATTTAGGCCTTCAAGTTGATGGTGATTTCAATAAAAAAAAGAGTTAACAGAAATCACTACCCTTTCCTTAATCTAATGGCGACGGTAAGAAAAGAGAACGTCTTGGTCGCAGTTTAGTTAGTTTCTTAGTTTCTGCAATTTATTGAGGCGATGTAATCGATTCTAACGATTGCGAACAACCCAAAATGGCCGTGATTAGCTCTTAAATTAATGTATTCGTAGAGCTCCCATCGTGTATAAATAATGATAACAATAATAATATTTGTTAGTGCTATTACACAGCAATAGTGAGACAAGTCACACGAATGAAAGGAAATGGAATAAATCTAAACGTACAAATATATATGATTAGCTATTGCTACTCATATGTTCATCGATCGAATAGAAGGCTCCAGGAAGTAAATATTTTTTAATTGTCCGTTTAAATGAAGAAATCGGTAAATTCCTAACAGTCAGTATAATACAGGGTGGCGCAATGATCGACGTATGAAAGCTAGAACATACCGTACCTGTAACCAAATTTGGCATCAGCGCACTCTATTGGGGAGCAATGTAATTGTAAAGACTAAGCAAATACCGTCAGTGCAGATATCTTCTCGTTATCACAAACTTTCTCAAAAGTAATAAAAGGCAAATAAGGAATAAATCGTTTTATTTGTGAACAAGTTACAAATTCGCTAAAATTAACATTAATTTCCTGTAATTTTTAAAAATCCAAAATTCATCGGGAATTTCCGAGTTTGTGAGTGGACGCGCGAAGGAAAGCGTTACAATATATCCAACGCTAGATATTAGTTTTATACATTCCACGTTGTAGAGCAAATATTTTATTAGAACGTGACGATAGGCCCCGCTTCAACGAGACATGTGATATACTTGACTGGAATAAACCGCAATCAACACGTTTTGGAGAATGAAATGTTAATTTGGAACTTAAAGAATCGTATCATGCAAGTTGTTCATGACATATTTTTTTGATTATTAGAAGGCATTAACATCAATAATTAAGGTGTAAAAGAACATACAAGGCGGCGCAAAAGTAATGCCATTTTGTTATAAATGAAAAAGAAGAGCTTGCTTGTTTCTTCCGTGCGTTGAATTTTAATCAACTAATTTAGTTGTAGTCATTCTTTCTTTTTTGAATTTATGACTGATTATTGCCTTGTAAAAACAATCTGTTTCTACAAGGCAATTACAAATAAATTACAATTGGCAACCTTCATCAGCAGCGGGGATCGTGCTTCTACCAAAGTGCTCCTGTAAATTGGATGTCGATAATTTATTCAGTTTTAATTTCGCGCGCTGTAATTTGAATCGATTATATGCTCTATTATTAGCGTTGTAGGTACCACCTGGGAAATAAATTCGGATTGTAGCCGCGATTGACAGCGGAGACGGTTTACAAATTTATTGATTATATCGTCTCCAACCATCCGAGACACGTATGTATCTTGCGTACGTGCAACTGTTCGCGAAATAGCTTTCTTGTTTTATTGTTTGTTATTTAGCCTCATTATTTACCTATTTTGGATTTAATGGTGCCTTCTAACAATTTGTATTGTAAGCGGTAGTTAGAAATTTACTATTTGTAACCATTGGGTTACTAACAAACAGTGGCACAATAACAGGGTGGCAACGCTGGCGAAATGCCAGGGCACCTCGAGTGCCCTGACCCGTAATAGGACCTTTTATTTTAATTTGAATACTCTAGCAGTTGTGACTACAGGATTACGTAATTAGTAACGAAGAAATCGTTAAGATACCCTCTTTCAACTGTTGAATATTTAAATACAAACGTGAAGGTTATCTTACGTACGGAATTGAACTTTATTTCGTTTCTAAGATACATCAGATACATTTGCAAAAGAAATTCTCAGCTTTCGGTTATCTTTGAGATAGGATATCGAAAGAATCGTAAGAGAAATCGCAGATCTATTAACAATGGAGGATGCTTCTCGAAATTAAAATTACTGAAAACATATTTAAGAAATTTAAATGGATAAGAATGGTTACATTATTTAGTAATACTGTCATCGCTATAGATGGGAGCATCCACATCGTTCGCGATACCGAGGAACAATTTATTTTGTAAGCGCATTAAATAGCTAATTAAATATGGCGAGTAACACGAGGTTAAACCCCGATAAGGGGGAAGATACGCTCGTTGTATTTAATTTTATTAAAAGATCAAAGTTTACTGAAGTTACTTAATCAATTGTTGCTAAAGTTGCTTCTAAAGAAACTAATCTCTTACGAGACGACATAGTGCAATTGGAAGAAAAGAGGCTTTAAAATTCATTAAAAGTAGTGAATACGTTAACAAAATCAACACAGCCGAATCAAATGTAGAAACTCATAACAATGGAAAATGTAGCGATTTTACGTTGGAAAGATCTCCATATCGGAGTGCGTTAAAAAAAGTAATACGGCAAAAAAAGCCGGCTGCAAACAAAAACGCTATTTTACGAGACGTGGAATAGAAGACCCACAGACTAGTTGGAAGAAAAGAGCGACTCCATATCATAGAAGGAACACGATCCATGGATCTATTCTCTCCAACAAAAACCAAACTAAATCAAAGTCATAATTCTCGTAAAGATAACGGGTTTGGTTTAACGATTACTTATACTTTAAGCTTTTCTCAAGCAATAAATATTACGAACACAACAGTTTATTTTCAAGAATATTTTATTTGTTTTTTCGCTTCTTGTCTGCCTGTGTGCGTATTATTTTATTTAATATTTTTTGGATGCTTTATTATCCTGAATCCTGTTTTATTACCTATATTTGTACATATGCTTAAACATTGCATTTATTTTTTTTATCTAGTACATAAAATTTAAAAATTATTTTATGAGTCTTGTAAAAGGGATTGATCTCAAGTTCGAACGAGGCGAAATAAAACACTTTTTGAATAATAAAAATAATTGACTTGAAAATAAGTAACGGTTTCTATTTCATGTTTTCTACACGCTGCTTCTTCATACATCTCTTACCAACTTAAGATTACAGAAAACAACTAACTTAAACAATCAGTGCTGCCAATATAAATGTAACTCTTACAGTATTTAATATATCTATACATGGCACAATGAAAGAATTTGCTAAAGTTGCATTTTAAAATAAAATGTATCAAGGCGCTAGGGCAGCGGGCCGAGAACATCATCTCCTCGCCGGTCATCTCTCGAGCTCCGCTAACGTGTGACTGTCTCTGCGCACGCGCCGGCTACGGATACAGCGCTTGCTCAGATTGTACGAGCAGAGCTACAGTATCAGCTAGCGCGATGTTTTCGGTGCTTGTGGCTGGACAATCTGTGCGCTTCTCGCACAATGTACGTATGATTGTCTCGCTAAATTAAATGGGCTGTGGCAAGGAGCAAGCAAAACGAAGACTACGGACGCATATATAAACGCACAAATAAGCATACGCGTAAGCATTAGCGCGAAAGACGCTAGGCGGACCTGGATAGTCGGAAGTCGAGCGGTACTTACGAGAGATGTTGATCGACTATTAAAAAGCCAGAGTAACTCTACCGGGTCTTCCAGCACCTAAATATTCGAGTAACCGTATCGAATGACGTACAAATAAAACATCCTTTAGGCTCATATGAAAGATACAAAGCATAAGAAGCAGATTTGAAACAAGCACAAGATACAGAGAATTCTTAATTTAAACGGACAGTTAAGAAAATATTTACTTTCTCGAGCTTTCTATCCGGTCGATGAACATACGAGCAGCAATAATGACAATATGTATTTGTACATTTAGATTTATTCAATTTTCCTTTGTTCGCGTGACTTGTGTAAGCACTATTGTTGTGTAATAGCACTAATAACGATTATTATTATTATTATATAATATTCCTAGACTTAACCCTTATTATACGTATCAAAGATGCACCCATTATATAAAAGATAAAATTAGAAAAAAAAGCGTTGATTATGTTAAAGCTTAGTTAAGATCTGTTATATCAACAAATTATTTCACCGGCGCGTATTTAAAACGAATTAACCCGAATCATCCTAAACTAGCGCGGAGCTCGTTCGGGATTTCGCTAATTGTCATCCTCTTAATTGGCAACACTGGCGTTGTTGCATACATGCAAATACGTTCCGTCGTAGTCCACTTTTAGGCGAACTAACTTTTGATCCGGACTTATCTGCAATTCCCCGATCACGCGAAACGTGCGGACCTCGGCGGATCGGTCCGGGATATCCTACGCGCAATAAAACTTTTATGATGTCGCAATGGGCGAGATCGCGTTTACGTCGGCTATAAAAAAATAAACGGAATGCCGTATGAAATTTAATTTAACGTTTTAGATCGCTAACAATAGCAGAACGGAAATACGCTATATGCTACGATACAGTTTTATTGCGGGCGCGCTTTTTTTTTTTTCTTTAGAGTTAAATTCATTTGTATATGAGAAGCGTATACGTGGTAGTAAAAGTTAATTTAAAAATCCTCCTCTTTTTTTAACAGCGTCCTCTCTTCGCGTATTCCAGGAGAAATTTTAATGAAGCGTAGTTTGATGTTGGACTAAAAAGGCAGGTTGGATTGAAAAGGCAGGTTGTTCTTGGAGATTTTAATAACGGGAAACTATCCTTGTACATCCGGTTTTAATATGCTACGCGATCAAAAAATTATTTACGTCGGGGTTGGTCATGAAACGGTGCTGCTGGAAATGTTTTCGCAGATACGAAAAGACGTAAACGTTCGCGTGCAGAACAACAAGGAGACCGTTTTCTATTGTTCCTCGAGCTTTGCGCTTTATTAAAAAACGAGGCATTTATAGATATCAATAAATAAACATAACGGTGCGGACCGCTTAAATTAGTTGGAAAAATTAGCTTCTGATACGTATGTTCCTACAACAACCTTTTCTAGGACTCCGCGAATTGCTTCTCAATTTTCCAGCTTAATCCAATCTACATTTCGACGTAGACGTAAGCTTTAAACTTAGTCTAGAGTTCGCGTGTCGGCAACTCTACACCTTACATCTTCTTTCTACCCGATCATCAAATCTAATGTTATTCGAAGACGAGGAGATTCGAGAGGTTTCCAAATCGCTTTCCGAACATCCTCCCCCGCTTATTTGTCGCGGCGCCCGTTTAATACGATCCAACACTCCCTAACCGTACCGTTACGAAGGTGCCACCTAACAGTCGTTCCGTAGGAGTTTGCCTCTCAGCGTTATTTGGTCGCACAGATTTATAAGGTCGTTAATGGGAGGTCCTCTAAGGGTAGGAGTGTTCCGGAGGAGAGGATCCGGACAACGTATAAAATTCAACCGGACTCACCTTTTACGATGTCCCTGACGTTTTTCCTCAACATAATTGGCTGGCCGTCTTCTCGCTTCCAGGCGATTCTAGGAGGCGGGTGACCGGTAGCTTTGCACCACAATGTCGCGTTTTCGCCTTCGGCTATCGATAGATCGCCGCTTGTATCGTCGTAGATAATATCGGGCGGTACTGAAAAAGGTGAGAAATTAGGTAGGAACATTTAATTTTTCACACCGGTTAAATATTTTGCTCACGGACGGTAACAAATAACATGATAGATTAGGAAACATGGCTTCTCAGTACGTAAGTCTTATGAGCGACTCAAAAGCCTGAATTCGTTCGAGGCGGCGATTTATCGACTAAAGGTAAGGGGTAGCATGACATCGACCCGGTATCGTAGAACAAAAACCGTCGCCGGCGTCCCCTCCTTTTTGTTTATCAGATTCGCTTAATTATCGCCCCGGTCCAAGTGTAATTATTGCGACGGGGTACGCCACTGAATTATGCGAAAATTTAATTGTAGGGGTGCAGATTTTCCGCCGTGAGAACCGGGCGCACCACCGACACCGTATTGTTGTGACTCGCTATCTGGAAAATTTGTGGTTCGCGTTCTCCCCCGCCCTTCACCGACACCCTCTCTCTCTACATTCAAACGCGGCGACGCTGGTGTTTATTTCGCATTCATGTACGAATAAGGGGAATGAATACGACGACTTTTTGCGTACAGTAAATACGTGATTGTTACGTAATTATGGGTTCTCGTTTGGAGAAAATGATACAGTATCATGTAAATTGGGTCGTTGTTGATTTAAATTCTACTCTAATTAGAGTAGGCCAAGAAAAAAAAATGAAATATGAGGTTGTTCTAACATAGTACGGCTTTTGTCTTGCAAATTAAGTCTTAATTTCGCGTAATTATCTTACGAAAAGCTGTTTTCTACCTTTCAATACCGATCTTGATTTACTTTCAAATTATGGCTTAATATATAGTCGAAGAATAATGAAGTGTATACGAGAGTAGTTTGAAAAGTTTCTAGCCTGGGCATTACTTTCAACAATTTAAAACAATTTAAACGACTGGGTAGTCCAGTGGTCCAGTTAGTGGGTCCGGTACGTTCCCGAGTCACCATTCGCAATTGGAGTACAATTAACACCCTTTACGGCGAGGGAGTGACAGTAACAAGGCCATGGAACACACTTTACACACACAACTTAAACATTAAAAGACTGCTGAGGTTATGACAAGCTTGATGAAAAGTCTATACAACCCCGTTGGGTCGTCACCACACTTAAAAAAATTTATCCAATTGTTTGTTATAGTTCTTACTTTCCGTCTACTACCTGTAGATGTCGTTGCCCCCCGCCAGCGTATCTTCGCAACTTGATTAATTTTATAATCATTTAATTCTTCCAGCGCTATTGTTTATAGAAGTTCCATCGTAAATTTGAATAACTCTTGTTTATAACAGAACGCATCAGAAAATACCTAGAAATAAAATAATAAAAAAAATCAAAACGATGGAAGGTAGAGAGAAAAAAAAAAACTCTCGAAACCACGCTGATTGCGCCGGGTAGGCAGAAACAGGTCCGTGAGTTACTATTTTTTTTTCTCTTCTTTTCTTACCACGAGGAAGCCATCCTAGCATATTTTTTATTTATTAATCTTCGTTTATTAATTAATTTTCGCAAAATTTCTAATATTAGTTGGCGTTCGGCGTTCGTGCTCATTTGGGTGGAAGCGTTTGTAGTGATATTAGACGCTCATGCTCGTTTAGTCTTCTGTTTTGGGAAATTATCGTCTTGTGTGGATACGAGGGCGAACACCATCTATAATTCTTTGGGTCCTAGATATATCTTCATTTTTTATTTTTCCTTTAAGTTTGATACAATTGAGAACTCTCGTCTTTCGAAGAGTTCGGAAGTCATTTCTAAATCTAATAAAATATAGATCTTGAACCGTTCGTATTGTGCAAATTACGAAAAGTGCAAAGAATAGTTTCCCGCTCATCGATTATTTAGGATGCCTTGGCGTCTAGCGCAGTTAAAGTACAAGCGGAAGCTATCGTGACAACTTCAGCTATAACCGACGTTGCCAGCTATTCCGCATCGGTAAATTGAGACATTTACCAACTGTCCACGAGATGGAAATGAATCCTTCCCCAAATTGAATAAAATTCATAAATAATGCGAGGAGCATTCTCACGTTGTCGTGAGATATCGCTTCTGGTTTCTATTGTTAACGTTATTAGCCATCATGAACTTACGTATATCGGATTTCCCAAGCTCCTAATTCATTTTAATTAAAGTTATGCTATTTAGTATTATTAGGCCGATCCTTCCCACGCCATCATCGCGGAGTTGATTTAAACAAACTGCCTTCCGAGACCGGAACGGTGTAAACCTTATTTCGCCCGAACGACGAGAAGCAGCACATTGCCGGCGACCTTCACGGTTTGCGCGTACGGACCTTTCATATTAGCGGTCTCTGGATTAATCCTAATACCCCGTGTTTTCTTCCCATCTTCACCTCGAATTTTCCTTTCTCCCGTTGAACTCTGTTGAGTCTCTTTCTTGTTATTATTGACGGTTATATGAATTCGTTACGTCGAATTGGCTCGCGCTGGGTATCCTCGCTTTTTATTTCAGTTGAAGGGGGCACCTCTTTGGGGACGAAAAACGACGAACGCTGTTGACTGCGATGCATTTTTCTCTTCCTTTTAATCTCTCGAAATGGGGAAACTGACGCTCTTTTCTCCGGCGACGTCTTTGTCTTCATTAATTAGGAAACGGTTTAAGCTCTCATTAAAGGGACTTCGAGAGCGCCTAGTTTACTTTTAATGAGACAATCTAGCCTCCTCTGCGTTTATTTTTAACGAAAATAAATTGTATTTTTGTAGAGGAGCTGCTCGTGTTTAATTAAGGTTGTTAATCCGTTTACATTAATTAGGTGAGGGTGAAATTCGCTTTAATAGTTTTAATTTAGAATAAGCTCCTTATGGTGATACTAATTTCTTGGTATTTTCTTTGAAAGGAAGGTTAATAAGGTTTTTCCAAAGGTTTTATTAAAGATTTCTGTGCTATAAGTATATATTACGGCATATATTTTTATTTAGGTAGATTGAACCTCTTTGGATCTCCCGAAATTCCAGCTTAAAAGGATCACGTAAATACATTTAAAAAGGGCCAACAATGGGACCATCAGAAGCCTAATTGTAAGAGTATTTTTTTACGGTCCCCTTCACCGGGATCGCACGCATAATTCTTATATGTAATTACGCGTCCCAAAAATGCTCAACGCAATATCCGTTGTTTACGCGTCTAACCCGTTACTTCTACTCGACGGGAAAAAATGCTTTTAATTTGTTAATGCGTCGTTTAACAAGAGGCCATTACCGGTCGGGACGAGAATGCGCCACGGGACGGCGGCGATGCTCGCACCGCGCGTAAAGTTTTTGTTATTTCGGGACGCTCGGCAGAGGATTACGCGTCGGAACCCGCCTTAATTAACCCATCAACTTATTTTTGATGTTAATGCCACGGCGAAGTCTTATGATAATGCCGAAATGATTTCTTCGCTTTACGCGTGGCGGATTAGAGGGTTTTACGTTTAAAATTGTTTTATGTTCTTTCGCGAATGGAAATGGGATTTTTAATAAAGCGCCGCGGCGGCATTAAAACGGGATTAAGTTTGTTATGAATCACAGAAATAAAAATATGGTATTAACCTTTTTCGGGTTGGTACCCTTGGATTCAATCTAATGCCATGAGCTCTTCGCTCGAAGCCTAAGGCTTGGAGCTAATCGACGTGGTTGGACCCAATCTTAGATGTTCTGCGTAACTAAACTAAATCATTTCTTTTAGATTGCCAAGTTCGCCGTCTTCCAACCTAGGATTAGTTAGAATTAGCGTCAATTTCAACAGCGGAAGGCAATTGAAAAATAATACAGGAGACGATGCCACCTACCTCAAGTAGGCGTAGCGTTCAAAAAAATGGATCAGCGGCTCGACGGTCTATCGCGTCGAGTATAAACTTCGGTCGTGATGTTATTAATTTGCCGGGGGTTAATTGGCTGTCGTACGCAAAAAGTGAAGGGAGAGTATTGAGTCGCGAAGAGGGTGTTGGAGAAATACGAGGAAGACGAGGAACGCGCAGCGTACTTTTTCTTTCTCGATAATAATCTAGGTGTGGGTATTTTTTGCGAGCTTGTGCAAGTTTTGTATTGAGTTGACGTGTTAATTAAGAAATGAAATTAAGTTTGGCAGACGAGCTTTTATTCGCTACGAGCGACGTCTGGAATCGACTTTTTGTCTGTCAAAAAAATATTGCCCTGTTGTGGCTAGAGCGTTCTTTTGTTTTCGGTTAAAATTCGATCGGTTTCGTTAATGCAGCATTAAACGGTGAATTTCTCGTGCAATTTCCAACTTATCATATCCCTTCGTTTTTAACCCATAATTGCAATTGAAGACTTTGACCTGCGCGAATCACCCTCGTTCGATGAATTAATTTCAAAGCCCAGATTCGCCGGACAACTCTTTGGGAACAATATTCCCGATCCTGGGAACCGCCGTCGGGCGAACAACAGGAACAAAAGGCGACTTTTATTGGCTGTAGTTCAGAGTTTAATTGCTACGACTGTTTTCATTTCGGGATTGGTTGCTACTGCTGCTTCGGGGACCAAACCGGCAATAATAATCTCGTCCCGTTCCATTCGAAATTCACCAGCTTCCGCCGAAAACGCAACCGTCTAATGAACGGATCGGTAGAGGGTGACGCAGTCGCCGTTTCTCTCCTTCGATATCGGCAGGAGCCGGTACTACATCGTGAACGGCCCGATGCAATAATGGACGGGAAACGGCGTTATTCTCGGATTAATGCCGACGAGTCGGAGGTTTAAATTTATCGAATTTATATGACTATTACGGAGTATCGTTTGCGAACGTCTCCCTTTTCGAGTCTCCATCCCCTCTTCGATTTGCCCCGGTTTTATTTGACACGTTGTAATGGGGCTCGGGTAACAGCTATCGACGAAGTTGTTTTGTATTCCGCTTTTGTTACGTTTAGTTGCCAGTTCGATGAGGTTTTGCGTCGAAATCGTATTTATTTTGGACAGAGTTCGGTTGTTAATTGTGTAGGTATATTGATATGGTTCGGTTTTCCTTGTAAAGGACATATAAAAACATTTGGCGGTATTGAGCAGGAGGTTATTGCTCATTGGTCAGTTAACCAGGAGATCAATATTACGCTGCAATTTATCAGCCTCCTTACTACAATGCACAGCATAAAACAGTTTAATATCATCCGTATACGTCAAAACAGGACAAGTAAGCGATTGTAAAAGGTCATTTATAAATAAATTAAAAAGGAGAGGACGAAGATTTGAGCTTTGCGGAACACCCCTTGTAGATACAAAATTAAATGACTGAAACGTTGTAGAAAATATAATTCGATCTACGCGTCAGATATGCTTCGATTAATACGCGTAACCTGGGAGAGGGGACGTATTGAGTAAGATGTCCTAAATTTGACGTTGTAGAACGATCAAGCATGCTGACGCGTTGATATGTATTGCTCAATTTTGAAAGATACAGTATTGCTCAAGAACTTTATAGAAATTATTTAAAATAGTGATCGACCGGTAATTAGTGATTAAGCCTCGTCGCTTTTCTTGTAAATCGGAACAATTCTTGCTCGTTTCCATCTCTCCGAGAAGGTAAATGTACCAACTGCCAAATTGAAAATGTTGGCAATAGGTTTGCTTAACACGAAGTGAGCATCTCTGATCAAGAAACTTGATACAAGGTCTTCACCTGCAGTTAATTTATTCTGAAGTGAGGCCACCATATTAGCTACATAGTCCTCACAGATCAGAGAGACGTCGAACGTCTGCAGTTGATGGAAGTTATCAGGCAAATCTGATGTGCAAGTCGGAGGATATGACCGTTATTGAGAATCGTTCAAATCAAACCAAACTAAACGATGGTCGGCCAGGAATACGTGTCCTTCCTTGCATTGTGCACGAGCAAACATCCATAACTGCTTCGGATTATGTTTGTATACGACTAATGTAGGATTTGTACGCACCTGAGACTTGATTTTTTTGTTAGAGATTGTTGCGTCCAATTGGCCTCTTGGACTAATTGCCGGTGGACTGCCTAGAGGGTTTCAAAAAATAAAGTCAGAGTCGACTTGATACGTGTATTAAGAAAACGCCTAAAAAATATATTTATTCGTGCATAATAATAAAATAAAATAGTCTTCTTTTTCCAAGCAAGTATTGCTTTCCGTTGGTGATTTTGTAATCGACGCCAACTTTTATCTCCGTCCGAGTTTTGTTTTTTTCTTTAATGTATGTGCGTTTTATATGTTTCCTTGCTTCTCTGTATTTTGTGCATCTTTCAAATCTGCTTAGGTTAGGTTAGGCTCTAGGTTATTTAAATATTCAACAGTTGAAAGAGGGTATCTTAACAATTTCTTCGTTACTAGTTACGTAATCCTGTAGTCACAACTGCTAGAGTATTCAAATTAAAATAAAGGGTTCTATTACGGATCAGGGCGCTCGATGTGACCTGGCATTTTGCCAGCGTTCGTAAGAGAGATTTTAATCTATAATATTCCTGATATTATTTATGGTCTTTGGTAGATCTCCATTTCCGTCCATAGAAATCTTTGGTCTTTAAATTTTTCTTAACTTCACGTGAGAATAACACAGAATGGATCGTTTCGTTAGAGTAGCAAATACTAACAGTACCTTTTAATGTAGCTTTCTAATCTAGTTGTTATAAACCACTGCAGTTCCACTAAAATTGCGTACCTTTCTTTTCCCTGCTAATAAAATCATCTCAGTTACATTACACGAATACGAATCTCATAAAATCGACAAGCACGTTCTGCCTTCCAAGGCAGCCATACAACAAAGATTGTAGTTTGGACAAGTTCCTACGTACACATTGCTCAGTTGTGGTATTCGTAATTTCATACGAAATCCAACTACAACAGTGCTTCAGCCGTCGAGTACCGAATAAAAATTGCATGTCTGGTATTTCCCGGCTGTCTACGAACTATAATATTAATTTAAGTATCCGCTGGTAGCGGCGAAAAGTTACCAGCAAACTTCATAATTGTGAATTTCTGCAGCTGTTTGCATCCATTCTGCTAGGTTTCCTTTTTACCGGACGGCTATATCTATATATATATATATATACATCGCCGTTTCCGACAATTTTAACGCTCAATTAAATCGGCCTGATTTATTATGATCTGGATAAATTTTATCTGGAATTATTCAAATTGAAATTTGATGCAAGACGCGTTTGTTAAAACGGTGAAATTGAAGAATAAATTTCTTTTGGCAATGCTATCGACACTAAACAAAACCGATTAAACCGATTAAAAAAATATTTGATCTTACTCAATGTGTTTCTAATAACATCGAGCCTCCAAAATGGAAAAAAAAATTGGTAAATTCTATGATTTCAAAGGCTTTCCGTCATCCGTTCGATACGATACTCTCAAGTGTATTTTGAGTTTCGGACAAGATAAAAGTTACAAGGGACTGTAACGTGGATACTATGATTGCTCGAAATCGCTTCCATTAACAACTGCTTGAAGAGTTCTTGCTTCATGCACGCTGCAATTACCCCGTAGAATTATACTTAATTAATTGAGAGAATCCTCTTCCTAAGAATCCTACAAAACTGCCGCCCTGCAGAAAACTGGACTTTCTTGGAAGGTTGAGAGCCGTTATGAATCCGCCACATGGGCTCTCGCGGTCTTCTAGACGAAGTCTTCATCTTGGGATAAATAATCAAATCCTTCTCGATTTGTCGTCTTCACCGTTTTTGTTCGGGACCGAGTAGTCACGTTGCCGTTGCTCATTGCCAAAATAAATGACGAAATTTACCAATTCTTCCCATTTTTTTTCTTACAAAACTAGTAAAGAAGTAATTTCTAACCTAGACCAATGAAGCTCAGATAACTCGAGAGTTTTAAGCTCCTAAAAGCATTCGTTACATGCAATTTTCTAAATTCTTTGGATATCCGTTCGAGATACTAGAGCTTCACATTCTTGCCTTTCCGTCCGTGTCTAATTACAATATGCATCCTTAATTGCGAAAATTACCAGAGCCTGAGCGAACGAATGTTTCCAATAAGATAGCCGGGCGCGTCCTTGCGATAGAACTACCCTTTGAGAGATGCAATTAGCATAATAGTAACAATAACAATAAGAATTCACGAAATTCCATACGGCAAGGATATGTAAAACGTCCCGTGTAGGTTTCGCTTACATCCGAGAAGGTCGAACGCAACGGGATCGTGACCAATTAAACCCTAAGGGTTCATCTTCTTCACGGTCGACCGCCGCTGCCGCCGCCGCCGTCTCGCTCGCTCATCGGCATATATTAACCCACGATTTTAATCTGGACGAACATCTAAGGAGCTGTACGAGTCCATTACGGCTCCATAAATTAAGAGCTTCTCTAATGTTAATGGCAGGGAAAAGCGGAATAAAGCGGGTGGGGGCCGGGAAGGAAAAGCTCGTGTCGTGTTTAGCGGTTTTTCGGGGCGCATTTTCCCCTTACTCGCCTCACCCTTCGATTTTCCTAGGAGGTTAGGCGGCGAGGTCGTAAAACCGTACCCCTCCACTCTGTAATACTCCGCATTATCAAAACATCGCGGCCGGCTGGTTACGCTCAAGCGGGTGGGAGCGCGCACAAAGAAAATACGGCTCGTAGCGCACGTTCCTCTCTAAATTAAATCTTGACCGAAGCCACGTTTCGGATAAGGTTAAGATATCGTGTTGTGTTCACGTTGCCCGATACAATGGATGCCGGAAGTTGGGGGAAACGTTGAAGTATTACGATTAGGCACGATGCCTTCGCACTTTTGCGGTCTTATTACGTTTTTGGGGAAGGTTGTAGGCCTTCGAGGTAAGGTTTGCCTTAATCGTTCGTGCTCTTCGTTTCGTCGAATGCGCGGCGATTCAGATTTTAGAAAAAAAATGGTAGGTCTATTAAGTATTCCCAATAAAATTTGTATTTTTTTACATAGATCACGTCAGGTAAAAACGTCGTTCTCTTCCGACGAAATAAATTCCATTTTATGAAGAGTTACATTGGAAAAGGGGATTATCCGATACTTTTATTTTCGACGAACGCATAAATATATTTTTTCCATTTTCGAGGCCCCGCTTTTTTCCCATTTTCATATTAAATACGACCCGAATCGTAAATCTACTAGTTCGTAATAAAGTGGGTCGTTTATTTTTATTTAAAAATCGAAGATTTATCTGTCCCCGTGTCTGCCGATGCCGCGTCCCATACGGAAAAAGGAAAAAAGAGACCTACCGGAAAGAAAAACTTCCTCATACAGCGTGATTTAAGAACTTGAGACCGTTGTATGAATAAAAATCGTAAAATATTTCGCGATAGTTGTTCCACGTTCGGCCGCAATATAAATATATATATATATATATATCATGCGCCGATCTCGTTCGGGGCCGAACAGCGCAAATCTCCCGTCATGAATCTTTCTTTCGAAACGGCACTCGTTCTCGTGGCCTAACTGTTTGGTATTCAAGCCGACGCCGAACGTCAGATCGAGAAAAAGCAGTGCAGGGATGCGTTATTTCGAGGCGAGAAGAAAAACGAATTTTTTCCTCGAAGCATTACGGGGTTTTCATTGGTGAACACGATTGTTCGTTTACTACCGACTTTTTCGCCCAGTGGCGGCTCGTCATCCGCACGAGTACTGCGGGGAACATAGTTTGGATTCGCAGGGTATGCAGTTCGAAGTAATTGAGTGTTTTAGCTGGTAATCCAATTTAATGAAAAAGACACGCGTAACACTGTAACGTAGGTTCTTTTTATTTGAAGAGAACATATAAAGTTTATTTGGGAAGATAGCGTGGTTACAAACTAAAATAAATGTACAGCTAATAAACGAGAATACCAATAATAATCATAAGATTAAACAGGCCTCAAACTTGAAACCAAGTGCTTCACCGTTCCAAGCAGAAGTTAAACTAAAAGTTCATTTTAAAGGTTTTGTTTAATGAAGTAAACATATTTTTCTTTCTTATCAAGTGGCTCTTACAAAAAACAATGTCATATGAATCTTATACCTAGCAATTGGCTGCTTCGCGATGAAGGTTATAGTTTTATGGTAAATTGTTTCTGTTGAAGAATTCTTTTCTGCCGGTGCTTGAGTGTAGACTTTCACGACCGTGATCCATAGTAGAAATGTCTTTCGGGTGTTGTCGCGTACTTGATGTTTAACTTGACGTTTCGCTGACTATGCTCTCGCCTTCTTCGGGAGATTTCTAAAGACCGGTGTTATCATTTCCGTCCCGTTTGACCTTCGTAACTTTTCCCATTCTGGCACTCTTGGTCACTGCGTTGAATCGTGTGGCGATGTTCTCTTGTCCTAGGGTCTTTTTCAGCCTGCAAGTGATTCCGTTTATGTACGTATCCTGGTCTCATGGTTTCCTTATCTATTCTATTGTACGGTTCTTCTGTAAAGCGTTTTTGACGCGTTTTGTTACATTATCTTCTTCTGTTGTGGATGGTGGTGAGATGTTGTATGCGGTTACCAGTCTGCAAGTCTTCTTACGGTATATTGTGGTCCAGTCTATGGCTGCCAATGCGCTCCACTAGAACATCTAAGAGTGGCAAGGTACCGCCTTCTTCGATCTCCATGCTGAAGTGGATGATTGCTTGTTGTCTCTAGAGTTTTTGGTCCGTGCGACCATCTGACAGAGGCGTCATCTAACGTATCTGTACCAGCATTTAAGTTTCATCCTGATGGATTCGATGGCTTCTTTTGCGAACGCTTCCATAAAGATGTTGGCGATAACAAATGACGGAGGAGATCAATCGGCAAATCAATCAGTTCCCGTTCTAGTTCTTTTTGTATTAGTTGATACTTGATGATCTCTGAGTGTTTCTTCCATTCGACATCGAAAGATACTTATTGAATCTTTCTATTGAATCTTTTCTTATTGAAAAGATAATTATTGTTATTTCGTGTTATTGTAGTATCCCGATAAAATGTTCGGAGTTCTTCACAAAGCTTCTTTGGTGTTCTCTGGAGTATTGTGCCAGCTGTTTTGGGACTTATTTGGTTAACTCGTAAGTAGGTGAGCCACATGTACTGACGATCGGACGATCGGTCTGCGAGTGTTGTCAGGTTTGTGTATCTTTGGTGGTCAGCTTCTTGATGATAACAGCTTTCTTTGTTCTTGCTTTGGAATTGATGATTTCCTAATAGCGTCCCTGGTTTGCTTTTTTTACCTTCGTATTTGGGTCCTTGTTCAGTTCCTTCTAGTGGTCTGCGTTCAGCATGTATCTTTATCTTCGTGGTGCCTGCGCGATCCATCACTACTGTTGCGTTCGTTTTATCAACTCGTACGACTACTAGGTTGTCATTGTGAAATTCTTATAATTCTTCTCTTCCTTGCTTATATTTCGCCCTGGTAGTTTAGCTCTCTGGAGGGTACGGTAAGTTTTAAGTACGTTTTTTCTTCTTCTTCGGCTGGCCGTTTTCGGATAGCGCATTCCATTTGAATGATGATTTCTTCTTTTGGTATTCTGGAAGGTGCGACTGCAAAGTTTAGTTCTTTGGTTCTTTGTGATAGTTGCAGCGTTAACATGTTGATGACTGTTTTACAGACGTTTACTTTTGGTTGTGTATTGGTCTTCTTAGAAAAGTTTATATATCGCTCGTTGAAACCACATCTCAGTTATTTTACTTGACGAGCCGCCACTGGAGTGGGAACGAGCAATAACGGATATCTTTGCACGTCGACCTTATTCTATATCACGAACGCAACGCAATAAATTCCATTTGGATTTTCGTTGGCCGTTACTTTTGATGGATTTCCTATCGCGGTAAATCGAAAATATCGCGAATCGCCGGCCGAAAAACACTTCGAAGACAGAAGCCAGACGATTCGAATTCCACGTGGGTGTTCGCCGTTATATATTTATTCGATGCTTTATGAATACCGCGGAGAAGGATACTGTTGAAACCGAATGTTTCTCTAAATCAAATAAAGGGAAAAGTTACTAAGTTGGTACTTTCTTCTCTTTCGTTTCCAAATCTTTATGGAATTCTAATGCGGGGAAAACGTTGTTTAGAAAATTTATATCGACGTGTAGGAGGAAATAGTCTCGTTATTCAATATATATATATATATATATATATATATATATATATATATATATAAGGCAAAAGTAGTACAAAAAGAAAGTAAAAATTACGCCGGAAGTAAAGCGCCCGGGGAAGGGAAGTTAACTAAACCCAAACTTTCCGTTCAAGTTCAAAAATGGTGGCGGGACGCCAACGCTAATTTGCCGTCCACTGCTTTACATGTTATACGTGTATTTTTCGTTGCGAATCCTCCGGATACGTGCTTATCTTATTTTTAGAGGAAGAAGAACGTCTTTATGTAGATTAACTACGACAGGAATTTCAAAAATCCACCTCACTAACGCAATCGCGCGGACCACAATAATAACCGCCGAATCCTCCGTACGCCTCCTCTTTCCTAGTAGAAGAGGCCATTTAATAATTATGTCGTCGTAAAAGTCGGCCGAACTGAGGGAGAGAATGGAAGATTTTTAATTAAAACCGAAACGCAAACGTTGCAGACGCAGCCTCGTCCGGGGGAAAAAAAACCGCTACATTTCTTTACCATCTTCTATTCCTTCCCGTTGTGTAAATAAAGAAAAGTAAAGCCCCCGATTATGCTTCCCAACGCGAGCACAGATGACGATTACATCCCCATTCGGTTGGCTCTCTCCTTTTCTCTCCGGTTTCGCTTTCGCGTCCTACCCATACGGCAACTGTTAATCCTATAAAAGGGAACAAGCTGAGAACGGGCACAATGGTATTTCCGCACTCCATATTTTGAGCATACGCCACTTCGAGGATGTCTGTATATCTAGCGTACATGTAAGCATCCGTTGCTGCTCCTTCTGCGTAATGGCTGCTCGTTGAAATAGACATTAAAATTGAAGAACATTATCCTGCCTTTAACAGCGGAACAAGTACAGGATAAATTGTCGTATTTCCGTCAGCTTTAATACATACATACATGCATAAACGCGAGTAATACGTTTTAGCGGATTTGGTACGTTGATGCGTTGGTTTAATGCGCGCTGATATATGAAATATCATCGTGCTAGGCTGCTACTGATTTTGAATATGGTTTACGTTTAGGGGATGCGATTCTTTCATTCAAGATCCGGTGAATATCGCTGTTGCCGCATTCAAATCGGGAGAATCAATTTTTTCCGCGTGTAGCAGCGTATAGAACACTTTAAAAGAACATTATCGCTTATCGCAGTAGATGTACGAATAACTAGCCATTACAATGGACCAATCCGAAACGTAAAGTTAACCTAACCTAAAATAAATCATCCGTCGATGCACGAAAAGTGCCTCCTCGCCCACTCCAAAGATACGACGCCGTTTTTCACTTTGTTTTGTCGAAGAACGTCATCGGTGCTTAAATTAATTATCAAGTGGAGGAGCCCCGTTTCGAAGCCGACAAAAAGGAAATACGGTAGTGGCGGAGAAAGAAGGGCGCGGACCGGGAGACAGAGGAAAACAATTTAAACAAATCGCTTTAAGTTGAAACTGTTAAACGGGACTAAAATCGTCATGAATGAACGAAGGAATGGAACGACGACGACGACGACGACGTCGCGAGAGCGGAGTAGAATAGAGCGGACCCCTTAACTTTACACAACCGTAGACGTTCCGACTTAATTAATGGCATTAATTCTTTTCACTGTCGCCGGTACTCGGTAATTGAATTAATTCGGAGGGATTTGAATTTATTACGGGCTGAACAAATACGCGAAACAATTCTCGAATTGCGCGTATGGACCGTTTGCGTAAATTAAAGAGACCGAAGCGCGAGGTACGTAGTGAACGTAGTCGTCTGGTTTCGACTCGCGATAATTGGGGAATAATGAAAAGTTGAATTATTAAAGAAGCGATCTTATTGTTTCCGGGCGCAGACGTTTCCCAAACAAAACATCTAGCGAGGTATAAATGAAAATTTGAAGATCAACATTACATAAATTAACAACATAAATTAAAACAGGGAAACCTAATCTATGCTCGCAGGAAGGTTCTGAAGTACTCTTTAACTTTTTTGTAGAAAAAAAGTTAAAGACAGGTAAACACGATAAGAAATATCAAAATTTGGTTAATTTTCATTCGTTATTTTGCAAAGTTACAGAAGAAGACACCCTGTACCTCATTCAAGTACAGATCGTCGAGTTTTAAAAGAAATACTTCATATTCGAGCCAGTGTGCTGCAGTTAAACTTGGCGACAAATTCCAGCTTTCCCAATAACATCCCATAAGCCGGAACAATTTCGTGAAATTGTATATATAGACCACCCTACGTCCATCTATCGTTATTCTTGAGCCGCTGCCGGATTGACACCGTAATCTGCGCTGTACATCGGACCGCGGCGGAGAGGTAATTGAATTCTCGTTGACCGCCACCTGTAAGTGGCCGGGATTTTTCCAAACTGACGCGTTTTTCCACTTAAACCGGATGGACGGTAGTCGGCCCGAAATTACCTCCTGGATCGGCAGATCTAGTCGGCCGTTTATAACATTCGATGAATTGATGATGTTTTCAGAGACGCGTCTCTCTCGTTTTGCATTTTTATACGTTATAACGAAGTATAGATCCTTTTAAAAGCTCTTTCACGAAAATGAAGACGAAAAGCTCGATTTGTGACTGAAGACCAAAAAATTAAACAAAATTCGATTGTCGAAAATGTTTAAAAATTTATCGTATATTGATGCCTGTTAATTTCCGCTGCGTGTTCCAAAGTCAGTTACACGATCATTATTTATTATTATTAAGAAGTATATTGCAATCCATGAAAAAAAAGCAAGTCAACTCATTCTCTAACTTTTCTGAAACTCACCACAATCAGTTTGAATTAACCTTTATAATTGCTTAACAGCTTAAAGGGTGAGAGTTTCGTAGAGGCTTGTGAGTTAAGGCTTCGGCCATGCAGCATTAAGACTGACATCGTGGCGTATGTTGAGCCTTCAAGAGGTGGTCCTGTTTAAAACTGAATGTGCCGGATCTAGGCTTGCTAGTTGACAAACAGGCTCCATGGCCAGTTGCTTGTCGTGGCTAAGGGCTTACACATGGACTAACGGTGCCGCTGGTCCGTTCTAGCTAATCAAGCTAGCGGCTGTCGATTACTCGTCTTATAGGTGGTCTTGTCTGGGGGATCTTAGCTTAACCACCCGGGTCGAGAGGAGACATAAACGGGTCGAGAGATAATCTTGATTACGATTAAGCGAACTCTGGATACTTGCCGACCTTTGATTTCAACAAGGCTTCTAGATCTTCTCTGTTCGCGGAACCAACATGGAGCACAAAGATCAACAGGAACATCAGAGCAAGGGACACCAAGTCGTGCAACAAGCGCAGAGGAAAATCCTGTTGCCTCCACTTTTTGCGACTTATATCAAGAAATCTCCCAAATGACCCAACTTCGGTATTTTTTTTAACGGGTTAAATATTGAAATAGAAGTTTTATCTTCATCCGATATCCGTTCTAACATTCTAAACATTCTTCGTACCGTTGATGTCGCGCGCTAATATTACGGTTATTGTTACAACGTTCTCGTTTGTTCGAAGTACAATGTTGCGTGTTTGTGAAACGCTATCAAGCACGAATGAAATCGTTTCGGATACAGCGGAAGGAACGTGTAATTATATATGTACAACGTGTAGCGTATTCGTACGTGTACGTAACATCCATTTCCATCATCGTAAACGATACACATCGGTCGTCAGTCATCAAAGTCAACATGGAACCAGCCGCTGTCGTCCGAAGCGTTCGTCAAACAGGATCGCGTTTAAACTAATTATTAAATAATGCTGCGTCTGTTGACATTTTCGTGAATGACGTGCCAAGTCCTCGCCCGAGACGTATTCCCGTATACGTACATACATCGTGCATCTCTCCTTCGCTCGGAACTAGATGCCTGTTCGTATGCAAACATATCCATCTTCGTGTCACTTCGCTTATCTATTCCTTCGTGGAGCGGCCGAGATGTGTATATGTGTGCACGTATGTACATACGCGGTCGTATACTGGCGTCACGTCACTATGAGGTTGCTCTATACAGTGTGATGGCCACGTTAATTACAACAGCAAGTGTTACGTACTGAAATCCGGATGGTTTAGCAAAATTCATTTGTTCTTAACATACGCAGACTTAAATATTTATCCGATCGATGCAATATCAAGTTCAGCGTCGAACATGAATGATTTTTCTGGAAAAGTTGATATAAATTCACATTTATTGAGCAATAACTTCGTTGTTTACACGCATGACAAGCATAGAGTAAACATCGAAACAATTCCAGCAGATAATCCGTATGAAAATCGCTACGTGGGCAAACAACCATATCCACAACGGGCGGCGAACACTATAAGTATAGGTGGCGGCATTGTAATGTGACGCGGAGAGATGGCTGTATCCTCTGACGCTAGAAGATACAATCGTGATCGATATGCTTGATGTGGTTGGTAACTCCAGTTTAATGGACGTACATTTAGCATTCCCAAGCAGATTTTGAGCGACGTGCGGATTCGCGATTACTCTTAAATAGGTCACCGAGAGTTGATGCTTACCGGATCATTGCTTAATCGGAAGGATGTTGGGCGATACATCGCAGACGTCCGCGTTTACTCAACATTCTGGCGATCATTTCAGAAATGCAGCGTTTCGTTTGTGTACGTGTTATTACAACGAGGCTCTTCTTTTTAACGAAATTCTTCTTGCCTATATGCGCAAAAAATGATAAAAAAAGACGATCTGAGGGAAATTAGAAGGAATAGGTGCTTCACCTCGCAATAAAATAGAACAAAACGCGCGAATAAATGTTAAAATAAGCGACTTTACAAGGTAAGTAAATAACTATCATAACGATGTACATATATCAATGTCCGCGTTGCTGTCTGCGTAAAACAAAAGACGCGAATTACATCCGTACGACGAAGAAAAACAACACTCTTCCCATTAATCCGCCGGGCGAATTTGGAGTGGCCGTGGATCAGAGTCACTCTTGGAATTCCTCCGGGCGGAAGGTTACAGCTGAAAAAATGCGATAAAGGGAGCAACGCAACGGGGTGAGGGGGACTCGGAAAAATTATTCCGTTCAATTTTCCGACGGTTGTCCCTCCTTGCGAAGTTTAAAATTGAATTTTATTCGGATTATAACAAATTGGTGTTTTTCCATAAAGAAGGAGAAGGTTGCTTCGGCCTGCCGAGATCCTCGGTAAGTACAAGCCGAGGGAGGCGCTCGTACGGCGGAAAACGGAAAGAAATTTGGTAGGGAAAGGGTGGAAGTTGAAGAATCTTCGTTACTCGTCGTTGCGAGTACGCCTGAAATATTTTCGTCGATTATTCATCGGAGTTGAAGTCTGCTTTATTATATAACCGTCCGTGTTGGTTTAGGATGCAGGAATAACTTCCGAGACAACAAACTTTTTCTTTTCACTCCCGTTAAGTCAGCCGATATTTCGGCGAGTACGAAATTTATTCTTTGCCAAATTATTGCGATTTTAACCGAGCGACGTAGCGAATATTTAGCTTGCATTATTAGATCAGCGCAACCGGCCCGAAGCGTATGAATAGCACCTTTAATAGGTGTAGCTAACGAATAGCTTGGTCGGATGTTAAAAAAGGACCACAAAAAAATCGTAAATGGAAGATTGCTGATGGAAAAGCAGAAGGTAATTAGAATATTAAAGCAGCGATGAGATATGTGCATCTACATGCGTATCGCTTTGATCCAAGTCTGACACTAAACGAATTGGAGAGTTATTTGAAATCAAGGGACAAGGCTAGAGAAGCTGCAATCCAAGCGACCAGATGAGTGTTCATCTTTTGGATTGTGGATATTTTTGAATGGGTTACAAAATTTTGGCCAAAAGACGCGCGTATTGGAATCTTTTTGGTAAAAATTGTTTAATCTCTTTATTAAATTATCAAAAAGTGTTAGGAATAAGCTAAATGAATTAGAGACCTTTCTAAATGTCCGATACGTTCAAATAATTCTTGTTCTTCTGTTACTCCCGTGGATTGGGATTCGGACCCAACATTTCCTTCATTCTCTCCAGATTTCGACGATTCATGGTTTTGTAATTTGAATTCTTTTAGGACAAATTTTATTTGCGTCTTAGTTATCTTCTCACAGCGATACTCTTATTCAATTCATTTTTAATCGCTTTATTGCTCCGTTCATTTAGTCGTTGGGTTTTTCCTTTGCTTTCATGTGCTAAGTTTGGGCGACTCAACAAAATCTGCGAGTTTTCTAGTGAGAGATAATGGATCCTTCTTTTCCCATGTTTACCTTAATTCTCTTACCTGTGATATGCGCGGATAGAAAGCCTTGGTCGGTAAAAAGTTTGCTGTTGCAAATACTTGTACTTCTTCATAAATTAAAATTCTTTGACCTGGATGATTTGTGTGCTACACGTCATACTCCTTTGAGCACTCAGCTTTTAGTGTCTTATACATACGTCAATCAAGAGGAATCTATCATTAGCGTTCTTTAGCTTTCGCAACAGCCTCCAGTGTTCTGCGAGTGCTGTGATTATCCAATATTAGCAACATTTTTTAATAATTACTTAACTTTACATTGTTAATAAAATGATCCAAATATTGAAAAGAAAAAAGATCATAATCCATCCCAACGAGTATGTAGCTGATGCTGCAGAAGATCCGATCAGTCATCGGTTTACCTCGGAAATAGAAAAAATGGAACATGGAATCTAAAAGCTACTATTCCGTAAAAAGCGAACAATGCTATTCACTAGCCTTTTTCCCTTTTTTGTTAATTTCTTTTTTTTTTTGGGACACGAATAGTCTTTAACGATATTAAAAATCTTACCAGTCCGATATCTGTTCTTTTTCAATGAACTTTCCGAGAAGACTCTTCTATAAATGTCTTTGGGAGATAAAATAAGGTAAATACCTAAATCAATTCGATTCTGAATAGCGCAAGTTGTTCTGGCCATTAATTTATGTCACGATCGGAGAGAATGGTTTGTGCTTTGCTACCGTTTCACGTAGGTAGCTTTCCTTAACGAAACAAACTAAAAAAAAAAAAAATAAGAATATAATGGATTCAATAGGAACAGCTAAAAGTGGAAAGCACGTACGTCGCATGCAAAAATCAATTTCCACTTTAAACACATACGGGTTTACCGTACGTGCAGGTTATATTTCCGTATAATATCGACGAGGACACGCTGTTCATGTCGTACTTAAAGGGCCTTTTAAAATGCTAAAACGTACTTTCAATGACCGGTTATTAAGGGCCGTTCGAAGATGGAATGCGCCGACACCGGCGTTACACGTTCGACTGCAGCAATACACTTTGCATGCAAATTAATTGTACGTACGTTCGCTTATTGTTTGCCGCGCCCTTGTTCCCGCGCGCTGTACACCGCCCGCTTTTGTTTTCCCACCGTTCTCCTTCCGTAGTTCCGTTTAGTTTTACCGTTCTTTGCCACATTCCGTGTACTCCGATAACCGGTATAGTGCACACATCGGGCGTTGTTGCACGCTCTCGGGAAAACAATTTGTCGTCGGCACGTCGCCGTTGCAGGTAACGAGTTCGGTACCGGAATGCAAATTGCGCTATTTTTCCTTCCTTTTCGCTGTCTGTTCCCGCACGGCAATTTGTCCGACCGGTAAGACGTATCGACGGCGGGTAGTGGCGCTTGATTTCGTGAGTTGCCGCGAAGAATTTGAATAACGAGGCTTTATTTGCGTGCCAGCCGGCGGCATAGAGATAATATTACGGACGAATCTATCCGTGGATTGGAGGAATTTATTACGAATTTCTTTTGTTTACGGGAGAGTAATCGCTATGGTCATTAGGCGATCGTTTCCTGTAGCGGCTGATTTACGGAGAATACGTGGAAAGCTTGAAAGTTATGCACGGTGTAAATATTAATAATTAATACATTTACACACAAATATTTACAATTAATGCATTCGTTGTTCATAGGCATTAATAATATATATCTTTTTTGCTATATTTGCTTTCTTCTACATGTTTGTCCCTTTATTTCATTCGAGCTTTGAACAACTAATACGAAACTATTTTTTTACCTAAAGTCTAGCTGGTTGCCAAGTCAGCTCCTTTGATGGTAGTTAAAGGGATGATAGTTAAAGGGAATAAAAGCGAAAGACTAGTTATAGCAACAACAGCCAAAAAAGCAGAGAAGAAGAATCCATACGAGCATTTACTGCATAAGCACATACGAGATATATACAGAACGAAAAGCTTCAAATTTAGAATTAAATCAGCGTATGTACTTGCATCTAATTCAGTAGTTTACTTTTAATTTTTTGCTAGATTACATTATCTTTATTGGGAAGTTCTCTATTAAAATCATTTAGCCGTTAGGTTGTTGCAAACAAGGAAAAGTTGTTACCCCGTTTGCGAGTTCTCAACCACGTCGTTATTAGATAGTTTTTATTATTTTAGGGATGCCTCCGAAAGAACATTCGTTTAACTTGTAGAAAATAGCAACGTAAAATACATACAGCCATGAGTAAATGTAGACGAGCTAAAACTCAACCAACACTCACGCCTAATACAACTGGAATAAACTATAGGATACGTCCTCTTTATCGAAGAAGTAGAAACTAACTGAAACAACTAACAAGTCCATAGCGGCATTAATGTTAGGAAGCAACAAAGCTACCGAACTCAGCAGGGCTAAAAGGAGAAAGTCATAATTGGGAGCTAGAAGCAAATACTACTACGAATGTCTAATTCGGGTAGAATGAAATATGGAGAAAGATAAAGATATAAAATTTAATCGAAAGACTTATTAAGACATAACTAATTACAGGTGCGGCAAGAAGGAAACGACCACAGATCTCGACGCTTTGACGCTACCACAATAAGTACTAAACAAAATTACTGACAACATAACTTAGCCTAGATAAATGGAATAAATTTATGAAATGCAAAGTTTGAACCGTAACAAAGTATCAATATACCGTTTTCCAATCCGTTATTTGGAAGATCTTCTTTTGCAGGAGAATCTAAATGCCGATCCTGTTTAATTACATTGAAAGCTGTTAAATTATGCTTTAAGAATTCTACGAATCGTTGTGTTTCTTCGTTTATGTTTTCATCTTCTGCAACAGTGAAAGAAGTACTTTTTATTTAAGTGCAAATTCGGTAGAAATCGATGTTGTTTAATCATCCAATAGGAACGTTTTGTTATAAGATGGATATGCATAGAGCACACGCGCAAATCAAGTAACAAGGTGGAAAGTCGCTGCACTTTGATATTCTTTTATATCTTTTACGTCAATGTTCCAAGCAAATGGTTTACGGTGTACGCAGTAAGTTACGAGTAAGCGCCGTTTACGCCAATATAGGCCGATATCAAATAATTGCCACACCCTGTATATTCGTGTGGACTAGACAATTGGTACAGATATTACACAAATACGAGGGGAAATAACTCGATTTTATTGGATTATGTCGTCATCTGCGAGATTTATCATCCCCTTTTTCCCCATTCCAATCTGCGCTAGCTTACTAGAACGCCTAAAGGATCTTTCTCAAGGTAAATGGTAAGTGTGTAGGGTTAGCGCCATAAATCCCAACTATTTGACTTCGCTCATTGGAACATTGCAAATGGTATATGAATCTGGGTGTTGATGTATTGTTGATCGTGTTCGACGTTGATGTAAATGTTGTTCGTACTCGACGTTGTAGTCGGATAAGTCTAAGCACGGTGGCGCGATAATCTTCCACGTTTGTTCCACGTCGCTAGCCTACCTTGCTTTACATTGAACTGGTTCTCCCTGTCATGCGCAGATGACTTGCACTATTTATTAGACAAAGGCAGGTGGAATTATTCCTTTTTTTGCAGCGACTAGACTCATGTCTATTAGCCTCATGTGGATGGATTCGTGTTGGCTATTGGTGTCTCCGAGAGAGTCGACAAAACACGAGTTCGTCTAGTCTCTGCAAGAAAGTAATTATTTCATCCGTCTCCGTCCTTTCTAGAAAGAACAGAGGCGAATGGAATTATTACTTTTTTTTACAACGACTAGACAGACTCGTTTTTTGTCGACTCTCGAGGCTACACGAACCTTCACTCACAAGACGAATAAACGCGAGTCTGTATAGTCGCTGCAAGAAAGTAATAAGTACACTTGCATTGATTATCTCTACTTATGAAGGTAGTAAGTGAAAGTAGGCTCTTGCACCTTAATATTCTAAGGAATGTAATATGCTTTGATAGACTATACAGTCATCTCACTAGGTACAGCAAAGCTACTGTGACAAATTATAAAAAATCACATCGATAAAGAACGCGGTGCTTGCCGATCGGCCCCGTATAAGATCGTCGCAGTTTATAAAGATATCTCTTGTCCACGAAACAATAAATTAGATCAAATAAATGGATGCGCGTAAATATAATAAAAAAAAAGATCACGTTACCTATCGCAATTCCTGATAGACTGCGACATGTTTAACTGTATTGATGGCTCGAATTCGGAAAAATGCATCGAATTTCATTATCCTATTTAATGACGATCTAGCTGAGCCGGTAAAAGGGCGCTATCGTGTCACAAATGGAGCCGAATTTATTTCGACAGCGCAGCGTAATGAATATTAATTAAACGAAAATACAGACCAAAATCGAATATATTCGACATGTATTACGTAACGCAACGTCATACACCCTGTACGTACGCTCATATAAAATGCATTATGTAGACGGCGCTGGCGCACAATAAATCCGATTGGTTTTTAGTGTCTATGCGGCGAAATTAATATTTAATTAGAATTTATTGTCCTAGCTGACCGTTCATCATGCGGACGTGTTAAAATAAAACGCTCCCAGTACATTTGGTTTATGGGAATTTAGTCAGTCGCCGGTGATAGGTTTTTATAGCGAATTATTCCGGCGGGCTGCGCGAAATCATTTAGTTGTTTTGTTATTTGCGCGAATACAAATTAATCAGTTATTTAACTTTGTATGTATCTAAAATAAGCAGAGCGAGCTGATGGAAGCGATGGAGGTTCGCTAAAGATAATTAATTAAATGGTACGTTGCGGGGGCCGATGTAATGTGCGAAATGTTAACACAAATAACGTGTATTTTTAATGGAATGCTCGTACCGATAGCAATAGAAAAATTTAACAAAGCCGGATGAAATTATTCCTTTTTTTGCGGAGACTAGACAGACTCGTGTTTCGTCGACTCTCTCGAGGACACCAGTACGCAACACGAATCCGTATTCTCACGAGGCGAATAGACACGGGTCTATCTAGCCGCCGCAAAAAAGGAATAATTCCACCCGCCTTTGTCATCTCTACTTAGTTTAGTAGAACAGTTGGTTAGCTGACGAGTAAGCCGCCGATTGTTTAGACTAACACTGGCTGGCAATTAAATTAGCAATTAGGAATACAACGTAACGCTTTTCGCCTGATCTCGTTTGTTTTCCGACACGCTGTACCTTTATTTAATTTCAATCTTCAATACCTCAAATGAAGTAGGTCGCTTCATTAAGCTCTCACTTATTCTCGCTTTTCTTATGTCGCGGGAGCTTACCGGCGGAAAAAACAGAAATTAATGGCGGTAGCGCGCCGTCACCTAAAACCGCATCAACATCGTTTAACGGGAAAATTCCTCTTCCACGTAATCCCCCCAAGAAATAATAAGACCCGTAACGAAATTACAACCGCGTCGGAAAACCTCGAAAAAGAAACGCCAACAAATTGCTGTTTTCATTTTTGTTTACAGTTCGGATAAATTAAAAGCTCGCGCCTCAAGTCCGTCCCGCATATAAACGGCGCTTAGGCGTTTAATTATCAAGGCGGCGCCGTTTCCGAATAAATTATCCGTCTTTAAAAACAAAGTCTATTAAGTTTTAAAGGGCGCAATAAAAGGAAGCAATTATTTTTCGCGATGTTTTGCGCGGCTTAAGTGCCTTCACCTACAGGTCGAATAATAACCGGGTTCCGCATCGCGATAGTAAACAAACGAAGTGAAAGAATCGTGGAAATTAAAACATCTAAGCTGTAATTATGAAGGCCGTTCGGTATTACGACGGCTTAGGAATATTCTTTATTATCATAAAGTTGCTCCGTAGCAGAAATGTATGTGTAGGGAGCGGCTAATCTAGACGGTAACACCGTCGGTACGACGATTATATTTTTGAAGTAACTCTTTCATTTGAATCAACACTTTTGCCTCTACTTTTAAGCTTCATCAGGATTAACAAGACGTTGGATAATTCAAATGTAATAATTAAGTTATAACTAAGCCTGCAGAAACAAGTTGTGCTTCGCAAAATTAGTAGAAACTAGACAGGTTCGTGCTCATTCGTGTCACGAGAGCCAATCGGTTTTCCCGAAAGTCGACTAAACACGAAGGTACGTAAAGTGTACTCGTTTCTAAAGGTTTGGTTATAGCCAACAATTAATTATAATTAAATGATGTTACGACTGACGAATGACAGAATAAATCGAAGTAAAAACTTAAATCAACAGCAACTGTTGACACCGCGTGTTCGCAAAATTTGAAAGAAAACAGGTTGACGGTTCGGGTTCGTGTTGCCTATTGGTTTCTCCGAGAGTCGACAAAGCACGAGCCTGTTTGGTCGCTGCAAAAAAACAGTTTTTCATAGGTTTCCAATTTCTTCAGCAGTTTATATATCCTCCCTCCTTTGTCAGATTGTAGTTGAGGAACGTCGTCCGTTTAATGCGTTTTCTACACCTACATTGATTTACCGGCCATTTGTACCAACCGGTACCAAATTGACAAATTATAAAATGGCATCCCGACAAGAATAATCATATTTCTCTCAACCGTAACGTTCCTATCTCACTACCGATTTCCCCCAAAATCAATAACTTATTCGATCGCTCGGTAACCGCTAATGCGGTACATTCCGATAACTCGACTGTCTTAATAATCTCCATTTCGTAAATTTAATTCTTTCCAATTCGTATTACCGCACTTCGCGAGAGACCGCCACCATTACCTCGTAGATAACGTCCCGTCGTAAAATTGGATTTCACCGCGTCTTCCGCGTCTCGCGATTTCAAAATCATGCCCCGCGCCCAGCCGACTCCGCCAATTCAATTCCGTCGATCTAACGATCTGATTTTCACTCCGTCATCGTATTGTCGGTAATAAGCCATATAAAATTGGGGAGGAAGGAGTGGTTTACGTTATTTTATCCGGTACTTACGGTGCGAGGCGGAAAACAAAGGAGGGAAGATTCTTGCACAAAGGCAACGACCCGCAAGACGATCCTAATTGTGTTACACTCAAACGAAGTCTCTTTCTTTGCCGCTATCCTTCGACCGGAACTGGAATCACCGGAATGGCTCTCTGCTCTGCGTGGAGACACGCCGCATTCGAAGGAAATAGAATCGGTATCTCAAATAATACGAATAAGTCGGCCGGCTCTCTTTGTTCGGACGCACTAGCGCTATTCCGTGGAATTAAACGTTTGGATTATTAAATTAGGTATATTTTAGGAACGGTTTGCTTTGAAGGAGCGTAGAGAGCAACTTATGAAATATTAATTTTAGCTTATCATTTACGATAAAAACTTAAACAACAGGAAAAGCACGAGCCGGATGAGTGAAAGCCTAAAGGAAGAAGACATTTTGGAAAATATACGTACAGAGTAAAAATTAACAACAGTACGAGATGTATAAGTTGCAAAAAGCCAAATAAAGAACGAATTTAAGTTTAAGCTAAAGAAAACAGTAAAGATCATAAAAAAAAGGCATTAAAACATATGGCCAGAAGAAAAATTGAAATTTTTAACGAACCGGAATGGATAATTAATAACCAATGAAAATGATACGATGGATAGATGCAAAGAATTGTTTTAATAACGCAAGATATGGAGGTAAGGAAAGAAGGAGAGTCGAACCTGAAGCAAATACAGGAATTGCGAGGCACAGAACTAGAGGAAGCGCACGGAAAATTTGAAAATAGGAAAAGCTGCCGGTGTGGTTACCTTGGATCTATTGGAAAGAATCAACTTTTAACAATATTAAACTTGTCGCGGGAAACAAAAACCGAATAAACGGAACGCATCTAATTATAAAAACATTGTAGCATCTATCGAGGAATACATAATATAGACAACGTATTGCATTAAAGCTCTACGAAAGCATTATAAAAAATCAATAAGTAGCCTAAGCAGGCGAACAAGGTGGTTTTAGACTTGCCAGCAGAGTGAAGTCATAGAAGGAACTCTAGGAAAGGAGAGAAGACATTTGATGCGATAAATACAGAGAAAATATGAGACATTGGGTGATGTATATTCGCGGATGATGTGATACTTAAATTTGCCTAAAAGCGAAAAAGAACTTAGTGGGTAGATATACTCAAAGAATACAACTTAACAGGCGAATGAAGGAAACAAAGGTAATGGCTATCTCCCACAAGGACGGAAAGAAAATAAATATCAGACTTAGGGAAGAAATGCCGATCTTGAGATACGAAATGATCGCAGCCAGGAAAAATCACGAGGAGAAGCAGGAATATCCAAGCCAAAAATCGCAAAAAAACGCGCAACTTTGTTGAAGATGTGCAACAATATACCTTCATAGAAGAATAACAGAGTCGATGAAGCTATCGTTACTGTGTATCCACAAATTTATTATCTCGAATTATAGGTACATGTTGTTAGGTAAGTTGTTTATATATTTGCTTTTGACGGGCTTTATCTATTTTTAGAAGAAGGTTAGATAAGCCGAACACGTGGAGAAAGAAATTGATGCCTGTCTCAGGTTCACCTTTGATTATATTTTCCGCTGTTTACGGCTTCAGGTTTACGAGCTGAATATCGGGTAAATCGAGATGTTACACTCATTAACTTAATTATGTCTCTTTCATTATAATTTAGTCACTGTGCAAGTTACAATTAGTCTCATTTTTACTGTACATCGGATCGCTGCGTACACGGAGTACGTGATGGTAGCTTGCAACGCTTTGGGCGTCGAGTTGCATCGGTGTTGACGCAACGTTGGTTGCTAGATTGGCAGATAGATCGGTGTTGATTACAAACTGAATAAAACTGAAAAGAAGCGATTATTGCGGTGTGCAATACCACGTACTAAGCCCGTTCCACTGCGAGATAAACGGGATTAATTATCCATATATTAATTTACTTGTCTTTTTGGGCAATTAGAGATTGATACGGCCAATAATACATGTTTATGCTCTCTGGACGTTGAAACTTTGCTTCTTCTAGCTTTAATCTTCATAGTGATAGCAAAATTTTCTGAGGTCTTCATTTTTTCTATATCTTGATTTTTCCAGACGCCTTGGAAGTTCATTTCGCAAATGAATCAATACTGTTCGTTGGTGATTTTAACTTACCTCGCTATTTTAATCATGTACACCGCATGTTCGCAATTCTTTGATTACCCTCTTTTTTGATTTTTGCTAATCCGTTAACTCAGAACGGTTTAACAATGTTCTTGTGTTGTCAAATCTCAATGGTAGTGTTGGTGTTGACCGTGAAAACCAACCTCTAGTAGCAGAAGATGCGTACCATCCTGTCCTATGTATCATAATGGCATTTGAATCACCTCGGAGGCTTATCAATTTTCCTCCTAATAGCATAGTTTCACGATATACTTTTCGCAAAGTCAACTTTCACAACCTTCCTGAAGATGTATTGGCGGCTGACGAATTTTTTATATTCCTGTGTTGATGTTGATGCTACGGTTGATAAAGTCTATGAAATGCTTTGCGCTATATTTTGTTTGCCCAATAGATCATCGTGGGCGACTATCGTTTAATGGAGTTGATTTGAACGATCCTCAAGAAAAGTTATATTCGCCGACTTAAGCATTGGATTTGCCCGATAACTTCCAACTACAGACGTTCAACATCCCTATGATCTATGAGGATTACGTAGTTAAGATGGTGGCCTCACTTCAGAATAAATTAACTGCTGGTGAAGACCTTGGACCAAGCTTCTGATTAGAGATGCTCGCTTCGTGTTAAGCAAACCTATTGGCAAAATTATCGATTTGGCAGGCCTTCCCGGAGAGATGGAATCGAGCAAGAATTGTCCCAGTTTACAAGAAAGGCGAAAAAGCTTTAATCATTAATTACGGGCCGATCTCTATTTTAAATAATTTATTTAAGTTTTTGAGCAATACTATATTTTTCAAAATAAAGCAATACGTATTACCGCATCAGCATGGACTTATGACTGGTCGTTCTACAACGACTAACTAGATTTTTTGGTTTCTCTCGTAGGTTATGCGTATTAATAGAAAGAGTATCTGAGACGCAGATCGAAATACGTTCTCTGTCGTTTAAATTTGTATCTACGAGTGGTGTTCCGCAAGGCTCAAATCTTGATCCTCTCCTTTTTAATTTATTTATAAATGATTAACTGATCAGTCAGCAATAACCTGCTGCTCGATGGTGACAAATGTTTTTTATATATCCTTTTCAAGGAAAACCAAACCATATCAGTATATCCACACAACTAACAACCAAATTCTGCCCAAAATAAACGTGATCAAAGGCTTAGGCATAACTTTTGGTCTAACTTTATCCTTCTCTAACCATATAGATATTATTTGTTTATGCGCCTCAAACATGCTATGAATTTCTCAAGAGAAGTTCACGACACTTTAACGATATCGGATTATAAAAAACACTTTTTTTCTGCCTTTATCGTGGTGTTGTTTGGTATCTCTTTTATATGTCTCAACAGCTTCCAGTGAGCTGATTCAATGCCGTTTTTTCTATTATGCAATTAGCTGCTAGACGGGAAATTATGTTAATTTTCTTCAATATGGTGTTTTTCTTTTCTTTCTTTTGTGAATTTACATGGTAAAGCAAAGATGTTTTCTTGTATCAAGCGATTCTGTCAACATGGTTTGTAGGCATGTAACTCTGTCTTTAAGGGTAATCATTATGAATTTTTGCCTTGTTCAATTTCACAGTTACGGAAAGTTGAAAAGTTACCTCAGAATACGTTCTTAAGCGTTGTAACTAGCAATTTAGTTGAGAGTAGAGCTCTCTAGCTGAAAGTTGAACCATCTAAATTTGCAAATCTCTTTTAAACCGAGTGGTAATTCTTTTCGTCCCGAGAAAACTTAAATTAAAACTTAAAGATGCGGAAAGGTAATTACCGCGCATTCATATTCTTTACGTGAAAGAATACACGTTCTACGAATAACAAATCTTACTCCTCCTCTTAACGAGAATTAAATAAAAAAAATTACAAGGAATCCCCGCGTTGCTTCGACCTGAAAATTTCAATCTTTCTCTCCCATAATTCGAATAAATAAAAGTGTATTTACGATGCTTTTGCAGATACAGCTTCTTTTATAAAGAGCGAATTTCGTGGCGGTATTATGATTCAAGAAGTTAAGCTTTTCGAAAAACTGTTACGTTTCGGCGATTTATAGCTAAACTTCTACCTTTTCAGGGGAGAAGGATAGACTATATGAATAATTCGTTTCCGTGCAAAAGAAAGATGTGCACGTGGAAAAGTAGATAACGGAAGATTTAGAGTTCTGTTCCGTATATCCAGGGTAATCGTCGGGGCGGAAGGTAGTGTAGTGATGGTGGAGGATGGAGGGTGGGAGGTCGATTCTTCTCAGTAAAGGGGTTTATATACATTTCGCTAAGAGAATTGCGACAGCGTCTATTTGTTAGGGGAATTGTGATGTATGCCGGCGGCGCATGTGAGCGATGCGTACAATTGTTAAAATATGTAAATACGGAATGACGGAAGATACATTTCCGATGAAGCGGAATTGTGAAGATGAGAATTTTTTCTTGCGACAGCTAGAGTGGCGGCGGTAGTGGGAGGGGTAGACGTTGATATCTCGCCAAGGCGTAGATATTCTATTTCGTTCCTGCGGAGTTAGATAAACAAAGTGTCTGAAAACACTTTCCGGTATCTACATTGTCGCCCTTCAGAAAATTTCTGGCGTGTCGACAAGCTTTTCTACGGCTGGCATGAAATTGAAGCAGAGTAACCAGGTAACGATTCAGTTGTTAAAGGATTAACGCAGACCCACTGGTAGATCGATGAAGAACGATTCGACATCGAAAGATACCGGCAAATCTTCCTTTGTTATTTCGTATTGTTGCAGTATGCCGATGAAATGTTCGGAATCTGCCTAGTCATTGTGCTTTTAATATGGCGTTGGATTTTAGTGAAAGTCGGTGTCATGTTCTGGTCTCGGCAGCGTCGCAGAAATGTTAGCAAGGCAAGCAGTTAGCATTTCTTCTTACTTAGTTTGTTTAACTTCCTGGTATTGTCTGATCGTGAAAGCATACGCTCGACTATTAGATGGATTATTGATTTCCGCTTCGTTTAGGATGTTTTTGATTGATTGATTGTTGATTGATATTGTTGATTGATTGTTAATTGATAAGTTGTTACGATTTAATAAAGGGATCCTTCCGGATCGCTCTTTAATTTCCATTTAAAATCCAATTATTGCACCACAATCATTCCATCCCGTGACGAAAATCGTTCCAATCCCGGCATCTAATTAGTCCACCTAACGTCGAGCTTTCATCGCGCTGCAGTACACGGCGTAGCTTTCGCTATTGCCAACTGCACGAATTAAAATGCCTCTCGTAATGAATAAATTTGCAAAACGCCCATCGCGGATTCTAAGCGCCCTTGCCGTTGCAATTGTGTAGCGTACGAAGAAGCGACTTGAGGCCGGAGGACGACAGGAGAAACGGGAACGGGGAACGGACGTTAGAAAAGCGGCCGTCCTATTAGTTTTCGGTCTTCCTCTGTCTATTCGTCCATGGATCATCGCTTTTTCGGTCGTAATTAAAGAACACGATGGAAGATTGATGGTGGCGGTCGAATCGTAGCGAAGTTTTTTCGCCGCCGGTACGACAAATGTCATTTCGTTTTCGCAATATGCGGACCGGCAAGTAACGTTTGTGTTCCTCCTCCTCTACCGCTTGTTCCGTTCTCGGATCGAAGCTGAGGAATGGAGGAAGGGACGTGCGGCGTGCGGAAGATCGGACGACAAAAAAGCGCTTAGAGACACGGAAAAAGTACGATGACAGATATTTTCTTTCCGGGAAGCTGTCTTGTCCTTTGAAATATAGAGATGTATCTGTACACGGGAATCAATTTATCGTCCATAATCGAGGAAAGGAATCAACCTTTTGTGACGGAGAGGAGCGTCCAAATCGATTTGATTTGTCATTCTACATTTGTTTGGACGTACAAATGTTTTTATCGTTGTATCCTTCTTTTTTTCGTAAGTCACTTCTCCAGCCATGCGTTTTAACAAGCGCCCTTACTGTTAGTAAGGAATAATTATTTGGAGGAAGTGAACGGCGCTTTTATATAAATATGTATACGCAAGAGATATGTATGTTCAACAACTAAGAAGGTCGCTGTTTGAAAAAAGAAAACGGAAAAAACAGCCGATTAATAATTAACGAACCATGCCATTTTAAATGGAATACTCTGTATATTATCGCATTTGCGGACAATTTAATTACTAGCAGAGCTTTTCCATTACGCACGTATATCTCCCAAACAAGCCCTTAATCAAACCGTCCTCAAAGGAATTAAGTCGATTAATGGCTACGTAAGCCGCGCAATCAATAATCTACTTTTCCTTAATATTATCTATAATTGCCGAGGCTTCCGTTTATTAATATTTTACTAAGCCCCTTAATAGTGGAATAATAGCAACAATAACAACCGCGATGAGAGTACCGTATTTTACTGTTGTTCACAATGTAGTGAACTCCTTATTGTTTAGACACAATAGTCTAGCTCTAATTGCGAACTTGCTATGCGGCACCGAAGTTATACTTCACGCTCGAGAAATCTGCGTGGCGAAATAGGCGGATCAACGCTGAGGTATTTATTATTAAGCCCCTATTGTGCGAGTAAACATGGCGAATTACACTACTGCGTTGATATAGTTTCTGCGCAACAATAAATCCTGTATACTGTGGCTTAATAGTAAATAAATTACGTAGATGCGGTCCTGTTGTTGATGTATGTTAATGATAAATAGTGTTTATGCTGCTTGAAATATATAGCTTATATAGTTTACAACAAAAATTAAATAAATGTATATACGTTGCTATGTCTTCTAGCCTTGTCTGCATACTTTTCTTCTAGTCTTAAAAAGAAACAAAGCTTTTCGAGGTAAATAGTGATTTTTTCATTTGAAACTTTCACACAAAAATGTCGATAACACTGGTCAACAAATTTCAATTTTTGATTTTGCTATAAAATAATTTATACTAATTTCAATAGAAAACATATAAACGTTTATTTTAATAAAAGGTAGAAGGTCAAGTTAGCTCGATTTTTTTTTATATTTCAATGAAAAGGTTTTTTAGATTAGTTCATAATTTAATGTAAATTTCAAATTATTATAATTTATAGTATAATGTATGATAAAGTAATACTGCTCCGTCTCTTATAAACAACATCTACAACATCCTTTCTTAACATCCAACAGTAACCTGCTAACATAACAGGATTCCATTGCCCCCGATACCGTTGTTCCATTCCGATGATGTCTTGGTGGAAGCGCTCACCGTGTTCATCGCTAACGTCGCCCATATTTTCCGGACAAAAATCCAAGTGAGAATGTAGAATGCGCACTTTAAGGGACATATTACAGCCAGCAGCGTGAAATGCTTGTAACATATCCATCACTAAAGTTTTATAGTTGTCAGCATCTTTGTTTCCCAAGAAATTCGTGAAAACTTATACCATGGAGAGCCAAGCTGTTTTTTCCTTCGCTGTTAATTTGGTCTCAGAGATTTCATCATTTACTATTTCTCGTATCTGAGGTCCAACAAAAATACCTTCTTTCAGTTTCCCTTGTGTTCATTTTGGAAACTTTTCACGAAGGTATTTGAAACCTTCACCTTCGAGATCCAGCGCCTTTACGAAGTTTTTCATGAGCCCAAGTTTCACGTGGAAAGGTGGTATTATGATCTCTTCTTTTTCTACTAGAGGCTGACGTGGTACATTGTCTTTTCTTGGTATAAACTGTTGTCGTAGTGGCCACTCTTGCTTATGCTTAAGCAACAGTATTTGGTGTAACCAGATTGCCTGCCCAAAATAATTGCAATTACTTTAAAATCTGCACAAATATTCCGGGAATAGTCTTTGTACTTTATCTTTTTTAATAAAATTCTCAGATTTTCGTAAGTTTCTTTCATAGAAACAGCATGACCTATCGGAATAGAAGGATAATGGTTTCCATTATGCGCTAGCGCTATTTTAGTCAAAGATGTATGTCTTATATAGTATGTATCTGCTTATCCCCTCGCTAAATCCTATCAACCAACCGGATTAAAGCATAACAGTGCAAACTTGTACATTCTTGAGTGAACGAGTGCAAAAAGTCTCGACCTGCATTTTCTCTGTAACCAGAGCCGTAAGCCAATGTTGCCGCTTTTCGAATCACTTTTACTTTATATACGTTGCTAAATTTCGTCAGTTACTAACTTAGGGTAAAAACCTTGTTGGTCAGTGCAACAAGCAGGATACGCGTACTTTCCGTATACAGCCGGAGTCACCGACAGGTTGATAGAGATCTCTCCCAAGATCTTTTTCGACTACTTCTTCCCTACCGAAGCTACATGTACGAACCGAAATGCCAACGTGGAAAAAGCTACATCGGTCAAACAGGACGGAATATTCAGTGCAGAGTGGAAGAACATGCAGTAGCAGCAACAAGGAGATCGCTGCATAACCTATAGCGACGTTAAGGTATTAGCGAGGACCAGCCACTACTACAGGAGGATAATACGCGAATGGTTAAAAATAATGAAGACTACCAACAACTACAATCGCGAAGACGGATACGAAATCGGCAACATCGATGCTGCGGAGTCGTCGTACAGCGAACGACGCGATTCACTGGAGCGGAGCGGTTATGGACCAGCAAAGCGGGACAGAAATGGGATATATAACCAGGAGCAAGTGACTAGAAATCTTCTGAAGAAGCTGACATCACGATTGGCGAAACGTTCAAGTTAGCGATAATACCCGAAAGACACTTCTTCACTTTCATTGGCAAGATTAAATATCAAAATTTTACAGACAGACAAAGGTAAATGTCTGCTGCAATGTGTGCTAATGGAAAATTACTAGACAAAGCCTCAAATGGTAACGATAGTTTTTATTAATCGCCTTTTCCATTAAATACTTTTTAGAACCACCTCGTAAAAGGGCGTATTTCAAAATTAACTTACGTAAACATCGGCAAAGTAGCGGATCGGATTCGACTACTTCATCTAAAAGTTCCCGATTCGTTAGCCCCATTTACAGTTAATACGCACGACTAATCTTTCAGTATCTTAATTGTATCGTGGCATGCTAAATATCCCCGGGGGATTTCCCACGACTGCACCGAACTAATTTAGAACGTTCGTTAAAGCACGTATTCAATAAATTTAAAGTTTGCGCTGCGATTAGGACGCCGCCTATGTAAGCTATCGTTATTATCGGATTACCTGGGACGTAAATAGCGCGGAGAAAATAAAAATCGCCCGCATAACGCACATCCTACATCTGTGTCTGGTCGATTCAGATTTAGTAGCGATATTAGTTTAATCTTGTAAGAAATGACGCGCACAGTTTGTTATTCTTTACAAAAGCTACCTTAATTTAGCACTGATTTGACTTGACAGATGCGTGTATCTGTATAGATAAAGAAGAGATCTCGTTAAGTTTTATTAAAAAGACCGTTCACTTCTAAAACTGCTACTCTTATTGTTGTCCACAAAAAATGCGTCATTCCTATCGCTCTGTCGAATATTAATTATGACGAAACAAGGTAACGCAGTCTTATTGCAGATTATTGATAGGAATGCCTCAATTATGAATCCTGCCACGTCTGTTCTTGTAGCAGGGAGTAACCGTTAAATCATTAAAGTCTTTCTATATGTGAAACAGTGCAACTTAAGATTCAGGGAATCACACGGTCGCAAAATTACTTAACGGTAGCGAAGCTAATTAAAAGCACAAGAAAAAGGGATTCGCCTTTCAGAACATCGCTTGATGCTCGACGGATATTAACAGCGGCACCAGAACATCAAAACAATTTTTTGACTAATCAAAAAAATCTCGAGGACACCGAAACCTAATTTCCCTAATTGAGTGTTGACTCGAGGCAACGTACTCGTGATTAATTAACAAAAGCGAAACGAGTTTGTACTACATCAATAATCCCTCTCCGCGGTCGCAGTACCTTCCACTTTTTTCCCATCCACTCGTCCACCGCGCGGAAAAGCAAAAAAAAAAGCTAACGTACGGTCTGAACAATTTTTCATCTCCGCGTTTTTGCGGCGTCGGTTTTCAGCCCGCGCCCGCAAAAACGCAACGCCGAAAAGAAAAGAAGGACAGGCGCGTCACGAAGTTTTTCTTCGCGTGTTGCGCGGCGCGGGGGGAAACTTCTCCGCCGCCGAAAATTTATTCTCAACAAGTCCCGGCGAGAATGTATAAGTTATCAATTCGGGGCCGTCGATGACGGAGAGCGACGCGACGCACTTTAGCCTGTTTTTAGCACTGTAATCTCCGCTCGTCGTACGCGCGTGTGTGAGGCCCGAAGGGGGGAAAAACGGAATCGGCGGTGTTTATGGCGACTTCGTTAAAGATGTTTGATGCTATTGAAAAGTGCGAGCTGGACGTTGCAGGCCGTGAATTGTGATAGGTCTCAATCAGATCAGCGAATTTTCTGTTAATATGTAGGATGAGGCGCTTAGGATTTTTCGATTAGTAAAATTGGCATTGTTGATAATGATCCTTTGAATAGTAATAATGATGTGGGCTTCAAAGGAGCCTATTATAATAAGCAATAAAAACATGGGAGGGCAATGGAAAGGCTTCGTACTGGAGAAATGTTCCATGGCATCTATTGAGCCAAAAGGAGATCTTAGAGTATTTATTAGGTTTAATAAAAGCCAACTATTCTACGCTATATCTCTTGGAATACCAATTAACTACTACAATGATATTTAAGAAAAGGTGGGAGTCGCAGGCCAGTGTCCAAAGAAACGACTAGTACGCGTCATTAGAAGCGAAGCGGTCGAAGAACCGCGCCCGATTAGGATTAATCGCATTCGTATCGCTTGCTTGGTTGGTAAATTTGCTGCAACGAGTTGTTTAAATAATTTTTGTCGCCTCAAATTAATTTCTTCTTTTTTTTTTACAAGAGTAGAAAGCACATCGTAGTAGGTGACTCCTAAATTTGGAACTAGCAATTCATAGTTCATCGACCCACTTTTTACATCCCTCGTAGCTTGCATAAACATTCACCGTCACCCACGTCCCATTGATATTTGCCAATAACACGTATCAGAAAATATAAACCTCAAACGCTCGCAAAATATCCGAAACGATATTCGACCCTCTCGGCGAAATTTTTAACGTCCATATTTGCATTGTCCTCCTCCTCCTCCTCCTCCTCCTCCGATATCTCTCCACGTTTCATATTTTTGTAAAATATATGCGGCGCCCGTAGTCCTCCGTAGCGCTGTTTATTTTAGTCGAAAACCGACCGCCACATATTGATGAATAATGCTTTTGACAGGCCCGCGAGAGTATAAAAAAAGGTGACATATATATACGTGCGTTTGTATGTTATATGCATACGGGCGCGCAACGGATATGCTTTGAGGGGTAAGTGGGTGTGGGCGCTCGTTATTTTTCTATTATATAGCGAGGCGAAGTGCTATCTGTGATTAATATCTCTTTGTTTCGTAGTTTATGGGAACAATATGCCTCGCGTACAACATACATGTCGACTTTTTTTTTTTTTTGGTCTTTCTGGTTTACGCGCGCTAAGAGTGCTTGTTTGCCGTAATAAAAGTTGATTGCGTCCGACAATTTATTCATTGCGAAGTTATTATCAGTGGCGTACGTGTACGATTCCATCTATCTTCGTTTTGTAATGATTTTTGTTTCGGCGAACGTGTATTACTTGCGCTACATGAGAAAATACAGCTGGATTGTTCTTCCTTTGAAGTGGAATGTTAATGAGTAGCTTCACTGCAATGCGACTCCAAACCGAGCTACGGTAATAATTGTGAATTTATTCTAAGCTAAAATCTAATTTAAAGGATATTCGAACTACCAAGCGAACAAAAATTATTGATCGTCGGATACGTTAAAAAAATTTGACGAGATTAAGTCTAACATCTTAACGGAATATAAGGAAGAAATCAAGAGCTTAAACTTAAAATAATGTAAAGCAATTCCAAGGAAAGATAGAGCAGCTGGAACGATAAACATCTGGGTCGACGACAATATTGCAAAAAATATCCTTCGGCTATCTGTAAAGAAAGGAATGAAGAAAGAAGACGTACGAACAACGTAGTTGCGCGATTGTGCAATGATAAACTTGGTCGGAGCAATACATTTAATGTGATCGATTGTTGTCATAGAGTGCCTAAAAGAGGCTCTAGTTTACGCCCAATTAAATTAGTTATTAATCGTAAAACAAAGAAGAATGATATGGCGATAGGTCCTATCGTCCTATCGCCCTCTCACACGTTGACAGCCGGTGTAGCCTAGGGATCCATTTCGGACCCAATTGTTTTCTTTCTTCACGTATACTTACGCTCTTTTAGAATCAGCAAGGCATTGCAGCACGTAAGTGTACTTATTATTCTTTCAAAGAGGATGGTTTTCTGGATGGGCTTACAAGACCTTGATGATATCTTTGATGCCTGCCACCGTCAATCATTTCGTATGAATTCGTCAAGTTGTCAAATTGTCAAGTCAACGATCATGATTTTCAGCAGTTTCAGCAGCAACAATATCGTCCTAAGATCATGCGAAATTTTGCAGCGAATTTGAACGAGAAGGCCCAGCTCCCGATTGAAGAAGCCAAAAGTTTGGGGCTATATCAAACGAGCTTACTCGAAGCTGAAATGCTTTTATTCATATATAGATCTTGCCTGCCGGTTGGTGTTAAGCTTTCTCTTTGTAATAATTGATGTGAAACGATCAAATCCAAAATTCTTGTTTATAATATCAGAAAACACGATCACATCTCGCTCGCCTTCGCTTATTGCAAGGCGAAATCGCATTTTTATGCCATGTCTACGCCACTTATTATAACCAAGGCTCCTTCCCATTTATATCCTAAGGTATTGAAAACTTCAATAAACGTAACAACCAAGAGGTCAATCCAACCGGCGAAATATTAACCTCTATCGCGCAACAAACGCATAGCGAGGTAATTTCGGATCCATTTCTCATTCTTAATTGCGTCCCATTTATCGTCGGGATTTTCCGGATTTTAAACCCCAAATCTACGCGGGGACAATAAAGAACGTTAGCCTAATTTGGCATTCATGACTTTCGTTTTCGCAATTTGGTCCTTTCGCCGGTCGTGCTTTCGCAGCCATACAGCTTCGCCGGTCTAAATTTAGACGTATTTTATATCGTTTACGTCATTCGCGAGGCGAGCTGAAGGACGGCCGAAGCCAGATCCATTAATTTCGGGACATTTACAGTAGCAGTTAACTTTATTTGTTGGGCTGTAAAAGAAGAAGAATGATTTTTATGCGGGACGCCGTTATTGCCGTTGCGCCGAGGATCATAACTGTTCACGGTAAATATGGAATGCAGTAATTCAAGCTAACGAGCTCGAACTTTTTATATGTTTATTAACTTCGATTGACGTGCAAACGTTGTTCCCCGTGCCTTGTTAAATAATTCACGCAATCAGGCGCACGAACAACATTCCGATTTAATTGGTTTTCGAGGTGGAACGCCGTAAAAGTAACCGGTTGATGCGGTGAAATGCAAATACGAGATTTCAGAGCAGATTCAGCATTATGCCTATGTTCTTTTTTTTTTTTTGTAAAAGCAGTGTTTGGTGCCTGTTAGGTAATTAGAAAATAAGATTTGATTTGCTGTTGCCGGTCGAAGGATCAGGACCGGAGGACTACTTTGATACGGGTTAGGATGTTCTTCAAGGAATAGTTCAAGCAGCACGGTCTTCCCTATTCACGACAGTACAGGGCATTAGCGGAGGAAGTCTTTAATGGTGGAGTTCCTGCGCGATAGTTAGAGCAGAAACGCCGTAAAAGTAACCGGTTAATGCGCTGAAACGCAAAGACTTGTGGCTGTTAAATAATTAGAAAATAAGATTTGATTTGTTATTGTTGGTCGAAGCGTTAGGACCGGAGGACTACTTTGGCATGGACTAGGACTCTGTTCAAGGAATAGTTCAAACAGCACAGTCCTCCCTATTCACGACAGTGTAAGACATTAGCAAAGAAAACATTTCTTCTTGATTATAAATGTAGAAATAGTTTACCACGAGAGACGACATTAAACATACGAATTAACATCTTCTTAATCGAGAATTCGGAACGAATTTCGAATCGGTTTAAGTATTCCATATTCCAAATGAAAGGGAACGTTTCATTCTTGTCCAACGGCTCATTATTTACACACCTAGAAACCCATTCTCGCGCAATAACTTAGAGCCTCCGCAATTCGTTACCATCTCTTTGTGTTCTCTTCGCTTCGCTTGCTTCCCTCATAACGGAATCGTCTTACCTTCCACTTTTCCACCTTCCTCCGAGCTTTCCCACCCATCGTTCCGCTATCTTTCCGAAGTTAAACGTTCGTCCTGCACCGGAAATTGACAGTTTTGTTTTATGCCGATTTGAAGGCGTTATAAAATTTAAAATAATAAAGCATGCCGGGCGTTCAACCTCCAAAAACCCGTCCCCGGGATCGCTCCCGGCTTCTCACCCCATCTCGCCGGCAGCAACGCGACGTCCTATCCGGTTCCATTTTGTTTCACTTCGCGCAACGGCGGAACTGCCAATAAAAATTTAACGTTACTCAATAATTCCCGTCCCCGGGAAACATGTCATTTGCTCAGTTTTTATGGGCTAATAAACGCAAAGGGAAACTCAACGGCCGTAGCAAGAACTTAACGTGCTCTATACCGAGCGTTTGCGTTGGATAGTAACATGCGCGTAGCGACACGCACAAATCGCTAAAATATGTTAAAATAAATCATTTTTCGGAAGACGAAGAAGCAGTCATGTAAGTCAATTAGATCCTCGACGTTGACGAGAGAACAGCACTTCTGAATAAGTTACGTTAAATTAATGCTGCTACGTAAGGTTTCACGGTCGCTGTGCATAAAGTGTGTGTTCGTTGGGCTTATTACAGGTTCTTTTCAGATCTGGTTTCAGGCACTTATTATGCTTATCGTACAGTTGTGGAAGCCCGATTTGAGCTCTGCTGTTGCTGCACTTTTTCAACGAAAAACGACCAATCTTTAACAATTCTAGAGCTCGGAGGAGCGAGAAAGAAAATAATTTTTTTCACCTCTAGATAATTGCATGTTTCATATCGTGAAATGACAAGATAACTTAGGTAACAGCTATAAGTGTCCCGTTTGTATAAAAAAAGACTCAAAATTGAGCGCCGCTAATCGAGTTTACTTTAACCTCGTTCTTTTTCTCATAAATTACAAACTATTCACATCCTGTTGCGGATCGATGTGAATTTACGGCATCCGCGGCGCGCGCGTGTGTAGCCGTCCCTCTCGCGCGTTCATCGGCAAATCTTTATAAACGACAAAAGACAATTTACGAGGCGCTCTTAATACTTCCCAATCATTCGCGGCCGATTGTGTGCGAGACATATATATATATAATACGTTGTGTTAATGCTGATCGTACGTTGTCGCGTGTACACCGAGACTCGGCTCTACGAAACGGGAAAACGAGGTTAATCGAGATATATATAAAGGACGGTCACTAAAGGGCTGGATATACGTTGTAATGCGCTATAAAATTGAAAAATGTGTTTGTTGCTTAATTAAAAAGTTAATTGAAAGAGGAGTAATTTACGATCCGACGAAATGACAATCTTTTTCTATAAATTAAAAAAAAAAATTGACGTCTACGCGCATGTCACGTGACGAAACTCGTTTTCTTGTGACTGGATCAGATTTTCTTGGTTCCTCCTAAGTCCCGTAATTCATCGACAATTAAATGCGCTTCACTGTTCAAGTAGTAATAGCAGCAAACCATGGAGCGCTCTCAATAAGAAAGATATAATTGGAAGAACATCGCATATGACGAAACATTGATCTCCCGTATGACCCACAAACAAAGCAGCAATCGATGCATTGGAAGACGCCTACATTGTTCAAAATGAGAAAAGCACGAATGGGCGAGTCAAAATTGAAGGCGACGCTGATCGTTTTCTTCGATGTTATGGATGTTATCATGATCTAATGGACAAACCGTTCTAATGAGCAAGTCCTCAGCGAGCTGAAGGAGAATATAAGGAAGAAAGGACCGTATTTGTGGAAGAATAATTAAAAAATAATAAAAAAGTGTCACAACGACGAGCCTCGTTGTGACGCTTACCTTCCGTTATAATTTATTCCATCCTATCTAAATCAGACAATAGCCTTCTCTCAGCATCGCGACCCCCAATTACATAATTTTACACGCACGTCGTCAGCAGTCCCGACGACGTGTTAGGCCATCAGCAGATTTCCCTATCCGAGGCATTAACTTTAGGACTTATCCAATTACGGATCCGGATTAGACGTAATACGGGCGCAAACGTTCGCTCCTTAAAATAACCGACAAAAAAGACATTAGAAATGAAGCTCCGCCGGCAACGCTCGGCTTAGCCTTAATTCAAATAATGGGGTTAAGTGACCGTTTGTTTTATCCACTACACCCCCTTAAAGGGCCTTAAAAGGATGCCGGAGCAAATTAGAGGACCGAGCGGCTCTTGTGTCAGGTCGTTGCGAAACGCCGCTTCCCGTTATTCTAATTTAAACTTCAAAAAGGGGATCGGTAAGAGGGCGCAATTAAACACGTGCGTGCTGTAATCTTGACGGAAATGTCTTTCTTTTCAACAAAAAAAAATTACAAACCTTACGTTTTCCGCCGGTAAGCACTAATAAGGGAGGTTTGGGGAAAATTTAAAGGGACGCGAGTTGGGGTAATTAAACTTTTAAAGGACTTATTAACCATATAAATTTTAAGCAGTTTTACAATATGGTCGTCTTCGATTAGGGTATTTTCAACGCGAGTAAAGAGAAACATGGGACGAGACGGTTGTTCAACGTTTAAAAGGTGAGTTGGCGGATTACCCAAGACAAAAGCGCTCTTGCGTCATCCCTCCTGGAATATTTACCGGAACAATGCTTATTTACCGGAATGATTAATTTATTCGGGTAATCCGAGAAGCTTTTAACGTAATTTCGGAAAATCTTCGTTTAAGTCTAGAGAAAGATTTTGTTCGGCTGCCTTGCTATCGTTTATATGGCTTCTCGTTGCGTTATGTGGAGGAGATGAGAAATATAAAGTTTGAAGTAAGTTTGGCCCTTGTTACATGGATATATTGTCGAAGAAAGGTTTGTTTTTTTTTTATCGGTTCTTAAAGATGCAATAATTGGGGGGGGGGAGGGAAATAAAAAAGAGGTCTGTAATTTTATGATTTTTCGTAAAAGCAACATACAACGTTAGTGCTACACAGAACGAGAAGGAAAGAATGGTTTACTAACGCAAAGGAAAGCTTTGAGGGCGAAAATAAACATAAAAGAAAGAGAAAGAAGAAATTCACGAGCAAGATATTTCTTTGGATAATGAACTGTTAAGGAAAGTACAATAAAGACGAGTATATACGTAAAACGCATCCTTACTTAACTAGAAACTTCAACAGCAACCGACGTATTTAGCGGTTAAAGGCAGAACTTAGGTGCCGGAGTTTTTCCTAGCGACTTCGAGACTACTTAAAATTAATCACTTATTTGCTGCTTCGTCAAAGCGTCCGCCTATGCGGAAGAATGCAACGCGTGAGCTTTCGAAGAGCTCCGACGTCGTCTCGTCCGTATTTAAGAAATTATATAACTTTGCGCCCGCAATAAGAAGTCTGAAGTTTAAACTCGGAACTCCTTAAGATACTTTTAAATTAAATATATGGCAGCGATCTGACGCCAGCGCCGCTTCCAACGCCGCCGTATGCGGGTAAGCGGAGAAGCGAAAAAATCAACGAAGGAGGCGGATGAATAGAGGGGAGAACAGGAAAAAAGCTGTCGCCGATCTGACAGAATAGATATAAACGATGTAAAGCGATAAACGTAAGGAATTCAAGCCGGTGCTGTCGGACTTTGAAAGAGAAAAGGAAAAAGGAACGGAGGAAAACAGAAGGAAAAGTTTTTCAAAGTCTTTAATTTACTTTCGAGTTCTTCGTGCGCGTTTAAAATCTTGGTATCTTTTTTCGTTTGCTTTCCGCGTTCGCGCCGACGCCTAGATGACAAGTTTTCCGCTGCTTTTCACGCGGAAATTATAATCGTTTTCTGATAGATTTACGCGGACTTTTTTCAGCTCGCAACGAGCGAAAATGCTTCGTATTTGAGGTTTTCTTGTAGCGTAGCAGTCACTATCTAGCAGCATCAATGTCGACGAATACGGACCTGGAAGGGACGCACTTACTGTATGCACGCTTAATACAATGCTTTAGGCCCTGAAAATATTTGGTTTCCGTACGCGTATGTTTAAGTAAATGTACGATTACTTTTGGAACTTATTGTTAGCATGGAATACGACGATATATTTAACTAATTTAACTTTCATCCCTTTCGAAAAGCTCAATAAATCGGCAGAAGTGACGATTCTTAACGACTGTACAATGACGGTCGGTTTCACACGGGCGAACCGCTATAAATAAAAGATCACCTCGGAATCTGAACGTGGGCCTTTTTACGTTTCGGTTTTGACGGCGTGAAAAGGCCGAATCTATCGGAAGAATATATAAATTGATGTCCGCTGACGTTTACTGCCATTAATAAACATGACTCCGAGCGAAGCGCGACTTACTTCACGACTATTAATCATAAATCAGATGTTGCCGAGCGTTTTCCCGCGGAAAAGATTCCTCCGTAAATCAAGGGGGTAGCAATAATTTTGCCGGTGAACAGACGCGTTGCGAAGCAACGATAGATGGCGACGTGTTAATTTGGTGTTAACTGTAGCGATGTGAAAAGTGGAGGTGGGTTTTTGGACGAAGCGTCTTTCCTGAGAGGAAAACTTCCTCGAGCTGCTTCAGGCGGAAATCGTGGGTTTCTTATCAACCAATGTATTCATGGGAACGGTAGCCATATAAATAATTCCATCTCATTCTGGGAATGTCTCACCGTTATATTAACAATCTCCTATCGATTGTTGCTTTGCACCATCGAAATTTTGTTTTTTCGCATTGTTTTTCTCAAACTATCAGGATATTACCCGGTATTACGTGGATCATTTGAGTGCAGAACTTATACAGTCGGAGTTCTCCTTTCCGCTAATACCCTCTGCTTATGCTTAATATAGTTCGGCCATAATAGCCTGTATTTGTTTTGATTTATTTATTTTTTTTTTAATAAGCGTTTCGATCAATTTTTATTTATCCTTCTTCAAGTATAAACCTCTAAGTCTCCCTTAAGTTTCAAGGAAGTGAAAGTTTTTGTTACGTAACTCTTCAAACAAGACAACTTCGACCAAACCAACGGCACACCTCGCCAACTACAAACTTACGATAATGTCTCTTAGACTAGAAAATATTAAACAGCGCTTGCGATGCTTAGTGGCCCCCCCGTTCAAAGTTCGCGAGATAGTGAATGTTTAACGTCTAACGTAATGACTAAACTTTTACGAATTTTATAACCGGCAAAGGTGCACGTTAGATACGGACCGTCGCAAAAGAAGTTAGACACACGGTTGGCGCGAGGGCAATGTCGCAGAGCTATCGTACAACGTACAGATACACACTTACGCTTCCGTCGAAGTTGATGGCGCACGGTACACGAAATGCATTAAAGTATTACCGAAGGTATATAGTCCTGACACGACACATCCTAGGCTTAATGCTTCGCTGAAGCCGTTATAAAGTTGGCGATAGAGTTAGTGTCGGAAAGATATGGAATAATCGCAGCTTCGCGTATATAGAACGAGAGGCACATAAATCTCGTAGATTCATTCTGCATCGCTTTAGCGTAGATACTTCTGGGAACGTCGAGTTACTTTAATTTAAAATGAAGACGGAAATCGACGAAGTAAAGCGAATACATGTGCCCTATACGTATCGGGGAAAACTTATAATCGAAGTAAACTTACACGGTTGCCAAAGCGCATGCATCTTTATATTTCTTCTACGACAGGAAAAACCTTCATTCTTCCAATTCTCCGAATTAAATAACTCTCACGATAGGAAAATCGTAGCCGAATCTAACGTACAACTTGTAGAACCCTTCTATTACGGAATTACAACGTAATAAAATATGAGCGAATAATTTCCAGAGCCTGAATTATTAACATTCTTCCCATAAATACCCGCGAGTGAATTATTTCCAGCGTAACCTAAAGAGAGGCATTTATTAGTTAGTTAACTTTGCTTATCGTTAGTTTATTACTGCGAAGGAGGCGGGCGGGAACGTCGGGGGCGCGAGGGTGGGGCGCCTGTATGTATACACATCCGAGGGTAGATTATTTATCGGCGAGCGTGACGCCAGGCAATAAGTTGCCAGCTTTCGGCGGGGTTCGATGGGCGCTTTCAATAAAAATTTGTTTCCGAACGAGCGCAATCCATTAGCGGCGCGGGGAGGTTCCCCTTTGACGGAGGAGCGTGTTGCCGTAGTTTTAACAAGGCTTCGATTCGTCGACTGTGGATATATTGAACGATTTGAATGTTTACGGGAATAAAACTACAACGAGAATGTTACCTATGCGTTAATGGCAATTATTAAAGAAGCAAAATATTTTATTGAGATATATGATTTGCTTTTTAATTTTTATCTTATTGTAAAGAATAACGGCCCCGGAATCGATCCGTGTGGTACGCCTGATTTTCCGGGAAGAGATATTACCATCGATCGCAACTATTTGCTTCCTATCGAACAAATAACGCGCGAACCAGTTACGTATAGCGCCTCCTAAACCACGTGAATCTAATCTACCGGCCGTTTTCCAGGTTGCAAATACGCCAAAATATTGCGTCGGCTAGTAGATAAATTAACACATCTTAGCTTTTGAGGAGCGCTAATCTAATCAGTATGGTTTTCAAAATTTCAGAGTCGCTAACTGTATCCGTTGAAGCTACCTTAATCACCTCAAATCTACTTATTGCAAATATTAAATTTTCTTGGGAAACAATTAATAATTTGCTACCTCGCACATGTGTATATGTACGCGTTACGTGTTCAATTCTACATCTGTTTACTTTGAACGTAACGTTGGAGTTCACTCAAGTATTAACTGCGGAGTTGTTCGCCCTGGGTTACTTAGACGGATACGCTGACGAGTAAAAATATCCGAATTATATTACCCCGTGACAAGTACAAAGGCGGATTTGTACAGTTGGAAAACACGTTTGTTCACTACTGTACGCTGTCGGGAAATGTTCTGCGAAAATCGTATTATTCTGGTGCGTAGTTTGTAGTTAGTTTAATTAAATTAGTCTGCGAAGTGGATTTTCTACGAGCGACACACGTAGATTAGTAGCGAGCAGTGCTAATACGTCATTTGCGGCAATATTCATGCCCAAACAGTGATGAGGCTAATAAATTTTAGAGCTGCGTGACTTTGCGAATAGGTTGTTTGGGCGCTTTCGTTATAATGAGACAGCAAAAAGAGAGATCAAATCAATAAACCTTTCGCATGAATAAGGCCATTCTTCCAGAATTCCGGCAATTCCCTCAATCAAGTATTTGAGTGAGTCTCTCCTTAACTTCTGAAATGGATGCCTTACTTTTTGCGTGTTTCATCTGGGTATGTGCAGAGCGAGTCATCACAGCGAGCTTGGGAAATTGTGCCTTCGTTGATAGAGATACCGCAAATATGCGCGATACAAGATTGATCCTTTCTTTTCAGTTGTCCTGATCATCTCGGTAATAGTGTTTTCTTCACCTTGCAACTCCCAACTAATGGTGTTTAAGTGCATTATGACGTCCATTAAAAATGTTAAATCGGTCAGCCATTTTTCGCCTTCGGTATCTGAGTGTTATTACCTGTTTCGTGCTTAAAAGCAATTATTTCGGACAATAATTCTTGAAAGCTTTCTGGGAATTTTTCGCGACTCAACCATCGTATGTCCGTGTGAAGAACTAAATTAACGTATTCAGCAGATTCACCATCTTGCAACTGCAATTTGAGGAGCCGTAGTTGCAAGCTTCGGGCACGGATGGAATTCGTAATTTTTATTGCGATCTTCATAGCTTCCTGCGTATTTAGAACTTTTGAACACAAAATTCGCAACAATGAATGAGAAAAACGAAGGGAAATCGTCATTAGCTGGACACAATCCAACAAAACCAATTTTGTTTCCAGTCATGGCTGGTGCTCCATCTGCTGTAATGCCCGCCAGTTTATAAATTAGTAGCTTGTAGCTTGCCATAAAATATAAGCAAGCATCATATATGTCTTCGGTGCGATATTTTCCTTTCAGATGAGATATTGTTAAAAATTGTTTTTTAGCTGACATATCATTAACTATCATTCGGAAAAAAAGGACAGAGCTGAGCAGTATCTGTCAAATCGGTGGATTCGTCGAACAGCAAAGAAGAGGAGCCTGTACATTCCACGATATTCTATTGCCATGTTCTGGCTTTTGATTTCAACACGTCTTGTGACTATCGGACGAGATAACTGAAGTTCTTTAATGGTAGACATGATCTCTGCTTTATTTTTAAGTTCTCCAAATAAAACCTCGCCCGCTTCGAAAAATGCTTCTTTCACAATTATCTCGTTCTGAAAGCGTTTCTTGTGTTTCACCAACACACGAGAAATTTTAAATGAGGCGATCGTTGTAGCTTTTGATTGTTCGGCTGGTCTTGTGAACGTGCCTTGTTCTTCTTGCACTTTTCGTTTTCTTAACTCACTCTTTGGTGAGACAAAGACAAATGAGATAAATGTACTTATCCTTCACCATATATTCTTCCTCCAAATCGTTATTAAGATGATACGTTTTACTTTCGGGTTCGAAAGGATAAAATAATGTTAATGTACAAGACTCAAAGAAGATCCCTTGGCTAGTAGCCTGTATACAATGTAACATATCGTTAGTGTATAATATAAACAAGACAGGGCCAAGTGCCGAACCCTGCGGTACTCCTAAAGTCCTATATTTGAATATCATTTAGAATTCCTTATCCCTTCCTATATTTGTTACAATATATGCAGTCCAATAGTATATTAGTATTTATTGATACGTTTGCTTTTGTTGTGCGTACAGAATTTCTCTTCGGAGGGGAAGTATCTTGTTTCCAACAGCAGAGTTGATTGACGTTACTCCTCAGAAATATTCGAATTACGAAACAAACGCCACTATTCGCGATGAACCGTCTCATAGTTTCATTATTCCCATCCCGCAATAGCATGTAGCCGAGTATGCCTCACGAACAATTTATAAGCGTCTTCAGAATTCATTGTTCTTGCACCCGCGTCTAAATTATGACCAAGTTTTCCGGTTATTTCGTATTATTTCCAACACTACGAAGCTTAGTTCGTAATAGTGGGTAGGAGAGCGGCTGTCACATTTAACATTTCATTACGCCACCTATTCCGACTGCTTACCCGTCCCCGCTTCCATCCGTAAACCCGCGACACCGCCGTCGCGCTTATGCAAATGATGTTGCCACCCGCCGCGCGGTGGTCGATGAAGCGTGGCTCGTCCGGAAAAGAAAATCGTCGAACAGCAACGGGAATAAGAGAAAAAAAAGGGAGAAGGAAAGGACGTTGGGCTGACGTATTTAGCGCACGAGAAGTTTTCACGGTATAGAAAGAAAGAAAGAAAAAAAAAACTTAACCGACATGGTGTCGAGATGGGACGAACTCTGACGGTCCTAGGAGTCGCGCCGTGTCGCATCGAGTCGCGTCGCGTCGCGTCGCTAGCGATTTCGGAGGTAAAAATAAAGGAAGCAGCTTTCGCTGTACTAGAGCGACATTAATCATTCGCGACTCCCTCGCGCTGGCGGGAAAGATAATTAATAACGTTATTTGAAGGGGACGTCCTCCAACTTCCGTCGACTATAATTCAACGTTCAACGCACACGAAATATTTACCGGGAGTTCGTACAGGGCGCGCAATCCGTCTTTGTGCGCGCGAATTTGAGCAGGTGCAACGCGAGATTGACATATTAATGAACGTTTGCGGCTCTCTACGTTAAAGAATCCATCGCGAACGGTGGTACGTACGTATTTTTTGTTCGGAGATTTATGTAAAACGCCCTGTGCGGATCGAAGAGAGTTATCACGTCTGCTAAGCGGATTCATTCGTAGAAGAAAATGAGGACTTTTGATTGGTGCGGAATTACTACAAAAATAATAACCAATCGAGAATAGCTTCGTATAAGTGCGATACTATTTAAGCCTTCCTAATATACAGGATGTTCCATCCGCAACAAAACTCGCGTTTGCAATCGAAGCAGGAGCTTTATCCAATTAAAGATGATTTTGGAGTTGTCGGCGTTTCCTTGTTTCAATTCTCATTTCAATGCGTCGAGCAATCCAACCGCAAACCAGCGGATTATCGGCTAAAGCAAACGTAATGAAAACGTACAACATCGCTACTTCATATTATTTTGATACAGTTTACATAGCTCGCGGCGGGCGTGTTCTTCTACAGTTGCGTAGTACACTTCCTCTGCTCTACTCGTTGGATCACAGATCAACGTATACGTCTTTTAAGCCGATAAATCCGCCAGACGTTCCTTCCGAAACTCCAATCGTCGCTTTGCAGGCATTCCCGAGAAGATATCTGTCGGGAGTAGCTCTTGTCACGCGTCCGCTGCCTTCCGGGCGAAAATCCTAGATGATTGGCGTATATGTGGTTGGCTCAGTAACTTATTTACGTGTACGCAAGCCTGTTTCGTATCTGTGTACCGGAAGGCTACATTTCTCATTCGATATGCTGTACACGAGTTTAATAAAGTAAGAAATTGTAACCGATGGCTGTCGGTTGAGTTGCTCTTAGTGAAAGGTGCAATGACAGGGATGATTTTGGAAAAACTGCTTTATTCTTTACTTAATGTTAGGAGATTAAGCAAAGATTATCGTTGCTAGAGGCGAAAAAAGAGCAGATTTCCTTCGACCGCCAACCAACCAAAATTGTGCTTCTAGCAACGAAGAAATTGGGCGATAGATAACGACGTATATTTCTGAGGTGATCGGGAACAATCGCTACTTACAATGATATTAGAACCTCCGTATATAGAGGAGAAGCTAATTAATAGAAAGCCATCTCGTCACCTAGATGCGCATCACCTTTACGTGCAGATTTTAATATTTGATTACTTCAATTCATCATCAAAATTTGAGTACGCCTTTCGTACGCTATCTCCTCATGAATATTACGAGCCCGCTTCCTCCTACAACACGCAGTAGTGACGCGCCGGGAAGAAGGGGAAACGAACGAGGGCGTCGGAAGAGGGTACTAATAAATTGATTTTTCATTAGGAACCAGCCCGTCTCTCTCTTTCCTTCTTTCTTGAGCAGCGAAGGAACGGAGAAGATTTATGTAAACAACCATGACAATTTCATTAAGTTATCATCAAAAGCGGAGCGTTAGAATGCCGCGGAACGGGGAGCTCCCCTCCAGCTCCGAAATATCAAAGAGACGACCCGAGATGGATCCCGAGATCCTCCCAAAGAGGAAGGAAGAAGACGGAGCTAAGGCCGTACGCGCACTTGACGAGTATATTTACTTAATTCATAATTAACATGGTTTTCACGAAATCCGGATACGCGAGAAAGAAGCGTCCCGATTCCCTCCAAGAATTATTATTATTGTTACGGTTGATAAAACGTGAAAGGCTAAGTTTTGATTACGTATTAATTTGCACAGCATTATAAATCGGTACGCCATGTGTTACATGCGATATCTTGGATATTTTGACTGCGATTATGAAGGGGCGTCGTCGGGAAAGTGTTTTGCTAAAGGATTAATCCCCTCAAAGAGGCGAGGTAAGCTCAAAATCGGTTGAAACTGAATCTAGATGCACGGCAGATAAGAGCAAGCAAGGGTGTTTGTATGGTTAGGAGATGAACGTCAAGCGACCGCGTTGTTACGCGCAGTGTTTTGCCGAAATAATATCAAGTTAATTCGACAACTCAACCGATTCGAAATGTACGCGGGATTAACGGAGAAAGCTTCGGGAATATTTCAAATAGCGAGAGATAGATAGAACTTCTTCCTGCCTCTTCGTGGAACTGGATACCAAATTTATGGTATTAACATGTAGAGAAGAGCTTTATTAAAGCGCAGAAGATATTAACACGAGATCACACGTTGGGTACAATTATCTCTTAAAATGGCTTCTTAATTTTAACATCTCAAAGAGAAAATTAACAAAATTACAAAAAAATTAAAGGAGCTTACGTGTTACCACCTATACTATCGGTAAAAGCAGTCAGTCGTATCTAGACCTCCGAAAACGATTCGACCATGCGACGGAGCTAAGAAATTCCTTTCTTTGAACGTTTTTTCAAGAAGCAATAAACAAATTGCTCTTGGTTTGGTATATTCGCCCGGCCAAGAATTTCATTACTTTAGGATGCGAAGGGGGATGGCAGAAGGAGAAGCGGCAGCGATGATGCGGGGCTGCGCAGCTTAAGAATTTAATAAACTCAAAAATTTGTGGTCGCCTTGTCATTGTCTTTTCGTCCTTTGTATTGTTTCTGTTTTTATATCTTGCCGTGCGCGAGTGTATCGCGCGCCTTCGTTTGTTTATTTTCGTACGATACCGGCATGGAAAATTCTCGGAATATGGAGGTCTTATGCAGTTTAATATTCTACTGCTGACTCTTAAGATGTTATTGCCGCGGGCGCGTTGCGATCTATCCGAAGCTTGTATCCCGTAATGCCAACGATTTTATGCATTTTTGATAATATAGTTGGTACACGTCGAAGTATGAGGCGGATATCTTTGTTACCCCATAAACTCCTGGCGCTAGAATGGAAGAATGGAGTCGTAAAGATATTTTATCGTCCATTTCACGGTGTAATTACCTTTCGTTTGAAACATCTATCCTTAATGTTTACGCTAGTTGCTGTACTTCGATATATCTCCAAGGTAGGTTACCATGTTACGTATATCTAGGGTAATGTTACAATTGGAATTTAGACGGGTTGAGTATATAAATAAGAGATAAATAAACAAATAACCATTACATAAAGGGAGCTGTTTGCATAAATTTGTATATAAATAAAAATTATGTGATAGATAAAAAGAATTGATAAAGTAGCTAAATAAAAAAAAGTATATACATACAGGGCGAGGAGCAAAACAACGCTATTGCAATTTGATACAATAATCTTTTACGCCAAAGTAATATGAAATATACTGCGAGAATATTTGCGCGCTTGCAGGTGTTGGTAACACGATTAAACAAACCAATCACGAATGATTCAATAAATAAGCAAAGCTTTGACCGGATGAACGTAAAATTTAGAAAATTTAGAATAGAATAGGTAAATAAGACACGCAAATATTTTTATATTGCAACTATAACGTCTTCAAGCAAGAAGCAGAATGCATTGACAAGTTTCAACTTGTCAACTGAAAGCTGCTTCTGAAGTTTTTGCAGTTAGCCAAACTGTGATTTATTGGATCGGTTTTTAGAAACTGAAGTTGGTCAGAGAAGACGAGTACCAAGACGCCCAGCATCTACAACGGCAAGACATGATCACGTAGAAACAAGCTGCGAAGACTATAAGTGTGAATAACGATGAAATATTAGATAATGCGGTAGGTACCATAATGATGAAGTCAGAACAAGCAAACAGTACTCGTCCACTTGTCGAACGACCAATCTTGGCAAAGTTTCTATCAGTTCTCAATACACTAAACGATCCAGTGGCAATTTCGGAGTTACGTATCTTATCGGAAAGCCATGTTCCGGCGAGGAAGATTGCATCGACATCTATTATGCCGCTTGTGGCACGAATGCGACCAAGTTTGGTTGTATATCCGCGTGCGTTTTGATCTACTTTTAGCAATAACCACACGAATAACAATGATATAACGTAAATGCACGTATTTGCGAGTTTAATTAATAATAAATGAAAAGAAAAAAAAAAAACTAACCATAATACCACATAACACGAACATCTACGCTACTTAATAAACCCAACCCGTTTAAACATTAAACAATATTCGACGGCTTAGTCTCCGTCCGATATAAATTACCAGAAGCGCCAAAACAACCGCAGGAACATCTACGTAGCAATACAACGGCGGGAAACTTCCTCGCTAGCGACCAGCAGCAGCCAAGATCCGGTTTGGACGGTCGTTCTCCACGGTCGAACATCTTCCCCTATTTAATAGCGTAACGTATTATACTAACAATATTTCATCGAACCGGTTCGCGCAAGGTTTCGGAGAGGGAGACGCTGCTTAGCGCGGACACCCGGAAGAGTCCTAGGGGTAGCGAAGCGATGTTTTACGAGTGTTGGAAGTTTAGTTAGAAACCGAAACCTATCGCGGGAAACTTTCAATAACGCAAATACAGCGGGTGGCGACGTAGGACGGGGACGCCGTAAAGAGGAGGCGGGCGTTTGGCGTGTAATGGACGACGTCGGTTATTGATTAGCGGAAATCCAGCGAGCTTTAGCGTCCGAGATTTGTTCGCGAGATAAGAGCGGGACCGGCGGGTAGTGTCCGGTGGATAACCGGAACCTGAACGTGTCGACTGGGTACGGTAAACGTGCATATTCATAAGTTTACTTGTCGAAGTTCCAAGCGAATCGTTATATAAGTGGCGCGTTGTTCAATTTCGTTGGTAATAATAATAATAATAATAATCCTTATTGTAAATGGCGGCAATTTGCTTCTTGGTGCCAACAGCTTCGCTGGTTTTCCTATTAGATTAGTTACAGCAGATCGGCCAGCAAGGAAACCATGCGGTTGGAGAGAAAACTGATGTTTACATTTGTTGATTAGCTGATTATACGACGTACTCTCAAATGCATTGGGGAAATGGGAAACCAGACTAATTGATCGATAATTATGTATATATGTTAGCTTTGTCTCCTTTTTTAAAAACAGACGTGACTTTGACTAAAGTAATGCGCGTTTTACTCTTTGCAATAGACCGCAATCTGCTGTATTCATTACGGTCAAAGGAAGACATCGTTCTTTTCAGGTGAAGGTTCGTTTTTGATATCCACTGTATACTAAGGCTGGAATATACGTTTAGCAGATTTGACATCTCTGACAGAGCGATCGATAACTGAGTGCAGCTTATTGCAGAGATGAGATTTCCAGCCATTTCAACATCCGTGACGGGATTCAAAAAAGATCAATCAACGACAATCGTGTCTCTGTATACAATATGGCGTAGTTAGCATTGAACCGAAAAGATCCACACCAACACTTATTGCTGAGCGATGCACATTTTCAAATACCGAAGGATCGATATTTCGAGTAACAGCGATATTGCGTTTAACATTGCAAAGGATCAAATCAAGCAGTCTTCCTTCAGGGTTAGTCATATTATTATATTGTTGCATGTTAAGAGTAACCATAAAGCTAATGCTTCTTATCACCAAGGCTTCCATTTGCCGAGTTGAAGAGCGCTCCATTTGCCCTGATACCGTTTTTCCATCCACGTGATGTCTTGGTGGAAGCGCTCACCGTGTTCATCGCTAACGTCGCCCGTATATCCCGGACAAAAATTCAAGTGAGAATATAGAATGTGCACTTTAAGGGACGTATTACAGCCAGCAGCGCGAAATGCTTGTAACATATCCATCACTAAAGTTTTATAGTTGTCAGCATCTTTGTTTCTCAAGAAATTCGTGAAAACTTGTACCGTGGAGAGCCAAGCTGTTTTTTCCTTCGCTGTTAATTTGGTCTCAAAGATTTCATCATTTACTATTTCTCGTATCTGAGGTCCAACAAAAATACTTTCTTTCAGTTTCCCTTGTGTTCATTTTGGAAACTTTTCACGAAGGTATTTGAAACCTTCACCTTCGAGATCCAGCGCCTTTACGAAGTTTTTCATGAGTCCAAGTTTCACGTGAAGAGGTGGTATTGTGATCTCTTCTTTTTCTACTAGAGGCTGATGTTGTACATTGTTCTTTTCCTGGTATAAACTGTTGTCTTAGTGGTCACTCTTGCTTATGCTTAAGCAACAGTATTTGGTGTAACCAGATTGCCTAGCCAAAATAATTGCAATTACTTTAAAATCTGCACAAATATTGCAGGAATAGTCTTTGTACTTCATCTTTTCTAATAAAATTTTCAGATTTTCGTAAGTTTCTTTCATAGAAACAGCATGACCTATCGGAATAAAAGAATAATGGTTTCCATCATGCGCTAGCGCTATTTCAGTCAAAGATGTATCTTTTATATAGTATGTATCTGTTTATCGCCTCCCCAAATCGTATCAACCAACCAGATTAAAGCATAGCAGTGCTAACTTGTACATTCTTGAGTGAACGAGTCAAGTCACGTCTGCAACAAGTCTCCACCTGCATTTTCTCCCTAACCAGACCTAAGCCAATGTTGCCGCTTTTCGAATCGTTTTGACTTTATATATGCCGATTCAATTTCATCAGTAACTAACTTAGGGTAAAAACCTTGTTGGTCCGTGCGATTAACGCCGCAGATACGCGAATACGCGCATAAAGCAAATAGAAGTAGTTGCGAAGTAACTTTTATTATGTTATCTCTAGAACCGTATGGATTCGTTAGACAAAGTCTAGTGTTAAATTTTCACCTACGTACGTATATTGAAACAATATAGAGCGTAACGGAATACGTTTTCGCTATCGGAAATTTATTCCTCCCACACACACACACACACACGTTTATAACTACTGGCGAGCGAAGCTTAGTACCAACATGCAAATCGCGTGGGAATTAGAGTTTACGTTCGACGTATCCTATTATTTATGCAAATAGTTAACTGTTTATTTATCAGATTATGTAAATATTTATAGCATATATCGCGTTCCTTCCAGGATAGTGTGCGTGAAGTTCGTAGGGAATACGCTAGGCGACGCTAAAGCTTGTTTCACGTGATAAAATAGATAGTTGGAAATTTATGGAGGGGGGGCGGTATCAAACGGAATCGTGCGGTATTGTTATTCCGGACAGAATCGATTGTAACGGTTAGATTAAATTGATACATTGTTTGAGATTGTTTTGCGCGATACGTTTTTTTTTTTGGAAGCTTTTTTTGTGCCGAAAAACGTTTGAGTTATTTTATTTCGTAAGCGATAACTACGTTTACAACGTTTCTTTCTAATCAGGAATTAAGTTACTCTCTAACGAAGGTTTAACACGTAATTACTCTATGCCCCCGCTGGTAGATTAAAGAAACGTGCAAAAGTTTTGAAAACCTTGCATAGTAGCATCCTCCATTTTATAGAACAGAGTAGTCTTTGCGAAAATAGATTTTTTTTTTGTAAGACCGGTGAGATTGATCCATTTTACTCATTGAAAAACACGCGGCCTTGCAGATTTAAGCATTAAGAGGATTCGTGTATTGTCGTGTAGCTGGTAGCGTGGCCGTCCGGTAAAGGGAAGCCGCAAATTCGGGTATTATCGGTATCCTCAAATTTTATTTCATTAATTAGATCTTATTACGTCGATTAAATCAAGAGTAACCGATTTTATTTTGGAGCTTGCTGAAAGAAGTTAATAACGTTGAGAGGAATCCTACCAAATTGGTTAAAATGGCAAACTAGCAGTGTTGATTAATCTGCAATTAATAGAAAAACAACCGAACAACGCATTATTGTAAAAGCTCAAATTTGTAAAATGCTCGCGGCGCTGTCGTAGCTTTTGCATGTCGTCGATTGGCCTGCAAAATATATCAAGAAAACACCCTTCGGAAAGGGATACAACGCGAAGCGCATCAGTCGACGTATCGCTCAAAATGGCGTCGTATCCGCGGTAGTAACCGGATCTCTCTCCCAGCAATAGTATTACCGCCGTCTTAGTATACCCCTCGCGCTTAACATGGAACTAGTCGCCGGGTCGTTCACAACAGCGCGCCGTACATTCGAAACGCGACGAAGAAGAAGCGAAGCGCTAACGACGGGAACGGCGTAATAGGGGGCGCTAGTGACGCGCCGCGACGAACGAACGGGCGAAGGTAGCAAAGACCTCCGGTTACTTACCGTACACGTCTAAGCAGCCCTGCTGGATCTTCATGATGCTGGTGTTAATCTGGCACATGTAGCAGCCGCGATCCGATTCCTTCAGCTGTCTGATGCGGAGCTGCCAGGTTCGCAGGTTGTCGTGCGAGACGCTAATGCGGGAATTATGTGTAACTACCATCGACTGTAAGCTGAGGATGGTTTGATCTTCGGCTCGTACCCAGGCGACCTGGAACAACATCACGAGAGATGTCAATTAAGGGATTCACCTTCACGACGCTCCGTCGGAACGGGCGGAATGTTGTGAAGGTGAGAAAGGGGATGGGGATGTATGTATGTATGTATGTATGCAAGGAATTCGTACGTAGGTTGACGCGCTAGTTTTGATCTTACGTATTCGCTTATTTATGCGGGAGAGGGAGGGTTTGGAAGACTTTTATTGTGCGTCGAAAGTTTCTGCACGTTCGACAAAAGGAGCATCGAAAATTTATTCGTTGGTACCACCAACAGATTTAAATTGTACATGTTCACACTTTATAGGAAACAATACTAAAAAGAAATAAATAAAAAAATCTTTGAGGTGTGCCACAAGGGCCGCAGTTAGGACCATTATTCTTTAGTATTTTTATCAATGAGATCTCCGCAGGCAGTTTTCGGCACTCTAAGTTAAGACAGTTACCGATGATGCCCTAATCGAAAAAAAAAATTACGCATTTTCTTCCTATTGCAGTATCACCAGGCCGCAGAATAATTTCGAGAAATATGTGTGTCCTTGCGTTAACTTAATTTTTAGTGGAAGAGTAGTCCGCAGGAGGAATGATGCTGTTATTTTAACTCGCGTTATTTGAGCAACTTCTTTCTTTTTTTTTGTAGTTTCCTCTTGTTTTTCCATATACCGCTTACATATATATTTTCTTTAATTTGTATCACATTGTTATTGGGAATTTTTTGTGCCTATCGGACGATCTACTTCTTGGCATTTCGCAGATTACAGCGAGAGTATTGCGATATTTGGAATAAGTAATTCGATTAGTCCCTAGCGTACGCGGAGGCCGCGAACATACCCGTTGGAGGAAGTTGAATATTAAATTACATAATGAAGAAGAGCCGTTTATTTGTCATAAATGCTGATAAAGGTCAAGTTTTAGTAGTCATGCGTCAATCTCTGCATATATCCAAAGCAGACGCTTATAATAACACGCTATGCCTTATTATATTCATTTTCCGTTTATAAATACTTTGAGTCCTTCTATGCAAGTTTATTTTTGCAAAGCGAGACAATCATTAAAGTCTTCTTCGAATTTGAGCGAGTTCGGTCTCATGCCTCGGAATCTTTCAAGTACAACGAAATATAATCAAAAGCTGCGAACGGACGAAATGCATTCCGTCTAGGCGCCGATTCATATCGCGCAAATATCCGTCATCCATGAAACGCAATTCTAGGGTCTTTTCCTTTATCCCTTCACCGTTAGCTTTCAAGTTGCATCGACGCCGAGACCCTCCACTGCTGTCTCGCTTATATAATATCTGTAACGTGCATGTAGCGTGAAGCGTAAATTCCGATGCGGAGAAGTTTTATCCGCGCGTGTGCGGAAGCAAACAAATGCTCTTTACGGCGATCACGTTCGCCGGGAGAACGGGCGACACCCTTTTCCAAACTGTAAAACAGATACACACGGGGCGGTAATTGAATCCGGGACCCGTGATTCGAATAATAAAACGTGCGCGCGTACGCCGCGCGCGGCTTCCTATTTACGCTCATTGTTATTGCGTCAAATGCGGGCACTGATCGTAACTTTATTACGGGGCGGACGCGGAATTTTGGGATAAAATTCGCGGAAGCGCGGCTGCTTTCGGGCGGTAATTCGTTTTTACGCGAAAACGAATTATGCAGATGCACTCGCGCGGTGCGCTTGTCAGCTTGTTCGAGAGGATCGAATTTACAATCAATACGATCAGGCGATAATACATTTCCAAAGTGTTTGGTACCGAAACTTCAGCCTGCGCACTCCCCTCCACGCGTACCAGCAACTGGTAGGAGATCGCTGTTGTTCGAAAGTTGGGGAGAACTAAAGCGCGTGTAATGGTAGCGTCGTTCAAAGTTTGAAATGTTTCTCTCTTCTGAGGAGGACTAATTTTAAATGTTAAAGGAAGTCTGCAGTGGCAGCCTTCGAAGAAATTCGAATATCTCAAAAAAAAAAAAAAAACGTTGACTTTTGTACGATATGTATTTGTCTAAAACGGGCCTTGCAAGATGTAAGTGTTTAAGATAAGAAGAATCAATTTTCCAGCGTTGCGACCTCGTCCAATAAAACTTTCTTTAGGTTCTAAAAACGACGTACATTTAATGACAAATAGGCACCTATGAAGATCTCAAGCGTCTGATGGACCAACGGGTTGCTTGTTGACCTGAAACTCAACGGTTAACGGGATTGAAAATTGTCCTTGTAACTCCTGAAATTACATAAAACGCCATGTCTGGATATTTCGAAAACAGGAGATCGTCACCGCTTGATAAGTACCTGCACCTCTCATCTATCAGAAGAAATAAATAGCCGTAGCAAGCTGATAACGGAGACCTTCGGTATGACCAATTGTTGGATTCATTGTTTCGTTTTGTCTTTGTTTAATTTTAAGCGATCGGTGTCGATCATCTCGAGTAGGAGTTCCTCCACGTAAGCAATAGTCGCATATATGCGTCTTAATTGAGACTAAGATAGAAGTAGATGCGTCCTGATAACGTGTGATGTCATTTCGTCAGCAAACAAATGACGGGAGATGTTAGCAAAAACGACGCGCCGAGATCCTTTCCATCGCACGTCATCTGTATGCATGTCATCGTTGAACATTAGCTATTCCCAATAATTCAAAATAGAAACCAAAGAGAAAATAGATTAGAGAATTAGAAGTAAACACACGTAGGCTTAAAACATCTGCCATCGTATCACGGAAGGGCGTCCTCGATCGTAGGGAATTCCTGAGCGATCGCGGCGGTCCGCTGAATAATGCATTAGATCAGGTGGAATTCTCACAATCTAATTCCTTCATAAAAAATTAATGTCGTATCAACTGTGCGGTTATTCCGCACGCTCGTAGTTTATACCTACTACGACTACGTCGTAGTACGGCCACACGGCATTAGATAAAACACAAAACACAATCTTCCTTTCTCCCGGCGTACAATATTGATTCGTTCGCGTAACGTTACGTAGCGTAGGGGACCGGCGGAGCAAAGACGGTGCGGCATTATAGGACTTATAGGGCGGGTAGAAGGCGTCCTTCAATAACATTATTGACTTTGGTGATTCGGGGACGTGTTGCTGACCGTTACACACACACACACATTCGTCCCCTCGTAAAAATCTTTTACGGGGTCAACATTTCTGAAATAATAATTTTTGCGCTGTTCGATCGCCTCCGGCTCGATATATTTTATTCATTTTTTTTCCATCGTTTTTTTTTTGACCCCTTCTCGGCGATCTGTTCACCTCTTTTCTCTCAGCCCATGACGGTCGCTGTTAAACAAATACTCGCTGTTTTTTATTTCGAGTTATTGGATCTGACAGCTATGGAAAAGTCGTTGTTGTTGTAGCTTTTTTTTTTTTTTTGAGGGAAAAGGAAAGAAATTTGTACGCTGCACTCGATGAAAACCCAAAACAGTTGTATTATGGAAATTTCATTAAACATTGGAAATGTTTAGTACGGGCGTTCTTCTTAGAAACAGCGTTTCTTTTGTCACGAAAAGAAAAGGATCAGTCAGATACAACGAACGAGAAAACCATTTCCGTTGAATAAAACTATGTGAGTTTTCTCTACGTCAATTGTCAGTAATTCCCGCCTCGTTGGAGTGCGTAAGAAGCTCTAGCATCTAAATATCCTATTCGCTGTCTTGTAAAAAAAAAAGGGGAACACAATATAAACAAAAGGATACGCAAAGAAAAACAAGGTCTTCTCCTTCACAAAACAACGTAATTTTCCATCGTAATTCGATTGCGTTTCCGAGTCGTTTCCTTTCGGTTTCCCAATTTTTCCACTCGTATCCTTCTCGTTCCTTATCGCCGTCCTCGTTTTTTTTTTCGCACTTCTTCTTCCTGGTAGTACTCTCTGATGATTTCCCGACAAATATTCCGAAAGGTACTCTTCCGCAACATTTGACAAGAACCGCCATCGCTACCGCCCCGGCCTCGGCGCGTCACGATCGAACGAGGGGAAAATTTCCACGACTGACTTTAATTTCGCTTCCCCTTCCCCTTCCCCCTCCCCGTCTTCCAGTTTCCGCATCCTTGAAATGCTGAAATGTTCACCTTTTCTCCTTCTTCCGCTTTCTCCTCCTTCTCTCCGCACACATTGAGGTAAGCGCCGCTATGAATCCCGATCGGTTTTTCGCGTTTTAAAAGACTTTTCTTCCTGTCGAGACCGGCTCCCTCTTGGCCGGTCCTTATACTAATCTATCCCGGAGGACAAACAAAAAGTTTATCGGAAAGCGAGCGGTTGCCGTCGAAGTAACTGATGAGTGAAAGAAAACGGGGTGTTAATGTAATGGTTGGATAATGGATTAAAATCGAAAAATGGCGTGGAATGAATCCCGAACATCCAGGGTCGTATCTCACGGTTTTTGTGCATCTTCTGCTCAATACTACGTTGTAAATATTTTTTTGCGTGCAAGGCCCCGAGAGTTGGTCAAAATTATTAAATAACGGATAACAATCAGCTTATCTCCTTCATTACTCCGTCATCAAAAACACCTTAAAGTTTTTCATTTGGCCAGTATCTAGAATAAATGCTCCAGGAACCACTACTACAACTAGGCTGGTTAGGTCTATCAATTACTCATTTAATATTTTCAAGCAGATCATCGCTTAATCCGCGTTTAAACCAAGCCTTCAGATACTTATATTGGATTATTTTTCAACACACGGCTCGTATATTTGCGAAGATAAATTTTGTAGTTTTCTTTTGGAGAAAGACGTAGGATATGTTCGGAGGACTTGTCAAAACAAATTTAAGCTGCTCCGGTCCTGTCAAATCCCCACTTTCCACAACTCTCCTCGGCCGTAGAGGATAGGACGACGCGATAGGGCCAAAAAGGGGGGAGAACCGCTTCAGAATCGAACCGAAAACGCGGAGCGTTCGGCGGTGGTCGCATTAAAAGAACCCGGTTGAAATGCCTATGAATAATTAATACCCTCTTATGTAGGGTCGAGTCAAACTGGGTGTACGTTACATCTTTTATTGTTCGTGACGTTGTAAATGGAAACTTTGTTCGGCTGCCGCTTTGTCTTTCAATTAGAATGAACGTCAAGAGCGTTCGTATTGTAGTAGGAGGATGAATTATGTAAGTTCGGAAAGCGGTTTAGTCAATGTTTTTGAGGTAGCAACAAAGTACGTCTTCTACGCGTGTTTGTAAGTAATGCACGTAAATTATTGATTTCAATAGAAAAAAAAATGGAAACATGGGAAAGTTCGACTAACTTCGTCATTAATTTCAACTTTCTTCGTAGTTCTTTTTAAGCTTTTTTTTCCTTTTTTTAATGAGACCAGAATCAACATATTTTACTGTTTAGTGGATTAATAAAAGAGGTTAGGTAAGTTACATTTTTGGGACTTTCGAAAACAGTCCTAAAGAACCGAGCGACGCTCTTCCTGGTAAACGTTACTATGTGTGTGGTACCAGAGCTACCATCAAACTCTGTCGAGAGCTAAACAGCAGATTACTGCGGCAATAATGCCACCCAAGAATTTAAATAACGCACTCGTTATTCAAATTCTTAATTTGATATATGGCTTCTGCTTGCTTCGTGCTTCATGTTACTGAAGGACCGACAACGACGCGAATCAAATATTTTGTGAAGAAACGACGGATAGCGATCGTTGTATTTCGTGAGATCATTCCTCGCGACGCTCGTCCAGCGACACGCAGTGTTTCGGTGCTGCGCCTGCGCGAACCGCGTCTTCATAACGTTGGTATGTATGCTTGAAGACCATAGAAATTGGAATTTCCATGACTGGACGCAAGTATTGTTTTGTGACGAAGCCAGGTTCGCCTTAAATCAATAAATATTTTAATTTGGCGCCATCCTGAAATACGTCATCAGCAACGATTTGTCCGAGAAAAGCCGCAACATGAAGGCGGATGTTTAATGGTTTGGACCGGGATAAGCGTAAGAGGTCATGCAGATCTTCATGTGGTACAGGATGGCACTTCTCAGAGACATGCTGAACAAAATCGTGAACAACCGGATTGAACAATTGGGAATACTGGCCAGCATATTCTCGTGATGCTAATCCTATCGAACATGCTTAGGATGCTTTAGATGGACGTGCTGCAGCAAGAGATATGCTACCGCGTACAATTCGGGGAACTTGCTCATTGCTAATGCGCTCTCTAAACAAGACTGCTTATTCGATGAATCTTTTCGATATTTTGTCGGGCGACTACAACGCAGATTTTGCCGCAGAGCGTAATTCTTCCGCAAAAATGGATGCTCCTCATACGTACTTATTAAAGCTATTGCGTAACGTTACGTTCAAATCTATGATTTTACAGCCCCATCTCGTGAATAAAGGCTATCGATGGTATTATCCACTTGCCGATAGGACGGACAACTAGTTGCTGGCATGTCGAGCTTCATTGTTGTGCATTATAGTCCGGTTGACTAGACAGATGACTTGCCGTCAATAAATTAGTTATCGTATTCGACTAACTGAGCATTCATCTACGACTGTTGACAGCCGGGCACCGAAATGCAATGTTAAATGTATTAATTATGTCAGATTGTCGGGAATAGGAAATAGACTATTGTGTAGTAGGGAGTGCTTGATATTCTATTCTAATATTAAATAAAGATGTATTTCTTCTTGCGTTATATATTATTTTAACGTATTTACATAAATCCCGGTTACTTCCTTTATTATATAGCTAGAAACAGATTGAATGAATTTGCTCCGGTTAATTAGCGCGTAACGTTAATTTACGTCAGCACTGGTTATCCATTCGCTTTAGGCGGTACCTACGTTGCGGATTGCGCATCATTAAACTGTCGAAACCATTTTCTAATTAACATTACACGCAGGTGTCAAGGGTTTTATAAGCCGACGTTGCCCTGTCAATAACAGGCGATATAACTTCGAACAAGGGCTCTCTAAACATGTCTCACTCTGCCGCTTCGTGTGCGGCAATAACTCTTTCGCTATGTTATATTGTTTTAGTGCCACTCTTGCAGTCGATATTTGTGTATCGTTTAAAAAGTATACAGGGCATAATGCATTGATTTATTTATATTTATTTATATTTTTAGATTATATAGAGCACGTTGGAATTTAAAGAGATTCTCATATGGTTCGATGTGTTCCAAATTAAGCACATAATAACTTGTGTTGTGCGTAGTGTTATTTGTCATATTACTCCAGAATCCTTGCTAACGTTACTACAAGGTGGCGCAAAAGTAACATCATAATTTGAATTGGCCGCCATTTTGTTATAAATGAAAAAAAAGAGCTCTGTTTTCATAAAAAGTTTATTCGAAAGTGTAAAATTGATGACATTAATTGAAAAAAATGATATCGCTCGAATGGCTACCTCCCGAGTTGATGCGTAATCGCGTTCGTTTTACGCCATTTTGAATTGTTGCTCGCGAAACATCTGGCGCCGGATTAGCGATTTCTGCTTCGACGTTAGCTTTCAAGGCTTGCGAGGTTCGTGGTTCGTTGCGGTAAACGCGAGATTTTTAGGAGCCCCGAAGGAAAAAGTCTGGTGTTGTTAGATCAGGTGATCTGGACGACCAGTTCGAATCTCCAAAACGGGAGATCGCTCGACCTGGAGATTGGTGTCTCAAAATCTCCATAGTTGCCCGAGCTGCGTGAGCGGTTGCTCCGCCCTGTTGAAACCAACGATGATCGAGGCGCAATGCGGCAATTTTCTAATAAAGGGGAATCCACACATCCGTGAAACAGCTGCACGGTGCGGAGTGTTCCGATACTTTAGTTACGTCTACAATAGAAACAGGAAGTACATCGGATCCTTTTATTGCAAATTTTCACGGAACAAAAGGAAACATTGAGGTATCGCGAATCCCGTTCAAAATATATCGGAATAGATGCTAGCCCATTAATTCGAGCAAAAATGAAGCCGGATATCGTCGCATGCAAAAGCGCGCCTCGTTCGTTACAATACGCGCATATTTCAATGTGAAAAATGGACGCAAGGTGCGCGGCGGAATATGCATTCGCAATCGTCAAAAAGGCGTCAAGTCTGAGCATACACATGCAGTTGGTAATTATGTTTTAGATTGCTTTCGCACAGTTCTATACATTACTAACTTCGGTGCGCCGCTTCGTTGCATTTATTATTAGCGTTAATTTACGACCGTTCATAAAGCGCGGGCGTCCCTTTGTACTTCGATCGTGACGTCCTAAAAAGTAAATATGGCCGCCGTGAAACGCCGCGTCGGTCGGTCGTCGGCGGTGTAACCGCGGAGCCGAGCAATTTACATTTTTATTGCGCTGGTATACCGTCTTCTCCTTATATTTAAATACACACAGACCAACCGAAAATAGTTAATATAAAACGATACATCAACCAAGTACAATATCGGGGCGCTTGGGGAACGCTAACTAAGATCTCTCGTCCTTATGAAATAAGATAGACTTCCCCAATAGTATCGCGGAGATAAATTACCGAGTCCTCCATCTCTGCTCCTTCGTCTCCGTCTTCCTTCTTCCTTTCGTCGTCGATTTATTTCCAACGCGATTTTATAAGTAGCGGGTAAAACGGTCCCGGATAAATTTATTTGCGTAAGTTTTACAGTTTTCGGGGGGGATTTACGTCTTGTTTCTGGCCGGATGAGGAACGAGAGCATGAAAACTTAATGTATGCTCTATAAAACAAATGTTTACAAACGCGTATACGTGCGGAAAAACCGCAGAAGATAACTGAAATTCCGCGGCGATGGTTGTTTCAGTATTTTAAAGTTACTCTCCTTTTTCCTACTTTACGCCTTACAAATTCTAAGAGGATATCTACGAAAATTAAGAAGACTTGCGTTTGACAAAGTTGCAAAGTTAAACGTTGCGCATTTTATTCTTATGATGCTTCTGTAAAGGTAATTAATTGCGCGATGATTTATGGAGTAATATCCATATCATACTACGTATTGCATCGTCAATAGAGGCTACACGTATATAAATGCAATTGTCATTTTTTTATATTTACATGGTAGATGGATATATGGCTTACGAATAAAAAAAAATTAGCAATAACAACTGAACCACGCCGGATGCAATTCAAATGTTTTAACGTGTTCAGTTTTTTCCTCTTTTTTTAATATAATTTTTGTTTTTTTTTTTATCTTACTTTTCCGCAAATAAAAAACCATCGGGGTTCAATAAACGATAAAAATTGTGTAAATAACAAAATATGAAATAAATAAAATAAAGATTTAAGACGTGCACACCTGTATGTACCTGATGTGTGTATTTAGAGTTTTAAAAATAGATCGAACGTTATGGAAGAAAAAAGAAAAAAGAGAAACAAAGTATAAAACAAACAAAAAAAAGAAGCCAACGATAAGCTAGCATCTGGTATCGAAGATATAAATAACGTCAACTCTTCCAAATATCGTTATGAAAAAAGGCAAACAAACTGAGAGACAATTAGGGAAAAGAGAAAAATATATTTTTTTTTTTTGGAAAAAAAGAAAAAAATCTCAACACGTAAACAATGCAATCGGCACAACCTAAGAAGAAAGAATTTTAAATATTGAAAAAAATATTTGCTTTTTTTTTAAGATATAAGCAAACAATAGCAAAAAATAAGTAACCTCCTTTTAAGTGCTTTTTAAAATACAAACAGTTTTAAAATAAAAATACTTTTTTTTTTAGTTAAAGAAGCCGTTGAAGTCGTCTAAAAATAAACAAAATCCATTTAAGACGTATTTAGGGGAACTTGCAATTTCAACACAAAAACTATAAAAACTTTATTTTCTGACCCGTATAAGCTACGTAATGCTTTGTTTTGCTAATAACAGCTAGAAAACGAAATATCGCTTTGTTCTCGACACGACCTTTACGATACAAATTGCAGAAAGGTACTGATCCTTCTTTTAACAACCATTTACGCCTTTTATTATTCCACTACCATCCATTTGAATCTCCAACAGCTCAAAAAAACGAATCTGTGGCAATGGAAAAGAAGCATACATCCTCAATTAATCCACAAATCCTGTAAATCACATCAAAAAAATTCAATAGCCGATGACCACACTTAAAAACATGCGTCTTAACGGAGACGAGTAAGTTGGTACAAACTAGAAAGAAGAACTGGAACGAGAAGAAACGAAGATACGGCAATTAAAACAATAACCTCCCGATCGGCCCCGGGCGTGAAGCGTGTGTTATGTTGGCCCCTGGTGTCCGTTCGGGTTGTTAGGAATTGCAGATATTTGTATATGTGGCTATTGTTTGTAAGTGGCTGGTGGCATAGCACCAAGGCAAATAATAATAATGAAACAATAAGCTAAGCATAGATACGCCGGGTAAAAATAAATGTTGCATGTAAACCTGGCTCTTCGAAAACCACATTAAACAATACGAAATTGATACAAAAAGTAATATTTTGTTAGTCACAAAAAAATCAAGCATGAAAGCAAGGAGATGGCATGTCTTAGATATTATTATTTTCTTTGATACCAAGAATCTAAAAAAAAGCGTAAAACGTCATCTTCCCCTACCGGACTTAAAAAAAAAAAAAAAACAACCTCAAAGGTTTAGATAAACATAGAACCGAGAAAAGCACTCAGAAGTCAGGCTTGGGCGTCGCTTTCTACGGGAGGAGGCTACCTATTTACAAATATCTTTTGTATCGATTTTAACAGCGAACGCTGCGACAAAATACCCACAGAATACGCGCGCATTGAAGAAATCAGCGCAGATTCGTACGTTGTGTGTTAAAGCAATATGTTCGAGTTTCGTCTACGATCCGCTTTTTCGTTCTATTTAATCGATTCTTCGACGAGACAGGGGAAGAATTCTCCGTTCGAAAAATCGCGAAAGCTTAATATAACGCAGACCGAAAACTGAATATGAGCCGGCGAAACCGTATGTAATTTGCATATTTAGAATAGCGCAGGGATGCCGTGGAGGTTACGATTATGGACAATCTAATGCAAACTTCGCGTAAGTGAATCTCGTCGGTTTGCGTGTAGACGAGAAGCGGATAAAACCACCTATTGGATTACGTTTCGTATTATTTTGTGTTTTCGAAAGAGTTGGCGTATTCTTTGCCGCGCGAAGGAACTGAGATATCCGAAAGATTCAGATTTCAACGGAATTGTTTGCAACTTTCCATCGTTTATTTGATGTTTGCATAATTACCTTAGAAACCAGCTTCGTTGCAAAAGCTTCATGTAAATATCTTGAATCTTTGAATTAATCCAGCATATTACACCATCCTGCATTTAAAATATTTCTAGAAGAAGCTCCTTTTAAACGATTTTATTACTCAGGGAATGGTTATTAATACACTGTCCGCAATTAAAAATGCACCATCAAAATTTTTTTTTGCAAAATAATGTTCTTTATTTAAAATATAAATGCGACCGGTTTCCGCGATGGACCTTAGTCTTCAGTTAACATCTGAAACGTAACACATCAGAAAATGCCTAGAAACAATAACCAAAAATATATAATGCTAGGATAGCTTAGCTTCCTCGTGGTATTGATGGAATAATTCACGGCGAACGCAACAAAAGCTACCCGGCGTCATCAGTGTGGTTTCGAGAGTACTTTTTTTATCATTTCACAGTTAATGTCACAATTTTCAAAACGACAAACTCGACGTTTCTTGACGTCCTCCAATGCCACAGAAAGGCATGCACGGTTTGGAGAACAGTATCCGGTTTATGTCTCTGCTTTTTGAAGCGCAGGCATGTGTTTCTGGGGCACTAGAGGGCGCCAAGAAATGTTGAGTTTGTCGTTTTGGATGTTATGGTATTAATGTGAGGCAACAGCGATAGAAGGTAGAGATAAAAAAGTACTCTCGAAACTGCGCTGATGACGCCGTGTAGGTAGAAGCATGTCCGCGTGTTAATATATTTTTTTCTCTGCTTTTGTTGCGTTCGTCGCGAATTATTCCATCAATACCATGAGGAAGCTAAGCTTATCGTAGCATTATTATATATTAGCATTATACATATCTGAAACGTAGCTGTCCTTGTAAATCATAACTGAGCATTGGATGATAATTGTTTCTCATATTTTTGTTCGAGATAATTTAATAGATTTCACTTGTTTACGGTGTGAAATAAGTTTGATCGTAAAATTATGTTGAGTAGCTTTGATATGGGCCAAAAAGTCAGAAACTCGTAAAGAATTCCTAATTCCTCAGGATGGATTCAAGATGATCTTACAAAGAGTCAATTTCGATCTTTTCTTTAGTATTAGTACGCATGGGCAGACGCTCAGGAGCCTCTGTATTGTAATAAAATACCCTTATGAATGTTAGAAAAGGCTCTTAATAAACTTACTTTAGAATCTTCGATTCTCAGTGCAGTAGGTGTCAAGAACTGTTTACTGAAATATTGTTCTCTAGATCTTTTAGCACATAGACGGTATATTTGATCCTCAGCTTTTCCTAGACTGAATAGCTGATATTTTAGAGTTAGAAATCCCGCCAGGACCCTTTTGCTGAACGAGAGCACTATTTCTTTGCTCTCTTGGGAGAGCCTGATATGAACGCTTTCGCCTGTTGTTGTCTTGGAACGTCGTCCCTGTACGAGGTCTTCCCATACTTGTATTACTTGTTTCATGTGGCTCCCTTGTAGCGACTAGGACCAATGAAAGGCATGTTACTTCCCTAGCCAGCTTCTCTGCTCTCGATCCGTAGATGGCTTGGAACCCATCGCGGCGTAACGTGATTTTTATGATCCTTTCCTTAGTGTTTATTGGTATCAAAAAATGCTTCTAGTGCCACCGACAGCTTTCCATTACTGATGCACTAAAAATGTTAGCGATCGAAGCTGTCGTTGGACAACCAAGCTCTTCGAAAGGTCTACCTGTACCTCGTATATCGGGATATTAATCGTCCTAATTCAGTCCATCCGGTCTAATTTTTGTGAAAGGTTTCTTTCCTTTGCCGCAATTTTTTTCCGCTTCGTCCTGGTCTAGCTTTGTTTTGTTCATTGCTCAATTCACTTGAACTTTTATAATAAATAAACGCTATCTAACTCGCTGCTCCTTGCTTTCTTGTTATACTGTCTTTGAAAGCAACGGCGATAATGTACGTCGACTCCCACCGGAAGACAATGTACGTCGGCTCCCGCTGTTCGGTATATTACTGGCAAGCGATTAATTAAATCTCTGCCCTTTACACAAGCTAAATCGAATTTAAAGTGGAGCTGCATGAGCGCTTTCAATGGACCGGTCAGTCGTTCAAAGGTGATGCTGGTTGGAGTAATCGAGGAACGTCAAGTCGGACGTACTAGCTCCAAGGTTTGTCAATAGCTAACGTGGAAACTTACGGTTCTCTCTAAGCTCGATGTAAATGTTAGTTAAAACAATTACTAAAAAAAAAAAAAATGGAATGGTGCCAATAAGTCTAAGGATTGGGAGTGAAATACATTGGTTCCAAATCGGGCTAAATAATGTGCTCGGCCAACGTTACTACCTTACCTTGCTCAGATCAACACCTTAATAACGTTGACCGAACTAACTAACTCAAACGAACAAAAAACAAAAACTTCACCCATCCAAATTACACCTTGTATGCTATACCTAAATGCTCCTTTTTTTTTTAAATAGACTCAACGTTTACCTTATAATCTCCATAATGACACGGACGAGGGAACCGTACTCGCTCGCTATTGCCAAGTCGCTCCGCTAGTTCCGCCCCCTTTTAATGCCGCCTTAATTACCCTCCCGTACTTTTTAATTCAATTTTCGTGTAGCGCGGCCCCGCGGCTCTCCTAGAATCCGCGCCGTTTATTCTGTTCTGTTGCTTTTCTTTCGCGCCCTTATGCGAACTCGAACAATGTACGAGCGCGAAATCGTCGCGACCGTTGCGGGCGGTCGTCGCCTTTTTCGAAATTGCGAACGGAGATCCTCGACGTTTAATTGCGGGTAAAAATTTCATTACGGCGTTTCTCTAGTTCTCGCTAGACGACGGCTCGCGCTATTCAAGGTTTATCTGTCGCGGTACGTGTGTAGCGTTCGCGGTAAATGAAAGCGTTGAAGTAGAAACGAGGCTTTCGTAATACTCGCGGCTGTTTACACATTTCCTGTGTTTTGATGCAATTTTTCCATCGAGCTTTATCGCATATACCTACTTCGTTTAATACGTACGCCGATGGACACGATTATGAAGCGTTAATTGACACGTAAATCGATTAAATCTTACAAATGTCTTTATTTAACGATTGTTATGTGCGCATCGGCTCTTAGAGAAAATGTATCGATTTCGAACAAGGCAAAAGTATCGCCCCACATAAGTTTAATTGATTAATTCGGGACAGCTGTTTCGAGGATGCGTTTGTTTTCACATTTGTTTACCTAATTTTCAGTTGTTTTTTTTTTTACCTTTTTTTTTCTACGTAATTAGCGTTTCCTGACCTGAATATGGAAAAAATATGAGCTTTCTTCCATTCCGATAGAGATGTGTCTTCTATGGTCGATTTATTTAACGATAATGGGGAGCTTCTAATCAATTCTAGTAAAGCTGTAAGTATTTAATTTCGAGGAAAGGCAGCTATGAATTATGAGAAATGCCCGGATCCAATTAATATTTTACCAATATGCGTAATCATACACATAAATACGAACATCCTGACTCGATAAGCGGTACAGTCCAATCCAATCGCATTATTGCGATTATAACACGGCGAATACGGAATATTAATTTATGCGAACGCGTCGCTCCAATTCACCTCCTCGAAGGCGGAATCCGGGGATTCGCACGCGACGGATAATCATTATCGAGCAATTAATTGTGAAGATTGTAGAGCAATTCGGAAGGAGCTATTAATTAATTTTGATTTAAGAGGAGCATCGTCAACGTCGTCGTCGTCGTCGTTGTCGCCCTAACGTCGTGCTTACGCGTAGCGTCGACTGAGCGTCAAGTGCTCCTTCCCGTCTTTCTCTCTCTCTCGCTTCCCCGACCCTCCGCGGATTCGCGTTCAAACTAAAAACCTTGCTTCCCGCGGTTCAATGTAGTTCAATTGATCGCTATCCGCCTTGTTCGACGACTCGCTGAATTACCTATGCACACGCGAAATGCATTAAAGTAATTACGTAAAATAATGGATGATGTGAGGTACCTCACGCTTACCATCATTCGTCATCGTCGATATCCAAATCGGCATTCAGCGCAAATCGTTCGTAAAAAACACCAGTTAGTACCGTTCACGTGACAATGATTGATAATTCGTTTGTAATAAATTCACCTTTGCTGACTCGGTTTGTTTTGACTTTGTGAACGGAGACCTTTGAAGGCCAGGACGCTGGTGAAACGCCAAAAATCAAAATTTCAAAATTCAAAAACTTGAAGTATCGCGAAAGGATTTTGTTGTATTACTTCACGTGCTTATATTCAAAGATATTTGAATGTTTCAAGTTAAAAGAGTCACTGTCGCCGTTGTTACAATAAGAATTCCTATTTATCGCAAATAGCTTGATATCCTGCAGACACACCGCATTTTCGTTTATACGTCTCGATACCGAGAATACGGATAAATAACTTTCTAAATTATCAAAACCCTCCTCTCCATCGTTACAACGAAATCTTACGAAATCAACTGAACAATATCGAAACTTCGATGATATCGGTAGCGAACTTCTTCCTTGCAAAGTTCGGTGTATAACCGGTAAGATGTTTGTTACACATATCCGTATATATACATATACGTACATGTACGAACTCCGCGACGTCGTGCCCTGCATCTGCCGCCACAAAACAGGTCAATTACATCGTCCGTAAGTTCCGTAAGTCCGGGACTTCGGATGCTCGTAAAAGTGCTGCATGCTTCCGCCGCAATCCGAACAGCGCGAAACACGCGAACCGGTCGGATGTTTACGGCGTCCTGATAAACTTAATCTGAAGATTGGAATTCGTTTCGCCCGCCGGAGTGTGAATATCTACGCCGCTTGCATAGTTTGGTACCGCGTGTGGCGGCGAGCAATTGTCGAATACCTAATAATGGACGAGGAAGGAAATGGAGAACAAAGGTAAACAGGTAAACTGAAAATTTGTTATCTTTATTTTTATTTATTTCTAATACGCAAGTCGCACGAACGAAAGAAAATTGAATAAATCTAAATGTACAAATACGAAGCTCGAGAAAGTAAATATTATTTAATTGTCCGCTGGATTTTACATAAGTAGCACATTAAAATTATGGGGAACATATTCGGCGATAAGGTCTTCGATTAGCGTCGTTAGATCGCCGAAACCGCGTCCTTCTTCTTGGCCTTTCAAAAATTTCATCACTTTCGATTCAAATTCTTACGGCCTGTCCAAATCTCGACAGCTACGGCAATAACTTAGGACTCGTTCGAAAGGTCTCAACGAGCGTTTTAAATGCGCGAAATCTCAACTCCGCAGCTCCAACCGTTCGGACGCTATGGCTTCCCAAAGTTGAAAAACGAAAATTTCGTGTTTTCATCTTCGAAGCCCGAGAAACGCGCCAAAACGAAGAGGTAGAGGCTGCCACTTGGGCGCAATCGATCCGCCGTTTAATTTTCCATCGAACGCGTACCCACTTCGCATATCTCGGATGCATATCTGAGGAGATGAACGCCGAAAACCGAAGTGATGTCGATTTTCCGTCAGATTTTGATCGTTCACGGCGACAGTTCCGAAAACTTCAAACTCCCGCATCTCCCAAGCCCTTAGAGCTAGCGGGCCGAAATTTCACGTGGAAGATACATTAATATAGGAGCTTCGATTGGCCTAGTTAGCTCTTCGAAACGGCGAAATCTTTGTTTTTTTCACATTTCGAAATTCCATCATTTTGGGTTAACATTTTTACGGTTTATCTAGATCTCGGCGGTCGGACGTGCTACGACGGTCGTTGAGGGCTCGTTCGAAGGGTTTCGTCGAGCCTTTTAAGCGCACGAAATTTCAACTCCGTAGCTCCAACCGTTCGGACGCTACGGCGTCCCAAAGTTGAAAAACGAAAATTTCTTTTTTTCATCTTCGAAGCCCGAGAAACGCGCCAAAATGAAGAGGTAGAGGCTACCATTTGGACGCAAACGATCCACCGTTTAATTCTCTATCGAACGCATACCGCGGACGAACAGCTGAGATCGACGAGAACTGGAGCGATGTCGAATCTTCAGATCGTATAAATTTTTGGTAGATCTTTGTCGACGATTACGAAGCAATACTATAACATCAAATAGAAGTTAGATACGATTTATTTTGACGATATCTTGTATTTAAGACATTCCGATCGAATAATGCTGAAGAACGCCTCGCGCAATCGTACCAATTACTACATTTAAGCTCTTTCACTATGGAAGCAGATCTGCTTTCTTAATTTTTTTTATGAATGGTTTGCAGATAATTGACCATCCGATAACATCAAATTATTCCAACAGCATAATAAAAATCGACGTCTCTTCAGCCGATTTTCTATTATACAACATAATACCATCTCGACGTACAATGGAAAATAATGGCGTATATATCTATATTCTTTTTATAGCGAGGGATGAAAACGTCGGTACAGTTTTTGTAATGGCTTTAGTGGACGCCCACAATAGAAGCGAGAGCTAAAGTAGGATTTATATATCGTTTGGCAATGATTTTAGCGCGCATACGAACGCCGCGAATACAGCAAAACTACCCACGTTATAATGGGGGAGATCATAACGATTTTCGACGTAAAATGCGATTTTTTTACGCGTTCGCCTTTCGCACAATAGCTAATAACTCTTAACTTGAGAACGTTACTTAAGGCGAATGTATTGAGTCCGTTAGCGCAGGCTTTTATAGAATGCTCATCGAAAATATGGCTGGAGCTTAAATTATAAAAAAAAACTTTTGCTTAAAAAACTTAAAAAAATTTATTTGTATTTTGTTGACTTAAAACAGTCGCTTCTAATTATTTGAAGTGGAATTTTCCGCATCAATAGAATCGTCTTAAAAACTCGATTTTTTTTTTGTTTCTGTAGCTTAGTAAGTAATTTGAATACGCCTACTAAGTTATTCGGCGTTTCTATTTGCGGCGTTAGTAACTCGTTTCCCAGCTCATCCAGCTCACCTAGCTCACCGTTAACTCTTCATCGCTCGCAGCCCGAAGAACTATCTAAACGACAAACGCTCATTGCGCTGCATTTTTTCAGACTTCGCTGTCGCATTTAAACAGGCATGTTTTATTTTTGTTTAGCAGCGCACCTGCAAGCCTCAATCAGAGCGGACGTCGAAATTGAACTTCCAGTAAGCTGTTAATTCATAATTTAAACTAAATTATAATCTACCTCAATTGTTTTAGGAGAGGCACGATAATCCCGCGTAGGAGATTCCTAATTCGCGTCTAGGATGAAGTAAAACCTAATTTATCGTAGTTATTTAACTTTAAACATTAAATCATCCAAAAAGCGACCAAATTAAATTTAGAGCCCTTCCAGGTACAAACGGACTCATCCGACCGACCGGGTTGGAAATCTCAAGACGACACCTTTAATATTGAATTAGGGCCGCTTGCACAAACAAGCACTAATGAGCAATACGTGCGACGCTTACGCTTCGCCGACAATGGCGTGCTCGAAGCGCGACGGATTCAAGAGGTAATTCTCATAGCATAACGCAGACACGGATACACCATCATAGCGGTATCTATACGTCGTACGTCGTATGCTGGGGGTAATAAAATACGAGCAATGTTTAGATCAACTTAGCCGTCTAATAAATGTCTTTAAAGCGTTCGGATGTGCGCCTTCACCTGAGCGGAGCTAGCGCTTATATGCGGAGGCGTTTAGAGACAGTTGGAAACGCTCACAAAAGGCCAAAGTTTTAACATCCTGACGGGAACGAGAGTAACTGTACTCATGTAGATTTAATTCCGAAGTGAATCCTCCGACACTTTCCCTGCTTGGCAGTTGGAGGTTAAAATTGCTAACGCCATCTCGCTCTTCCCTTTGTTGTTGTTGTTGTTGTTGTTGTTGTTATTGTTCCGTTTGCTGTTCCGCTGCTGCTCTTTATATCATGCTTGAAACGTGGTTCCGAAATGGGCGTACTGCGAGTGGCCGTTGAAGGATGCTCTTAAAGATTCGCTAATTGGATTTGCCCGAAAATATTTCGGGAATCCGATTTAGGACTGGCGGCGAACAAACGCCAGTCGCCGGAGTTCGCTTTTCCCCTTTCTACGTTTCGCTATAGAAATGGATAAGGTAATGGCGGAGTCGACATCAGGAGATAATACGTCGCCCGGAAGCGAATGTAAATTTGGACGGCTTAACATTTCAAAGCTCCGACGAAAGCGGTTTTATATATAAAGTTGTTGCAAGGGGAGTGAGATTTAGGAAGAATATCGCATATCGCAGTTCCATTTGCCAGCCTCAAATAAACAAATTCATCTTCTTCGGGACTGATGCTGTCGCCATCGCTATCACCCTCATTACTTACGATAATAATTAAACTTTCCGTCGTTTCAACGGCCAATATTTCTGATTCTAAACAACATTAACTCTTCCTGAGAGATCCTCGAAAATTCTTCTTCGGATATTTTAGGAACATCTTCTACCTTAAAAGTTATATTTCTTGCAGCGACATAGTTTTTGACGGTGGCCCAGATCAACTTAATTGGATTCGGATCGGGATGATGCGGTGGAAGTCTCAAAATTGTGTGTCCATTGCGTTGTACAATTTCGTCGAATATGGTTTTGTATATTGGCCCTGACAACGTTCAATTAGCTGGTGTAATCGTGACTTTAACATTCTAGTGTCAAAAGGAATATTTCTTAACGTTAACCATCCAATCATCTCATTTTCAAGCATCATCACTTGTTGGAGCATGATTTGTTTGTATATTGTGATATGGCACATTATCAATTACAACAACGGAGTTTGCGAGCAAGTTTGGTGCAAGCTTCTATTCTATCCAGCTGCCATAATTTTGGTGTTTGCATTAATTTCAAAGTAAAATAAAAGCGAATTTTGGTACCTTTGCGCGTCGTGAAGTTCTCGCCGATACAGAGATACGGAGATGTCGTACGCCGAACTTTCTGGACAGGTCGAAGAACTAAAGATCGGGTAGTCGAAAATCTTACATCTTCCGAAATGACTTGCCCAATCCCTAGACTTTAATCCAATCAAGCCTTAGTGATACCTTGCGAAAACACAACTAAGAGGTTGCAAGCGCTCCACGAAAGCATTACTTTCGAAGCCCGTATAGAAGAAGTGTGGATGGAGAGATTGCTGGGTACTATGCTTAAAAACATATTAGAGCCCATTGAAGCCCAATGACACGATGTTTGCTATAGACCGGGGATTGAATGTGATGAAATAACGATATACTGTTGTTAGTTCTTTTACTGCAATTAAACGCGCGAAAGTCGGAACGAATTCGCTTCGGCATCGTTCTTTTGATATTTCACGGAAAATGTAAATTAACGCCCGGCAAAACGAAAGTAATTTATATTTTCATTTCGAAGTAAGAGCTTTTTGAATGTTCGCGGATGTAAACGTTATCCCGTTACCTTCATTCGCGCTTTCTCCACATTCATAACCAGGAAAACCACGCAAAAGTCGCACGGAACGAATTCTAAAATGCAACCAGGCGTTTTTAATTATCAACGCGTAAATTGAGTCGCCCGTGCTACTCCACCACCACCACTGCCTCCTATCATCCGGGGAACGTAAACGGAAACGGTTTTCCTGCGATAAATTCATCTCCTCGATTTTCCACCGCGAACGTGCACACATACACGTAATCCGTTCGAGCGCATCTCCATCGGGTAGCTGCCCGTTCGCTTTCGCGGAGAGAAGGACGCGGAAGAGGAGGACTAAACTAAAACGTGTCGAAATTCCTCGGGGCTTTCACTTAATTTCGTTCGTAGTAGTTTTCATTTGGCCGCCATCGCAACGGCGCGCTAACGGATGAGCAACGCACGCTTCCTAACGGCGGAAAATTGGTTTCGCGATGAAGTCCGATATCTTGCCTGCTTCCGCGCTATCTTGCGGATTAACGCGTGTATTTGTTATCGGTTCCTTCGATATAAAATATTCCTTTGCTTGTTTTTTTTTTTTTTTTTAGTTTGAAGTGGTATTTCCGTAAAGAAATCATGATATCCTTTCTGGGAGGACTCTAGGTCCTCGGAAAATCGGAACGTATATGGATACTTGCTCCTAGATCAGAGAGAAAATAGGATTTATTCTGTATAGTTTGTAGTAAAATATAGTTAGGTTAAAAGGGAACATTGGAGGCCCCGAAGAAAATGCTGTAATAGCCTCTGATAAAACGCCATGGATAAGGAGAGCGAGCTAAAGGCTATATAAACCACTGGAGAAACCGAATTAATTCTGCCCACATGGCCGACTTGGGTGAACGTCACTACACATGGGGCTAATGACAGCAATTTTACTTGCCGCGTTCTTAGTATTACTGCTTTAATAAATTACATCGTGATAAACAGTAATTTTTATCAGTAACAGAGAATCAAGTATCCTTCGAGCTTATGGCCAATATAGGCACTTAGCACATGTAACTAAAACAAAAACATTTGCGCTTCGGTGTTGTTTATTTCGGTCCAAATATTCGCCGATATAATTTAAATAGTCCCGAAGGATGCTGCAGAAGATCGCCCCCGAGAACGAATTTCATCCGCGCCAAGTACAAGCGGTACTTAAGAGAAAAACTCGTTCCGTTTTCTAATTTAGGCGAATACTAAATTCCGAAAAAGCAAGGAACATCGCGCGCGTCGAGGACCGGGATTGTTGCAATTTAGGTCGACTCCGATGTTGGACGGTAGCGTAAGCAAGAGGAGACACGATCCAACCGGGGGGCATTGCAGTAAGCGATAATTCTCCGACGGAAAAGTCACGAAGTTGGCTCCGTTACGAGCGCGCAACGTTGCGATCTTTTACATCCTCGCCCCGCTTCCAGCGGCAAGAACGCGAGTAAATAAATAAGAACAAGTTTACTATTTACTGTTCGCCGTCCGCGCAACGCTAGACGTTCGGAAGAGGCAACGACACGGGGAAAAACGTAAAAACATCGGGACGTGCAGTCATTAAACGACATTCCGACGGAAAAGTTTCCGCTGCGCCACCCATTGAGATATCGAATAATCGTGTTTTAAGCGTTGGATTTTCTGTGAACTTCCTGAAATATTGAAAGTATTTTTTGCGTTCTACGTTACTTTTGTTAACAGCATTCGATCTGTATGGTTTACCTTGTTTACGTTAATTCTATCTAACGCGAAGAAGTTATATTATGTTATTTTAATGGACAACATAAAGTTGAATTTATTTCTTTTTTTTGCTTTCAAAATTTATCCTCGCCGCAGACGTAAAGGCGCTTAATGAATAAACGAGCAGCAACATTTCGATGCGATTCTTCTCTAACACGTTAACGTAATTTCTGATTTCAATCGCATTTATGATATCAACCCGGCCTTTTCCGAAGCACCTATTTCACCGATAAAAACCGTACGAACATTTTCCGACGCAACCGGCAGCCAAATTAGACCGTCGCTTTCCCGCGGTTGATGTACGCGAGCGTATCCACTCCTCGGTGTTTTCCTGCGGCTTCCAGTTTACATTCGCGCATAAAAATATCAATGCGGAACCGAAAGAGGGAGACGATGCGGAGTAGGGCCAGCACGTTTAATATATTTTTTATTATGCCGGCGGTAGAAGTAAATAAACGCGCGACCGAAATACGGCGAAATTCGGCCTACGTCTAGGGTTCTACCGCGTATTTCCGCACGATTTTCTCGCTGCCGTTTAAATATTCCATGCAACTTTAGAATATGCATGCGAACTTTTCATGCCGGCGTCTCGCGGAACGTTTCGCTTCACGCTTGCACTCCGGGGAGAATCAAGATGACAACCGTTGTACCAAGTACGAAGTCGTTCCTTTTATTTCTTTAAGTACGCGGAAGGTCTAGAAAGTCGTAGATGTTTTTACGTTTTCCGTACCTGTATAAACGAAGCGTACGATTACTTGGAAAAGGAAACTGGTAAGCGAACGCTCTCGAGACGTTCAGGGAATAGTGCGTAATCCCTGGAAAAAGGTATGTGCTCTTAAATCTGCTGAAGAAGGTAAATGTAAGTACTATACCGGCTTTCATGGCCGGTGTCTGTAGGATAATCTCCGTTTTCTGAGCTCGCCAACAGTTCCTTTCTGGCTTGACGTTCCGCTAACGACTGTGGCAGGCGTTCTCGAAACCTCGAAGCGAAGGTGCGGTAGAGGTCGTAGTTGTCTATTCTACTATTGCTCGTTTAATTTTAATCCTTCTTCCTTTTTTTTTGTTGTTGAAATTGTGAGTGTTCTTAAAAATCTCAAAATAAATCTTATACTTGCTTTAACCCGTCGTTTTCTCGTTTCTGACGCCACCGCCATTCGTGAGATCAACGGAACAGAAACAACGTGAAACACAGGAGAAGACAAATTTGAATAAAAGGCATCTCTAAGTTCAATTTTTTACCGGATTAAGATTGCTTTTCCTTTCTTATATTCGTAAATTTCGTTTGCTTGGTTCATTCCTTGATCCTTGGACGTTCGGCGGACGTCAATGGACCGAAGTAAGTCAGTGATTTTATGAGTAAAAAGTAGTTCGTTTTCATTGATCACTGGAGATGAGGAAGGCAGGTGAAATTATTGCTTTTTTGCAACAACTAAACGGACTCGTGTCTAGTAGGCAACACGAACGAACGTCTTACGAGACGAATAGACACGAGTCCGTCTAGTCGCTGTAAAAAAGCAATAATTTCACCTGTTTTGGTGATCTGTATTTATCACGCATTTTCGCATTTTCGACGATTAGTGAAATACCGAGAGCAGAATAGAAAGAGCGCACGCGTCTCAATACGAATTATAATTGCCAGAGAAAGATATGTTTTCCTTTTCGCCGGAAGTATAAGCATGTTCAATTTTAGATTCTTCATCGTTTTCTCCAACATCTATCATTGATGATACGAGATGTTTGCAAAGACAATATTCTATTTTATTCAATCTAAATGATAAACATATATAACATAACGCCCTCTTTGTATTTTGCAAATTTTCCGAACAACGTACATGGCGACCGAACAATATTTGTTAACATCGAGAGAAATCACGGTGACCGCGTTATCAAGCGGAATACAACCCACGGATGAAATAACACATCAGGTAGATGGATTTGATTGATCGTATAGATTAATTAATCTAGGGTTATGCCGATAATTGTTGTTGCCAATTCCGTCTAAACAGTAAAAGCTTTTGGAGATACGACCGGATCTACCGTGTTATCGACGCATTTATACCGAAACGTAAATAACGCGGGGCAATAAAAACCATTAAGTTAATTAACCGTATTAGTAGCAGGTATTGAATACCTCTACGACTGGCGTATACGTTTAGCCAATTTGTACAATGCACGGAAGAAAGTTCTGCGCAAAATTTACATGGAAAAATGCCCTGCAAATTTTTGGCCTTTTTTGGACAATCGATGTTGGGAAAGCCTCACTGTTTGATAAAGTCGAACTATGATAGTCCTATTATGTTCAACAGATGTTCATTTCACGATATTGTATTTTTTTTTTTTTAACAAAAAGAAGCGGAATAAGTTTTTGTAAAGATAAAGCAAGTAAGAACAATTGCTCTAATCGTTGTAAAGCACGTTCGGTCTGTTTAGGTGCCAGCAGAAGATCATCGTCTTCATTATTCCTTTTTAATGGCCTTTCGTTCAGATAATATAAGCAATAAAGCAGAAGTACTAATAAACGTCATATAACAAACATTTCTTGGTCGTATATCTTTTAACTTCGGCCGGCGTATTTACATCTACCACTTCCTTATTATAACCTCGCAAGCAAAAAGTGCGAACGTTCAACTCAAAACGATTTATGCTTCCCTTCGAAATTCTCCGGAATCCTAAATAACTCAAACGGGAGGTGAAAAAAAGGGTTTCCGTTAATACCGTAGAGACGAAAAGTTACACCGCCGGACCCCTTTTTGCATATCCGACAACAGCGATAATCGTTCAAAATCTTCACCTACCCTCGACGCTGTACAGCGGTCGGAATCCAGAAGGCGGGGGAGAAACGAAGGGACCGGAAGTGGCGTTTTTGCAGACTTTTTGGCGTTTAATTTTTTATCATTAGCCTGTACCGGGTGCCCGCACATGCACATTTATCACCGTGGCAGTCGCTAAACTTTCGCAATAATAACCCCCACCACCTCTACGTCTCCGCGGCTTGTCGGCCGGGAGGATTTAACTTACCCCCTCTCGCTCTACCCTTTTTAGCCCTTTTTATCTACTTCCTTGCCCGTGGAGGCCGCTGCGGTGGAACTTTTGCTCGTAAAATAATTACGGAACGTTTAAAACAACGAATATAATGGAATTAGAAAAAATAAAAATTTCCATTTAGCAGCGCAGCATGGCCGTGCGGCCGTCCGGAAGTTTTTCGAGTGGATACATAATATTCGCCGACTTAACGGTGCGACGTACCTCTTCGAGGTCTTAATTCAGCTCTTGACTCTTAAAAGTTTAATTAAAACTGGCGCAATATCTGGATTAAAGGATTGACTTTCGCACACGCCTGTTCAATTTGACATTACACCCGCGGAGCGGGTCAAATTATTTTAAGCAGGAAGTGTCGGATAACTCCAAAATAAGTGAAAGACGTATGTTCATCTTTTGCGTCAAAGCATAACTAATAATAATGTAGACTAGTATGGCCAGAGTCGGTTGTGTCATAGTAAATAATCGAAAACTCGACGTTTCGCTAACAATTAGATGGGGCATCTTCAGGAGAAGGAAGGATGGTAAGTTGCAATTAGCACGGTCACTGAACGTGTAAGCCAGGACATGGTCGAAGCTAACTGAACGAGAAGCAGTTAGTCTCGATCATTTAGCATGTGAACCATGCCAGAGGCGAAAACCAAATGGGGAGCATACAAGAGGAGCGGCATGCTTTTATATCGTCGGTGATTGGCTGGGCCTTGCGGCCAGTGTCAATTGAAAATTGATAGTCACATCTAACGGACTGTCATATCTCTGCGAAGAAGTAACCTTTACAAGGAAACGCAGCAGCACCGGATGATGTTTGATGGTTAGCGTCTAGTTGATGTTCAGCGATAGCTGAATTCGAAGGGAGACAGGTTCTAGAGCAACGTTCGTGCTCCTCCAGATTAATTTTAGAACGTAGTGAACGTCCAGTTTCACCGATATACATATATTAAACCACGCGAAAAGGGATGCAATAAACACCTTTACTCTCTGAGGAAATTTGTTTTTGGGAGACGGAAGACGTGAAACTTTTGTGAGAGTTTCTTAGCCTAAGTAGTCTCGTGCAAATGTGTCTTACACTTTTCGACAAAGACAGTCTTACACTTAACTGGTGCTGTCGTGGGCTCTTCTATCTTCCTTGTCGAAGCTGATATTTTCATGGAATCTTTCGAATCCGTCTCTCTTGATTCAGCGAATCTGAAATCTAAGGAATAGTTCCGGTACGTCGACGGTTCCTTCATTATCTAGTCTTCTAGCAAAGACTAGGTACTTGGTTGCTTAATGTGATTAATTTAAGCCCTCTCATTTGAAAGAACGTGGTGATAGGGGTCATTTTGCCTCTGTCACTTGCTTGATTTCCAATGCAATAGATGGTAATGGGAACGGAGGATACAAGTAAATAAAAACCATGAAAGTCCTTAATAAACGACTGCGTATATTATTGCATACTTTCCTTTAACGGTTCACCCATTTGAAACTTCCCATAAAAATGTAAGCTACATAAGAAATTCAATTTATAATCTTCGAGGAGGTTCAAGTAGGTCACGGCGCTTGTTGTTTGCGCTGGAGGAAGAAGGAAATTCGATTTACTTACTTCCCTTCCCGAAGATTATCGCAAAAAAATAGAAAAAAAAAAAACGAGGAAAATGGCTAAGAAATGGTGACGTGAAAAATATTAAAATACGTGACGGGAAAATTAGCTCCAACGAAACCGGATAGTTTCATTACTTTTTCGTCGTCGAAAAATTATCATTTTTTACTCGGCTCGAATTGAAGTGTTTCCTACTCTCCGTCGTTGACGGTAAGAGGAAATTTATGTTTATCGATCTAGCCGTTCTTGAAATATCCAGATAGTTTACGCGAACTATGCAAATGGACTTATCAATCATGCAAATGAACATTCGGAAGATTAGAAAACACGCGGAATATGCCAACGTTGCGTAAATACACGTAATTTTAACTTCTTTTTGCCATATCGTCTCTCCTCGGAAGTATCTAGTTTTTGAAGATTAATCGCCTTCGTGACCGTAGTTAATTTCAATCGAAAGTCTCGGGTTTGTCGTGTACTAATGATCGCGTACGTCACCGATATAGCGACATTATTCTAGCCGGGTGACTTGTAATTTAATTTTCAATGGCGCGCATTATTAATTATTATTTAGAGCTATCCATATGATATTGTTGCAAATACCGGAAGAGTAGCGAAAGGAGGATTTCATGAGGCGATAATCCCGAACAAAAAAGACGGTGGATAATTTGCATAAGCTCTGTAAGAATTTGCTGACATTCAAGATGAAAGAAGCTCTCGTGGTAATTACATTGCTCAACAAATTTCAACGATTTCATTTCATCAGAAAGGAACTCTCCCAATTCTTAATTATTTACGAGTGGTAGATCAACAGTTGTCAATCTGACAAGATTGGCCCGTAACATGATTAACGGAGCCAATTCGATGTGCTTTACACAGACTTCGACTCAATTGGTCACTGGATGTTGTTTGCTAAGCTCGATTAAATTGGTGCGGCCCCTTTTTGGTTCAAGTGGATGGTTTATCTAAACCGTTCCGTATATCTTCAAGGATACCTTAGAATTCTATGGTTTTTCCACCTTCACGTAAATGATCTGTTAAATATTTTGCCAAATTGTTGGTTCACTCTGTACAATTGTCGCCGTGAACCTTTGTTATTAATTAGACAACAGAAATTGGTTTCCTACTTATAGTCCAGTCCAACTTAATAAGGCGATTTTTCAGCTATTGCTTTCGAAAGACTCTACATCCTTCATTTTCATAAAATTCGGCCCCGCTGTAGTATAAATCATCTCGCTGGCTCGAAAAGCATCTAGATCCAGCCGATATTTCTTCCTTTTACGACTTTTTTTTAAATACGTCTCTTTTATAAGTCGAAGGGCGCGTTTCCAGGCGATGCACGGCGCATAAAATAACCGGCGGTATCTACCTACTATCCCCCCCTTGGTCCGTATTTCTCGTATTCCCGCGGACAAAAATTTCACATCAAAGTAGAGAGCGAATGCAAGATTAATATCTCAGCATTTACATTCAACGCTTGTGATCCTTATTGCTAGGCATAAATTTCCGAGGAAATTCATTCTTTAAACACGGCCGGCAGCGACTTTGATGGTCGCGTCTTAATATTTCCCCCGTCGTATCCTCCTGTTTTTAGCTACGTCCGCCGTAGGTGGGTGTGTTTACCGCTTCCTCTTTCGAAAGATCTCGTTTTGATGATGGCGTTCCATTGCGGATGGATTTAATGGCATCGTTTCCTCGGGAAATATGCAGCAGACGAGAGGAAATATGATGCTAGTTGATATTACCCGATCGAGACTGATGTTGATTGCGAGCGTTTCCGTATCTTTTACAGTGAACGCGCTCGGTATCAACCCAGCTGGTGTAATTTCACTAATCTAAGCGCGATTGACAAGGGAAGGCGTCCAACGCGGAAATTCACGATTTAATGAGACTTGGGTGGTTTGTCGGTTTCCGTTTTTTTCTGCTTAGCGGGTAGAGATCATTAAAAAAAAAATGCAATTCATCAGTAATAAACGAATGTTAGGTATATTCTTGGTAACTTGTCTTATTTGATCTAGCAACTTTCCTTCTTCCGAAGAAGCCCCGTATGGTTGCGGGCGAAACGTCGAGTTTTCGATTATCTACTTCGGTCAAGCCCGGAACACGTTTAGTTTTAACCGAGTCTGTCGTGGTCGTCCCCTGTTGTAAAAGCTTTATTCTTTGTAGCGTTGTGTAAGCGCAACGGATATTCCTAACAATGAAGCTTGCCAATTAAACGTGAAATTCATTTAATCAATTTCGCGTATCGTTCGAGTAACAAAGAATCGAAAATGTAACATTCTACAGCAACGCTACAACGCTGGAATTGGACGCATCGCTGGTTCCATGGTTTTCCATCAATTCACGTTTCCCGATGTTCTGGTTGCATTTCACGTTTGCGTACTGTAGCCCTACAGCGTGGATGTAGCTTTTTCTCTTGCTTTGCGTTAAAAAGGCGTTTTCACTTGCCTTTCTCTAAAAAAATTAATTCGTTACCGATTCCGACAAAGGAAGCATCAATATATCTTCGAATTCGAAGAAACTTATTTACTTTCCGTCTACATCCGCAAGTTCTATAATTTCGGCCTATTTTCGTATTTCATCACGTAATAACGAACCGTCCAGGCGATACACAGCTCTTATCCTGCACGCGTTTGATTTACGTGCGGCAATCCGCGATACGAAAAGCTACACCGAACTCGCTAAGCAGCCATCGCATCTTTTATTAAGTACGTTTTAATATTCCTAGCTAGCGAACGGTGGAAAGTTAGTCCATTAGTCGGTAGATGAAGTGAAAACGCGTCTGAATTATGTAAAAGCAGTCTCCCGTTCGCATTCTCGCGTAAACGTTATGATAATCTCGAGATCACGCGAATTTCGTCCATACAAATTTCATATCTTAATGAATACGACGTGGAAGCTCGTATTTCTTCAACTATCCAGGGGCGGGTTTAGTTGGAGTATTCGGATCACCTGTTCGGAAGGAGTCTTGCTTCAAGGAGGGTGTCATCTTCGAGCGAATCTTGCATTAAATTTTGAGCTAGAAAAATCGAGGAGATTTTGAATGGTCTTCAACCCAGAGCTTTAATGAAAGAGACAGATCGTTTCTTCAGAAGCTTGGATTTTCCTTCGTTACGTAATTTTACATATCACACGACTGTGCTGATTATAGAGAGCTGAATTTTTTGCTGTAAATACATACTTGAAGATATTTAAAGATGGCCGCATGTATTAGACCCGAACAAGCAACTATATTCTTAACCGTGAAGTTTAATTAGTTTCAATAAAGTAAACATCATCGTAACAACTTTCACTCAAATTATTCATACTTACGGTCCCTACTTCAAGGAAGTTAACAACTACCGAAATGAATAATATTCAATTCAAGCCTAATTCAGTTTAAGCAGCAACTTCGTGCGGCTATTATCTCCGGGAATTATTCAAGCTGCATGGTTAGTGGACTACGGACATTAGCGTATTCAGTGCGGACGCAAGTGTTATCGTTGCGGTATCCGCAATCGGTTTCAACGGGATAGTTCACTTGCACCGCAGGGCAGGATAAGGATATTACGTAGAGGAGCACGTTAGATGTTGGTCTGGTACATACATAACTGACCTTATATTTGCCGAGGCTATTCACTGTACACGAGAACACCGCTTCCCTGCCAACCGGCACCGTGAGGTTCTGTATGGGTGCCAAGAATTCCGGTTCATCCGCGCCGATTTTCGTCGTCGACCAGTCTTCTGGAAGATAGGAAAAAAGAAAAGTTATTAGCAAACGTCGATAGCGATATGCGGCAAGTACTGCAGGGTTAATAGCGCTATATATTGTGACAAGATATGGGTAGCTTATTATAATTACAACAATAAATTAGTGACGATAGGAGATGCTGAGGCTAATTAATGCTGATCAATAAACCTGTTTAATGATTAAATACAATACCGAATAAATAAAAAGCTATAATAAATGCAATTTATTATAGCTCTTAGCGTTTCGTTGGATGAAGAGAGTGCTTTCGTTAAGAGCTCCTTCGAAAACATAGAGATGCTTTTGCTAAAGGTTTTCACTCATCGTCTACAACAGAGGTGCTCAGACTTGAAACACCTTAAAATTCTTAGACTGCAAGCGATCGATTGCGTCTATGCCGCAAGTATGCGTGATACAGGATTGTAGTGTAGATAGGTAGGATGCATCATGGTATAGGTTGGGTCATAGGTGTAGGTCACTGCTCTAAACAAGTTAATGAAACAATCGATATCCAAAAATGCGTCTTTATTGGTTTTCGCGAAAGATGTTTTACTTACTAAACTGAAGAATACTTTGGATGTCGATGGATGCCACTCTGCATGTCCTCAGCGTACTTTTCGTAAGATGGTACCTAATTAACTGAGTGCTAATCGTAAGCATGATGACGTAGGCATGTCATTTGGTCGATTGCGATATTTTGATTTAATTATTTTCATCGGCGGAAATGCAGACTCGCATAAATAAGTTGACTCAAACATTGCTGCCAACTGAAGGGGAAATTTGTCTTAGTTTCGGATATTTATCTTCAGATATGAAGAACTAGAATTTTGTATCAGATGCTGTGGCTTTGAGATGGATATCTGAGATAATCCGCACTACCTCATCTTCAACAGAAGATGAGTCCATATTAAAGCGAGTTCCTATTTCAGTAGCAGATATCTCAATGTTCTTACAGGAAAGAGGACAACTCATAAAAGTTGAGATATTTGTCAATTTATTAAAATCATAAAAACGTCTTTCATATTCACTCAAAGTATTTGTTGATTCTCTCTCATACCTCATCAAAATTCAGCTGAGGAATCCTTGCTTTCGAAGACGGAAAATGTTTCAGGTCCCTTCTTTTCAGTTGATCTATCGTTAGTTGCAATTTACTTTTGAATGCGTTTAGTGCCTTGATCATTTCGGTAATAGTGTTTTCTTTACCTTGCAGCTCCCAACCAATGGTGTTTAGATGCATTGTGACGTCCATTAAAAATATTAAATCGATCAGCCCTTTTTCGCCTTTAGGCATCCGAGTGTTATCACCTGTTTAATGCTTAAACGCAGTTATTTCGGACAATAATTCTTGAAAGCTTTCTGGCAATTTTCCGCGACTCAACCATCGTACGTCCGTGTGAAGAACTAAATTAACGTATTCGGCAGATTCACCATCTTGCAACTGCAATTTGAGGAGCCGTAGTTGCAAGTTTCGGGCACGGATGGAATTCGTAATTTTTATTGCGATCTTCATAGCTTCCTGCGTATTTAGAACTTTTGAACACAAAATTTGCAACAATGAATGAGAAAAACGAAGGGAAATCGTCATTAGCTGGACACAATCCAACAAAACCATTTTTGTTTCCAGTCATAGCTGGCGCTCCATCTGTTAATGTAATACACACTAGTTTATAGATTTTAGATGAATCATTGTTAAAAATTGTTCTTTAGCCGACGTATCATTAAATATCATTCGAAAAAAAAGGACACAGCTGAGCAGTATCTGTCAAATCGGTGGATTCGTCGAACAGCAAAGAAGAGGAGCCTGTACATTCCATGATATTCTATTGCCATGTCCTGGCTTATGTCTTCAACACGTCTTGTGACTGCCGGACGAGATAACTGAAGTTCTTTAATAGCAAGGACATGATCTCTGCTTTATTTTTAAGTTCTCCAAATAAAACCTCGCCCGCTTCGAAAAATGCTTCTTTCACAATTATCTCGTCCTCAAAGCGTTTCTTGTGTTTGACCAATTCACGAGAAATTTTAAATGAGGCGATCGTTGCAGCTTTTGATTATTCGCTTGGTATTGTGAACATACTTTGTTCTTTTCTCAAACAAGTCATCAAATGATGCACCTTTCGTTTCACTCTTTGCTAAGAAATCGTTTTCATAGTTTTTACGAATGGTTTTATGACGTCTCTCTATATTCCAACGCTTAAGGTATTGCAATTGATGCTCGGCGAACGAGACAAATGCACTTATCCTTCATCGTGCAAAATAAGAATTCTTCCTCCAAATCGTTATTAAAATGATACGTTTTACGTCTTTTCGTCGCACTCATTTTGTTTCGTTATGTGATGCGAATTCGAAAGGATAAAATTGATAATGTAAATTATAAAGATATAATTTATAATCTTCGTATCGCATTCGATACTATTACAATTAGCAGAGATTGCCAGCAGTTTTACTATTTGTTATTCGTGGTTGTGGATGACGAATAACTGGTTTTCTTCCGACGCTCCTTAAAGAAAATTGAGCAGAAGTAACGGAAGCTAAACGTGACTCCTAAAAGCTAAAAATAACTGCCGTAATGATCGTAAATTCGTCTCTTTTGAATCTTGAACATTAACGTTCTTTAAAAGTAAAACATCGTATCCTCGTCTGCTTAACAACACTCTGTTACCTCCGCCAATTTCTCTTCATATTTTTAATTTATGTTTACTACCTCGCCCCTTTCCGTATTCAATTCGCATCCTGTATACGTGCCAAAAAAGGTTTCCCTCGGCAACTCGAGTTCATACTATTAGCGTCCCCTAACCATAATATATTATCACGCGCCGCGTAGATCCTAATCCCGAAAAGGGAGAAAAGGTTTCTCCTCTTAACAAAAAAATACATCCTCGCAAATAAAGCCTAACTTCGTCCCGATATCTGTAAAACTATTAAGTGAACTTTACGAGACCTTAAACTACTCCCCGACGCAATTTTCTGCTAGTGGATCGGTGGTCTTTGTGCGCGTTCGTCCACTCCGGGCTAGCGTTCGCTATCATCTTCAACAAAAGGGTAGCCGACCGCTCTCCGGCTTCGTCATCCATTTTTACGAGCCACAGAGCCGTATTATTGCCTATATTACACTTCATTTGCTTTTTTTTTTCCCTACCAGACGGACGGATGAGCACATGTAGTTCTGAATTCTCTTTTTTTTTTCTTCCTTGGAAAAATATCAAGATTGATGATTGGTGACTTTGGGTTCTTCATCCGTTTAGAGGCGAAGAAGTACAATTGCGCTGGTGGAAGCATGTATCTCACTTATTCAAACAATTCAATGGTAGAAAGAAGTGTTCTTTCCTCGAACGAAAGTATGCTTCGCGGCAAAACAATTCGAAGACTTAGTTTATCTTCGAGGTCATAAAAATACGAAACATGTCCTTTTCATCGATTCGAGGGAGGTAAAAGCGTATTTGAAAGATAGGTTTCCGCCCCAGTCGGGTTTAGCGATCCGATCACGCATGTTCAACGAGGAATCGATGATATCAAGCACAAAGAGAATTTTAAATAAACGATCCAAGTTACTCTGCGCGAGGATATTGTTATGTTCTTCCTCCTTTTTTTTTTTTTTCTAGAATTCTACAGCGCGTTCCTAATGTTGTATTTTATGCATTTCGTTGGTCGTATCGATTACACAGTTAGACCAATTCCTTCGTCCAACCCTTAGATTTTCAGATGGCGTTCGGTAATTTCGCAAGGTACCGTCGCTCACCACCTTTGTCGTATTAGAGAGCGCGCGGTGTTATTCGAGCCGGGAGAGGAAAGAAAGGAGACGGAAGTACACTTAAGACCCCGTTTTCGGTACATTATCTGTTGCCGTTTCTTGTCGGTTATTCTAGGAATTTGAGGAGATTACGTTCGTTCCCGCTTCCTCCGTATCGGGCTGCATGTAATGTAATGTATACGAGAGGGAAACGCTCGCATCTCCTCTTCGTATTTCAACGGTATTTTGCGTTTAAGAGGAAGAAACGCTAGAATAATGTTGATGTACTTGCGAGTTGAGTATTTCGCGTTTTGTGTGCGGGTTGGTTTACAATTTATGCGAACAGGAGCGGAATTATGTACAGAAGACGACGATATAGCCCAATGTTATAAATAAACCTATTCTTCCTTGTTTGTCCTATTAACATCCTCAGATTTATAGAGCGTTGTATGGTTATTAGGGGCTTTCAAAGGAATATGAATATAACTGTAGCGCTTTCTACAAAACAAAAATGTTTTATTTGTTAGACCAATTGTTCGATTCGTTCAAAAATACCCATTTTATAACCGCAGTTCTATTAAGACCAATATCACATCTTCGCACGTCTTAAATTATTCGTTCTTTATAAAGTTTCCTATTCGTTTTTTTGCAGCGCCCTCTATTAACCCATGAACGGTACTTTCGAAGATCCTCCAGGTTGAGCCTTTTCACCGAAAGTCGTTCACATCTGCCGTGAACGACTGAAGTTTGGTAGGTTTGTTTCTCGGGGTCGCAAAAATGTATTATCCGTTCCTCCACTCTACTCTAAAGCCGTTTTACTGTAAAGGGAAGACGGTAGTGTCCCCTAAGCATTCTTTAACGTAAATGTGTAAAGATTAGTTCGTTTTGCCGTAATTGCAAATAGCTAACTTCTTCTCATCCTCCGAACTATTTTCGGATTGAGTCTTAGTTCTTCAGCAATCGTTTTAACGTCTGCAAAGGCTGCTTCTTAGAAATACCAATTGCTCTTCGCTTCAAATTTTATCAAAATTATTAGAAGCGTCTGGTACTAAAAAACTACGGCCTTCATAGTCTGAGAGTCATTTTAGAGGTAATGAGGCATCCATCTTTGAGATTGCGTCGTCTTTAATAAAAACGTATTTGAACACGTGTAGTCGAAGTTAGATGCTGGAATAACGTCTTATTATTCGTCAAATTTATTGCTATTCTATCAAGTCAGGCGATATTAAGGTTAGACGTGATTTTGGAATTTCACATTCGAATTGTGATTTCTTCGAAAACCTCCGTAACGTAAGTCGCAATGCTTTGATGCGTCGTTTGTATTAAAGTGAACATGGTGTTGCCCCATGCGTTATGAGAACATGCGAATAAATCAATAAGAAACATAGATAAGCTTTAGTCCATTAATTAAGCGCACGAGAATGGCATTTTCTATTAAATTTAGCAGATTTAGAAGATTTGGTTACTTTTATGTTACGGCAATACCGAAATAAATAAATAAATAAATGTAGTGGTGTAAATAAGAAACTGTAACAATTGTATTGTCACGCGACCTTTTACTTTGAATAGCAGCGTATATGCATCATTTCGTTTTGTTATTTCGATTTGTTGCAATTTTAGGAGTTTCTTGTTCTTTTTTTGTTGTTGTTTTTTTGTTGTTGTTGTTGCTCTTTCGTCCCTTCTCAGATGAACGATGGGTCTTAGTGACTATCAGACGTGATTGTAATACAGTGATATTAAATTGGTGAGTATCTTCCTTGAGTATAGTTAATTAAAAAATCTACCTTGTGATATTGTCTTATTATCGAGTTGTATAATTTGAGCTCATATTTCGTTTCATATTTCCTTTGATATTTTTTTCCCTTAGTTTCGTGCACATGTTACATTGATTTGTATATGTTAAGTTTTTCTTGACGTTAATCTTTTTAATTTTATAATTTTAATTAATTTTACGCATAAAATCTCGTGTAATTTACATTATTCTTCTAATTGCTTCAGTTTAATTTTTTTATTCGGCTTCGTTATTCATTTTTTTTTGTTTAATCTCCTCCATAATTCGATCTATTAGCTTCTTTTTTGCTCTTTTTTTTTAGTATTTTTAGGTGGCTACAAAAGAACAAAAATCGACGGCACAACCTACGCGGATTCAACGTATCGGAAATCATCCCAAGAACGAAAGCCCTACCTCGTATCTTTAGTATTTTATTCTATTTTCTTTTTTTTACTAGTTTTAATATTCAACCAAAAATAAATTTCTCTTTGATTTACATTAACAGTGTATTGTATCTTACCACAAGTCAAGAGGAGATGCAACAAAGCTCATTTTTTTGGTATTTTTTTTTTTATATAAAAACTCCTGGCTTCCTTTTTGATGTAATTTTTTTGAAAGAGACTTTGTCGGACCTCTGCATACCCCACTCTGAGCGCTGTTCTGGTCGGAGCGGCAAGATGTATTAATTTGAGATATAAAACATTGAAATATTCAAGGAATTTGATAGCATTGATTAAAATCCTTTCTAATCATAATTTGGATGAATTGAAATTTCGTAATTGTTGTGTATTTAGATATATCGAAAAGTCTTCTTGAAAATAAATGAGAAAAGGGGACCAGGAACACAAGGTGCATTATTAAGCCCACTTAAGGTCCCGCGGATAATTAAAGTTTGAATATTTCACAAAACCCATCACATTTCGGTCTTCCGCGAAGACTACGTACACTGAATTTTGACTTCCTGTCTTCTGAATTATCCACAGGAATCCAGAAATCAATATAGCGTCCTTTCGGAAGATAATTCTCACATAGCGCTCGAAGCCGGGGGCCGCAAAATAAATGAAAACTACGTTGCTTAGCGACAAGTCAAGAATTGTTCCACAATAGTGCTCAGGCTGTGAAGATACTTTGTTGCTATTATGGGTCATGGAAAAACTTAATGTTTTTCGATGAAGAATGGACAATTCAACATGATAATGCGCCAATTTACCGTTGTTATAGAATGGTCCTTTCATCAGACTGGAATATTATAGAAAACTTATGAGGCTGGATGATGAGACAAGTTTACAACGAAGAGAGATAGTTTAACACTAGAGAAGAATGGATGTTAGTCATAAGAACCACTTGCGGAGCAATTCTAATCAATTTCTTAAATAATTTAGTTACTTCGGTGCCTCGTCGTATGTTAGCTGTTACTGAGAAGCTCATAATAATAAATAAAAGATGATTTATTTCTATTTCTTGTTTTTTTTTTTTTTTTCTTTTGGTACGAGTAATCAATTGTCGCTTTGATGTTATTAAAAACGATATCCTGATTTGTACAACGGATTCAATTAAACTGTTTTTATAGTCACCCTGATTGAAACGTTAGTGTTTCAACGAAATGGTGTCAATATTGTGGGATGAGAGTAACCACTGTATATAGACACCTTCTATGAATATCTGTATCTAAGTCGTTAAAATTCACGCAAAGGATCCATCGTAGCATCATTTCGAAAAAGGAAAATGTCACCACATGCTTTCGGCATGAAACACTGTTGAAGTTCATTCGACAAAACCCAAACTAAATTTACGCCAAATTATAATTTAAATTCATTTTTCCCGTCTCCCCTATCGCAAAAAGCGAGATCCAAATATAGCTGCACAACCCACTCGCGGAAGCAGTCTCTATGCAGAAAACGGAGCCCTTGCGAACGTCATCCATACGTACATAATTAGAAACAAAGCCGAAAGGACGTCGACGTGTGCCCTGGGAAATGTATTAAACAAATATAAAATCTGGAACGGGGTCAGCGGCGTATCAAACGTAACTAGAACTGACATGCCGGTACGTCGCGATAAGAAGATAAAGGATGGAGGGCGCCGTCGACTGGGGAGGGAGTGCGTTTGCAAACGCGGGCGCTAACCGCGACGTAATTGAGTAACGCTCATGTAGAGAGAGAGAACGGGGGGCCTGGGGAGCCCCGACGAGCCGACGTCGGACGCGGCTGTGGGAGGATAGCGACGGGACGGAGGATCCGATATTAAATTACATTTTTGCTTCTCCGGACGGGGTTGTTACAAAAAAAAAAAATAGCGACGCTAATTGGAGACGAGATAAAAATATAAAAAATGAGCGTTTTTTTTTTTACATTTAGGCGTTTTTGTTAAATTCGAGATTTGCGATAATTCGGAAAAAATTACAAGGTTCTACTTTTTTTAGGAGTTGTTGTTTCTGCAATAATGAGTATTGTATAGAAAAAAAAGGAAGATGTTTCTTAATTGAGTAGAGATAAATTTTGTGTGGGTTTTTCTGGGAATTGTGCTCTAATTAAGTTACCCACAACTTATAGGCAATGCCATTGGTGATAGACAAGTCTTGACATGTTTATGCCGATATCCAGTGCAATCTACAATAATTTTCTTCTTCTTCTTCTTCTTCCTGTCGGTTAAAAAAAAACATCTTCAGTTCCTTTTCTCCTTTATCGGTTAAAGGATAAATGGCAGAAGTTGACGCGGTAGGTCGTCTGGGGAGAAGCGTGTGTCACAGCCGGTGTGACAAGATGGAGGAAGAGGGATGACTGATGAGTGATACGAAATCATGGGAGAGGGAGGAGGATGATTGAGCGTGAGTTCGACTTTTGTCGGATTATGATGGGTTCGTCAAGGGACCAGGAGTGAATGGGAACGCTTGTGGGGACCATGTCCGACGCGGCATTAACTGTGAGGCAAGAAGGTGGACATAAAGAACACTCTCGAAACCACGTTGATAACGTCGGGTAGGCAGAAACATGTTCGCGTGTTAGTGTACTGACCCGGAGGTCGATGTTGGCGATGAGAGCGTTGTCTCAAAGTAAGCAGCGGCTAACTCTTTGATGTGCTCGTAGACGCTTGGGAGGTCAAGGTCCCTGTGATAGGGGTATACAATTTAATTTGAGTCAGGTGCTCGATTGATGCAAGGGCATTTTCGTAACACTGTTTTTACCATCATAGAAGACTCGATTAAATTTCGAAGAGCAATATTTTTCTTTTCGTGGAAAGAAGATGTGTGAACATCAGAAATTATTCAACGTTTGCAACGATAGTTTGGCGAGTCTGCGGAATCTAAAAGTAGTGTACATATATCGGTAGATCGATCGATCGATAAAGCTGGTAGAACCCGATCAACGCAACGCAAAGACAAATGAGTCTTACATTTGTCGTCAAGAGCTTCAAGAGCTGTTAACCTTTTTACGGTGATGAATAGAGATGACAAAAGCAGGTGGAATTATTCCTCTTTTGCAGCGACTAGATAGGCTCGTGTCTATTAGAATGAATTCGTGTTGCCTATTGGCGTCCTCTAAAACAAGAGTTGCTGCAAAAGAGTAATTCCATCCGCCTTTGTCCTCTCTAGTGATGAATTTTGGAAACGGATAATAACCATCAATAACGTAGATTCCTTACAATAATGAAGTTATGGAGCACTCCGCGTACATCAGTCGCACCACTAAAAGCCCCTGTAGTTGCGGTAAGTTGTTAAATGGGATTACTTTCGTTAACGAAGCGCCATTAGAAGAGACCGTTTACAGAATTTTATCGTGGTCGTGCTTCTAGTGGCGGCTTGGCATGAGATCAAGTATATCGAAGACCGCAGTGGTACATATATTTAGGCACGAGAACCATCCTTTCCCATTGGATTCCGCTAGCATTAAAGAATGTTCGTATAAATCTCGTATTCTTCTTCTTACGAAATGATGATTTAATTGATTTAATTAAACTTTGCAACGTTTAATTAAATAACAGTATTCGTGCGAAGAAGGATCTATTATTTATCTATTCATACAGTAGAATGTATAATAATCTCCACGAAATAATATATGCAAAACTAGAAGTTATTCGTGAGCAATCGGCACGTCAAAAAGGTCAAGGAAGGGTCCGCATCTTTCCCGACGTATCTGAAAATGAACCGTACGAAGAGCATGTACGCAGATTAATCCCGAAATATGTACAACGAATACGTTGCTTAATATTGGCGGCAGATGTCTGCGTTACCGAAATGTCAACCCACGCCTTACCGAGTTTCATTTGTAATTGTTTATCCAGGATGTAACGTCGTTAATATCAGTCCGTGATGGTTTCAATCTCGACGCTGAATTATAATGGATAGAACGCGCACCATTATTGATGATTTCGGACGTATTTCGACTCGGGGGAATTACGAAGGATTATATACGTGTTATGTACACGTGTGATTTGATGTTTGGTAGGTACAGCTCTCGTTCGTGTTAAACTAAGGCGTTAGAAATAGGAATGTCGCTAGACGTAAGTTCATGGATTAGTGTTTCTGGAGAATCGAGAGATGTTGATGTTAATATTCTCATTTTGTGACGGGCACAAAATGCGTTTCTGCGGCACGAGAGGGCGCCGACACAAGTCGAATTTGTCGCTTTAAAGGTTGTGGCATTATCTGCGAGGCAACAGAGACAGAAGGTAAAAATAAAAAAGTACTCTCGAAACCACGTCGATGACGCCGGGTAGGCAGAAACATGTCCGAGTGTTAACGTATTTTTTTCTCTCCTTTTGTTGCGTTCGCCGTGAATTAATTCATCGATTCTATGACAGGAAGCTAAGCTATCTTAGCATTATATATTTTCTCGTTATTGTTTCTAGACATTTTCCGATGTGTTCTGTTAATAATTCCGATTAATCCAAGAAGAGAAGAGAAAATATGCATTCATACGATTGATAAAACGATCTGGAAGAAAATTTATTCCTCCCAGGGCTCTTCATATTTCCCAAAAGACAAACAATTTTCGCCCGTCGAAAATCCATTTTACATAGATCTACAATGGCGGAGGGCCCGTCGAGCAAATTGAATAGTTTCCAGGGCTATTAAATACGAATACTTTCAAATCCGTTTTGCATTTCATGAATAAATTTGAATAAGCGTGTAACTTAGCGGCGCCGAGGCAACGAATTCTAAACTTCCGGCGGTCTCGGCGATTTCAGCGTAAAACATAGATACAACATCGGGTTCGACGGACGTTTACTCGTTAGAACTGTCCTAAGGAACGAATAAGATAGAAAGCTTTTTTTTTCCCGGGTAGTTGGAAACTCTCCCGGACTGCCCACTTCGGCTCGCTCTGCAAGAAGTTTTCGGGTGTCCTGCGACAACGAGATGTATTATAGGGACGCGGACTTAAAAGAGACATTAGGGCGGAGCCGACTGTCAAGCGTTGGGCGGAAAAACAACGCGAAGGATGCAAACTTTCCGTGTAAAGCGTGCTGGTAGGGGATTTTCGAGCGTATTAGAGCCGAAAGCTGTGTTTGTGCGCGACGACAGTTTTGTACGCGTGTGCCTGCCCGTTGTTACCTTCGAAATATTAGCGCTATCCGTTTCCGACGTGACAAATTCAAACGATCGGGTCGGGGCTATTTATCGTCGGAGATTCGTCGTTTCTCTCCTTCACGCTTAGGTTTAAAATGTATTGTTTGGACGTCCTCGAATTCTCTTATATCCTTTACGGGGGAGATTTTAGGCTTATACCTGTGAATTTTTAGGGACGCGGTACGTAAGTAAGGGAAGCCGATTAAGTGTGTGAAAGTAAGTGGAGATTTCAATGGTGTTTATTTTTGTTTTCCTTTTCGCACTAGAACTCAAAGAAAATGAAGGTTGCCTTTATTTACTTCAAGAAAGTTGATAGGTTATGGAAAATGGTGAAAAAACGATGTATCAAGATGTTTATCGTCTGAACGAGACTTTACGGCAAGAGTCCCGTCTTGGTGAATATTATTCGATTATTCTATACTACAAGTTGTTTGCCTTGTCAGCCTAAAATAATTAAGACTTTTATATCTTCTTTTATATGTATCGCATATCTTTTTAAAGGTGACGGCCCAACGGAGTGTGTAAGCCTTTTCAAACTTGTCATAACCTCAGGAGCCTTTTAGTACGTAAGTTGTATGTTGTATAGTGTACCGAGCGCATTAAGAAAATTTGTTGATTCTAGCAAGTTTCGAACATACTGCGCTTAGCTCTGCTCAGTCAAGCGATGGCCCTCTTACGCCCGTCCCGAACGTTCATCGCTAACCAAACTGGCACGACCATTTCTAAATTCAGCCATCCAAAGTTTCAAATGATGGCGCATTGTCCCCATGAATACCGTCCGCCTTGGCTTTAATTTTTGTACCAAACGCCAAACGTACCAAAAGGAGAAAGGAGCTGCTCCTTGAAATGTCGAGTTTGTCGTTTTCGAAGTTGTGGCATTAACTGTGAGGCAACAGCGACAGAAGGTAGAGATGATAAAAAAATACTCTCGGAACCACGTTGATGACGCCGAGTAGACAGAAACATGTCCGCGCGTTAGTGTACTGTTTTCTCCCTTTTTTTTTAGGATGCTAAGCTATCTTGATTTATAATTTGTTTATTTACTTTTCACGATATGGAGAAATTTACACAAAATTTTCACCCAAAAGAAAACGAATAATTTAATATCATCGACAGCGCAAAGTGCATGAGTGAAAAATATAATATTCTAAAACTTCAAATTTAACAAATGAAAGAAAAACAATGTAAAAAATTGTTTTGGCACAGATCGTCTTATTGGTTTTACTATTTCGTCACTAAGAGAACACAGCGGAAAATCGCAATCAAACTCGTTGTAAGTGCTTGCAGTGCTTCAGAAGACTTAATATATTCTTTGAGTTCGCAGTTCGAAGTTGGTATTCCTTTAATTTATCTTTAGATATTTATCAACCTTTGTTTACTTAAACAACATTTATGAATCACCTTTTCTTTCTTTTAAACATCCTCAATTCTTACCGTTGGAAAAAAAAAAATACGGAGATCATCGTAGATAAGCATCTTCAGGGACAGCCGTAAATCGCGTGCGGACCCTTTTTTCGAGCGAAAAAAGCATTGCCGAGGGACACGAGAGGAGAAGCAGGAAAACAGATAAACGCTAGCGCGGAACGAAAACGTGAAAAGAAGCGGCACTACGAAGAAGTTGTACACCAAGCGGAGACCGCGTTTCATAATTTATTTATTTACGATTTAAATATGTATCTACCGTCTTACGTTTCAATATTTCTTCTGCGGTCCGCGAGGAGCCTGAGATAAAGGGAATTTGCGAATGCATAGCAAGTACAGAAATATTAGGTGGATCCAATTCGCTTATCGAGCGTTTTATTTTTGTTTTGGGAACGGTTTTTCTTTTTTAACTGTAAAGTGTACGAGAGATGGCGCTTTCGAATAGATAGTATAGTTTCAAGATAGGTTTAATTAGTTTCAATTCATGTGGCATTAGTACTAAGCTTGTGCAACATTCAAAATTATGCAATGTAATTGTAGGATCTCACTATTTTCTTTAACATCAATTATAGCCACGGCAAAAGTAATGGAGGGGAGAGAATGCACTAACCAACGGACTCTATTTGGCGCTACTGACAGAGATGACAAAGGCAGATCATTCCATTTTTGCATTTTTGCAGCGACTAGACAGGTTCGTGTTTTGCCGACTCTGGGAAGAACCAGACGAATAGATACGAGTCTGTCTAGTCGCTGCAAAAAAAAGTAATGATTTCACCTGCCTTGGTCATCTCTAGTTATACGCTACGCTAGCGGATCTGCACCGCTGATGACGTCGGGTAACCGGAAACTATTGATGCGTCGACCAATGTGTTCTCTTCGCATATAATTATTCGTTTTATATTTACAGGGGAGTCCATGAAAACGTTATTAAAAAAGCACAAAAGCGAATTCGATGGAATGGGTTCATTAAAGCTTGCAATGCGATTTTTTCGCCCGTTCTTTTTTTTTGTATTTGCAGATATTAAACTCGATTCATACCGCTACATGCAGCCGTTTATATTCGGCTCGCGCTGGACGGGTTGCATCCAGCGAATGACCATTACGTATGGATTTATCTCCCACGTCTCCTTTTTTTTACGAGAGAGCATAACAGTTGTTCCTACATGTACGCGTACGCCTACTTCCATTTAATTCGTGTCGAATTCCGTATCCGTCGGATGTTGTTTTAGCAAACAAGAAGAAAAAAAAAAAGGAATACCTACCGGAAACGTAGCGTTTTTTTTTTTTTTTGTTATTCGTTCCGTTTTCTCCCAACGATTTCGTAATTTCGACGCGTTCGTTATGGATTCGTTTAATTTAGGCCGGTCCCTCCGGGCAACAAATATTGATATATGTGCGCATTGTCACTTGCCAAGCGAGGTACTGTACGAACGCGGTCGACTCCGATTTCCAACGGTTTATTGACGCAAATTAATTGCGACGTGAATTGAAAGGCGTTCGTTAACTACAGAGGTGCGGTTGTTTTGTTTGAAGTGTAGCGGGAAAATGATACTTTGACAACTGACGATTGCCTTTAATTAGCTCTTTTTTGACAATATTTAACCTATAGATCAAATAATCAAAGGGCTTTGGTGTTAACTCAACGATTAAGTATCGTGTTGTTCATTGAAGTATGTAATTTTTCGTTCAAATAAAATTACAAAAAAAAAGTGAATAAAACAATAGAGCGAAAACAAATTCTCCAGTGAATGAAATGGAAGCACCGTGATGAGTGTATTAGAGTGAAACAACCTACGTACACAATGTTTTTTTTGGTTTTTTTTTCTAATAAAGAAAGGTTAACCAAAGAAATAGAGTATTTTTCGAAAAAACACTCAAAAATTGTTGTTTTTCCCAAAAATTACTCCATTTCATCCAGTCAAGCGTCATCTCTGAACGTTTTCCGTCAATAAAGACGATAATCATCAGCGAGATCTTATTTGGACGCAAATTAAGCTGGCTCTTTTCGCGGCCCCCGTGGCAATCCCTTAATAAGCGAATTAAATCCATAAAGCTATCGCGCTCGAAAATTCTGAGCGGTAGGTAAACAAGAGACACCGAACGAAATGCTAATTTTCCTTTTAGCACTCTCCTCGTTGAAAGGTGACTGCTAATGGAAGGCGAAAAGAACGCCGGGCAAAGAGCGAAAGGGTGCTAAACACTCGCAACTGTCAAACGGAACCACGCGCGAAAGACGGAGAAGGGACGAAAAGCAGCAGGTTTGTTTTGGCGAACGATAACATCGCCGAAGGGGAGCGGCGTTCGCGAGTAATCCTTTAATTAGCGCAATTCCTTCGAATTATACACCGCCGCCGTTGTTTTTCGACGTCTGGTACCGGGGCAAAATGGTATGTTTCTCGAAAAGATTAAAATCTCCGTTTTGGTTCGGCGAAGAACGCCAGTTGAGAGCTATTCATTTTCCAAACGTCTGGTCGGGAGTTGGACGATGGAAATTCAACGAGATTTGCTTAAAAGGTGGCACGTGTAAGCTTGAGTAAATTCTGAACTCGTATGACGCGGAAACGTCTGTTCTAATCAAGATTAGGTGAAACAAGAACGGCCATTGAGGCACTCCGTTGTTGGCTTTGCTGGGACTTAACTTCCTTTCAAAGCTTAAAATTTGGTAAATATGACCTCTCAGTTAGTAATATTCTAATTTTTCTAATAAATTGGAACGGAGATTATGCTGATGACTGATGAAGGCAATCTACTAAATGTTTGTTCATAATTGATCAAAAAAAAAATTGAAAATGCTGGACAGATAGCCAAACAAAAAAAAGATGTCGAACTAAACAAAAATAATACCGAGGGCGAAGAGAATAACGACAAATGATATTTATTGTTGGATGATTGAAATTGAACGTTAACAGCTTGACAAGTTCTCTTACTTAGTTATATCACTTAACAACGAACCTTTTCAATAAATCCGGCGTCACATTGGCCGCCAACTTTTCCCAAAAGCAAGTCGGTGATATTTTATAAGTTTGAGCTTAACGTTTCCACTTGACGAGCTCGTTGCACGTGCATTTTCACACCATCGTCCTTCTAATGGTGGGCGCAAGCACTCCTACGAGAACACCTCTTTAGTACGAGCGTTGAATAAACGTATGGGAAGTTATTCCAATTTACAAAACTTACGCAAAAAATCTTTTACGTAATAAAGAAAGTAGCGATGACTTCGACACGAATAAAGGGAGCAAGTGGAAAAGTTAATTCGGCCGAGAGACAAAGACGAAAAATTTAATCAGGAAAGTTTGAGACCTTTAAAAAGTGTATTTAAGTTAACTTCTTTCGTTCTCCTTTGATTCCGGCCGCTTCCGTCTTGTACATTTGATTTAATATTAACGCCAAGGAAAAAAAAAAAACAGACGATAAATCTTGCGCGGGACTTTTATTAAAATCAAGTTTTGGAAGTTAAACATAGGAACGTGGAGAGGTTAGTTTTGGCGAGGGAATTCTCGATATTGTCGCTATTAGTGATTTTTGGTTAAAACAAGCTACGTTTAAGTTATATTCTTAGCAAATTAGACGAGTTCTACGTCCGTCGTCGGATTAGTTAGATTCCCGTGACAACGAAGTAAACCACAAGCAGAAATAGGACATTTTTAAGACGCAGTTTCGGCGCGCGAACGGCGGAGATAAAGTCCCTGAAAGCTTATTTTGGCGCCCTCTGGCGTGTTTTATATGTTACTCTACGGGGGATGCTAAATTCTTTAATAACGGGAATTTTAATTTAACATACGACATATATTTTAGTCGGGCTTCTGTGGTGCCACAACGGCATATAAATAGCTCAAATTAAGCGTTGCCTTCACTCAAAATCGTTGTTGGCTAACCTGTAAGAGCTTTTAAACTTTTAGGCGGACCTTAACAATATCCTCCACTTGTTCGGGATCGTCGAATTTCCTTTATTCTTGTTTTGTCTTATTAAATAATGCAACTTCTGTTGAACTAATTTCTTCCTTCTTTGTGTTTTGTTTTTTTTTATTTTTATTTTTATCAATTCCCAGCTTTAAACTTTTCACCGTCGAGTAGAATTCAAAAGGACGCAAGCTATAAAAAGTGTAGCCGTTTTCGTTTCGGGTAGTTATCATTGAGATACGAATAAGGCGAAGAAACAAAACAACAGCAAAAAACCCTAATTACCGGCAACTTTAATAATAACGCAGCGCAACCATCGTGCCGGTTGTTCTCGATATAATAGCGTCGACGTAATAGTTTCGCCAAACTTCGGACATTATTACCGCTAAAGGACTTTCCTTTGTGGCAGTTTCGATTTTTTCTCCGTCGCCGCCGCGTCAAGATTCCATCCCCCTAACCGTCGCACGGCGCCGCTACATCTCATCTACCGTAGCAACTGGGCGGCGTCTACCACTTTACGACCATCATTAACAAAGATGCCGCGCGGCTTTGTAGTGTCTCTTTGATTATGCCACACGTCTTTCGCCGAGCAAAACAGATCATCAATCAGGGGAGGTCCTTAACTCGCACGGTTTGCGGTAACTAGTGCCGGTAGTAGTTGGCAGCCGGGATCCACGGGAGAAAGCGTCTTAGAGCGGTCGATTTTGCTAGTTTAAATGCTTACGGCGGGACACAACCGATGAGTGTTAAGTTATTACCAGCAAAGGGGATTATGGAGACCCTGTTTTATTAAGGTTCGATGTTAGTGCGTAGGGAGCGCAACGGGATAGCGCTGTGTTTGTGAAGGACACGGTAATGCCCTCCAGGTGGATCTAATTGAGGATTTACATAGACGTCCTTGATGATTGGCCGTAATAGGGTTGATTATTTCTTCGTCTGTTGTTAAAATAGACAAAGAAATAGACGAAATGTAAAGAAAAGTTTTTGGTTTGTAGAGATCTGAATTATTTATTTATGTAATAAACGTTAAAGTACCTGATGAAGCAGGCGCGGAGCATATTCGACGGTACGCACCATAAAGGTACGAAATAAAGCTTTTGAAAAGAGATATATTCTTGAAGTGCTTGCAGGTACGTGCGATATTACTAATTCGGCAATTCAGATAATCTCCGCTCGAACAAGAAGAAGAGAATTCGTCTGAACCAACCGTAAAAACACAGACGCTCTTCTCTCGAGACATCGGATAAGCTACGTAGCCAGATTCAAGGTAGAAAGTCGTTTAGATCGACGGCACATGACTAAATTGCCTCGCGCGACATTTATACAACGCCTATTTCGGCAAATTTACGGCGTGCGTATATCCAGAGCGGCGAAGGTTTATTTTAATACCCGTACTCGTAAAATCTAGAAGCAGAGATAGCGGCGGCTCCGTAGGCACCCTCGATGTACTGCGTTACCCATGCCCTAACACGCATCAACCTTCATGTTTTTACCGTTTCGCCCGACGTTACGGGTTAAATTTACGAGCGAAAGGCGATTTCGGATTAGGGGCTTTTCGGGGGGAGGGGAGCGTCTGTACGCCCGTAGAGGCCGCCGGCGCCGATTTCCAATAAAGCCACTTCAATTTTTTCACTCTCTTCCTTACCTGACGCGCTGGAGGGCGCGGACGATCGCGCAGGAAATCCGGGAGAAAGTTCGACGGCGGGGAAAAAATGAGACAAGTTTCGGGACCCTTTTCCTTCCGCCGCCGACCGCCGCTCCGACCGCTGAATACGCCCGCGGGGCTAACTGGATGTACCAGGTATGGCGAGCTTCTTTCCTCGATCGTAAGAGGGTTAATTTATATGCCCTCGGTTGGACACATTCCTTTTCGGATTTAACGAGACGACTCGTCGGGAATTCGTTAGTACTAAATGCGGTATTTTAGAGAATATATCGTATATTTTTGATACGGTAGAGCATGCTGTGAAGGAAATACACAAATGGTGGGATGAGATGTAACGTTAAACTATTTTTTTTTTAAAGAGTGGTAACGGCCCAACAAGGTGCGATAAGTTTTTGAAGCTTATCGCAACTTCAGGGGCTCTTTTGCGTATAAGTGGTGTTCCATGGTCTTGTTACTGTCACTTACTCACTGTGAAAGGTGAAGCAGAGTTAACTTACAACTGCGAATGGTGACTTAGGTGTGTACCGGACTCGCAAAGAACATTTGTTGATCCTAGCGGACAACACGTAACTCTGCCCGGTCGAGCGCAGGACCTCTTATCTTATGAATAATATTGTCTCGATTTTACTGGGCTTTATTGCAGCCGTTTATTTCTATTAATTTCCGAATGGATATCTGAGAAAATGCTCGCAATACACCTTGCATGGACACCTTTGGCGTCGCTTAAGAATAAATTGTTTCTAAGCTTGTTGTGAAAGCTATTCAAATGAGAAACGTTAACATTATTTAGCACCGAAATAAGACATTTTAAACGGAAACCATGCTCTTCTTTCTTTCAAACATTTAATCTACTCTACAACATTGAACCATATGCAGCGAAGTACTTCTACCTAAAACAATTCATAATTTATGCAGAGATTCGTATAATACATAGCGAGTCTTGAATTAATTCTATGGTTGAAGAAGACGAAGCGCACCAGCGAGATAGATAACCGTAACGGTAATTCGGAAGGAGCAATGCCGACCTACTCCAGCTGCGTTCTGTCCCCAGCTGCGATCAAATAATTACGAAGACTCGGCGAAGATATAGTCGCGTCCCTATCTCTAAAACGGATTGCTGGTTCGCCTTTAAGTTCGACGTTGTAAGTTATGAGAGATCGGATAAGAGTAAATCTGTATTTAAAAGTTGCAGTCTGTTAAGTAGAGGGCTGGAAAATTGTCGATTAGCGTTAAGCTGCGTTGAGCATTTCCCGATGATACGATGTATAACATTGAAAATTGGTTAAGAATGTGTTCCGCGGGCTTTCGCGGTCGTGAATGATGCTATATTCTTGGTTTTCGGGTTGGAACTGCCGCGTCGTTGTCGTAGCTTCTGCAGACGTTTCGTCTTCTCTCTTATGGGCCACCTTCAGGGCTGACGAGTGCTGACCAATCGCTTCGTTTAACCGATGCTATCAACCACTGCCACACGAACGTGGAATGTGATAGACACCGGAGGCTTCTAGATGGTCGATGTGTTCGATGGGTTTATTCCTAAGAAGAGAATCTTGCTTAGATTAGAAACGCTTGTTTATAGAAATTAAGAGTGAGTAAGGGTAGTTGTCGTGGAAAAGCACTTAATGATTGTTTATTTTAGAGAGACATCAAAGAAAATTAGCGATTAAAAATAACAACAGCAAAACATTCGAAAAACTAGTCAAACTCGCGTCACGTGCAAATCTTAGCTAGTTTAACGATTGCCGCTTTATGCGCTAGCACGTTTCGTGCTTCTAATACAAGCACCGGCCCGCTTTAATTTGTCTACGGGTACAACCTGCAGTCTCGCGCGACCAACAAAGTTCCGTTACGTTATAGGTGGTGCGCGTGTGTACTCGTGTGCCGTTTTATCGTTCAGTTTAAACAGACTAACAACCTTCGTTCGTACAGAACGCTTCTAGCTTGTTACCCCGTGACAAGGAAAGACGGGGAGGAGGAAGGGGGGCTCGGCAGCAGGATTTCGAGGTCGTAAATAGAGGAGTCACCGGCGCGAGCTATCATTAGAGCCGGTATATGGAGCTCGGAAATAAAGTTTAGCATAGCGAAACTTTTATTAGGATGAGGAGTACGCTTCACCCGGACGTGGTACGCTCGTATCTCCGTCGGTAGAATTTAGTTGAAAGAAGCACGCGAGAATAGAAAAAAAGTGGCGGAACGGCGGGGAACGATGAAGCTACATATTCCGTAATTACGTCAAATTGGATTGGCGTTGTTGCAATATCTACGTTCTGTATGTACAGCGCGGGACTCTACACGTGAAACCGCTTTAGTTCGATGTGTTACTGAAAGGCGATTGATAGTATTACTATTAGTCGAGGAAACTTCTGCGAAAGCATTAACATCATCGTAAATGCTCGATTGTTGCTTGAGTTAAGGAAGCTGAGAGAGGGGATAGAGCGCTGACGATGAGCTTGCTGTCATTATCCATGAAGATCAATAATGATACCAGAGACTGTGAGATATACGGTATATAACAGTCTGAAGAGATCGGTGCACTCCGCATCAACGAAGATCGACGCATCCTCCAAACAGCTGTTCCAGATTGATCAATTAAACTTAAATTTTATTGAATATTAACGATCATCTATCGGAGCATAGTCAACTAAATCGATAAATAACGTCACTGCGCCGTTGCTGCTTAAGAGGAATACGAACAGCGAAAGGTTACCGCACCCTCCTCCTACTGCAGTCCATCCGGATAGATTCGAGTCGTAAAAGGCAGCTCGTAAACGGCCAATAACGATGTCCTCGGGTCCATCGACAACGGCGTTAAATGCCTCCGCATTCCCGGCAGCTTGTAATACCGTCTAGACGTGTGTACCTACGGCGGTCTGCCCGAACACTCGATATAACGGCAACGGTGCGGTAACGGTTGGGTTTTATTTTCTTGCAAGGATTCGGAACGCGATTCGATTTTATTGGGGTTATTAATAATGGTAGCGGCGTACGGAACGGTCCTGGGGGTGTGTTACAGGTCGGCAGGATCGAATTAGCTATTATTTGGCTTATTTAACCGACGTGCGATGTATTTGAGGTTTAGATTTGGGTGAGTAGTATATGGCATGAGCTTTCTAGTTGAGCTTGGTTAATTCCATTTGGTTGATTCGAATAAAACATATGCGTAGTATAGGTTTGTACTCATTAGTAGACGAGGTACATCATCGTAACCATGTTGCTCAAGATCGAAGAAAATTAAAGTATTTCGTCTATCCTTGCGGATAAAATGATCATTTTGAATAGAACAAAGCGCTCGTTAACATCCGCGCTATAGAAAAGACATTTATCGTTGTCTAGGGAATGTCCTGAAACACGGTTGTAAAATTTATTTACGTTTATAAACCTGCACTTTCGGGTAAAAAGAAGAGACGAGGAAAGGAACAACCTTTATTAAATATTTACTCTTAGCATCGTGTAAATAAAAAGCTTGATATTAAAAAAGTTCCTAAAAAAAAAAAATACAAAAAAAAACAAACAAACACACAAAAGCTACTTTATTTCTCTCGTTATTTCGCCTATTTCGCAATGCAGAAGGCCCCGTTCCCTTCCACCTTAACAAATGAACTGGATGCCGAACACAAAAAGCCCCCTTCCAGAAAATAAAACGCCCGCGGGCCGTTCTGCTCAAATTTTTATTGCGGGACTATACGTCGCGCGGTAATTTATAACGGGAAACGGGGCGAGAGCCCCGTCATTCCTGTTGGCCTTTTTTACGCCTTGCACTTTGAAAATCGGTCCTGCCTGCGCGAACGGGTTTTCGGTAGGGAAGGCTTACGTTCCACTGTCCTGCAGTGCTCGCGTTTTAACGACTTACAAAACGCGCACCGATAACAATTAAAGCGAATTTTCAGTCCGGACGAAGAGCCGGCCCCGGGGATTTATTAACCGAACCGGAAGAAGAGATTCGAACCGGAGCGCCTGCCGATACCCGGAAATAGAAATTGCAAAATACACTACGCGGAACTCCCCGTTCAAACACCATTTAGGTTGGTAATTGTATGTGTATGTACACCGGTTGAGTGTGCCAAATGTTAGCTAACGCACCAGACCAGAGCGGAATGTACAATAATGCCGGGCTTTCGTTGTTTGGTAAATTACAAGGGTGCTGGTTGCAAATTAAATGTAATGGAAAAAAATTGAAATTTTAATATTTAATGAGACTCTTTTAATTAATTAAGCTCCTCAGCTTGTCAGCTTGCTGCTTGTGGTTCCGTAGCAATTTAGTAACACGGTTTGCTATTGAAGATGGGACCTCCGAAAACATATGAATATTAATCCAGCTAAACGACTAAAATTCAACACTAACGAATACATAATTTAAATTACTCAAAGCAATAGATTTAAAACAATTGTGGATGCGAAAATAAACAAAAGAATGTATAGATGTGACTTTTCGGATGATTGGTGCGGTCCGTTGGCGGGAACCGAACAGTGCATTTTAGTGTTTTTGGTGGTAGTGACTCTAAACACTTATATGCTTCATCGAAATCACACTATTTGAGCTGTGATTAACGTTTCAGCTTCGTCCAACCTTTGTACGTCGCCACTATCATCATCAGACTCTGAATATTCGGATTACCGGTGTATAAGGTGTAAGCGGCGCAAAAAATACTTTCATCTAACTCAAATAAAGACTATTTTTTAACGAGTGTTAAGGTGCGTTAAGACTTTTGCAAGACTCTCTCTTGTAGCCTCTTGAGATGTTCAAATTTTGCTATACGGGCACACGGACTGGTCTTCCACGTAATCACTGTATCAACGAAGAGACACCGAGGTCGATATAATAAAAGGCGGTTTAACTAACACTTTTGCACTTTCCAATTTGCACGGCTTAGCGAAGTATTTCATATTCAATTCGCGCATCGGTTGTTGGATGGCGTGAAATACGCTCGAGATAATTGCTTATCGACAAAGAAGATGTACGTGGAACTTTGACAGTATTTAAACTTCGCGTTAATACCGAACAAGATTCTTCGGTGAGATCGCGATACCGAATGTATTTTGTCGGATTTGCAACTTTTCTAATAAATACAAGCTTTTATTAGTCTGCGCCGAACTTTCGCCTGTTTTTGTTGGAGATTTTATTACCGCTTGTCGAGAAATTAATTTAATCTACTGCAGTCAATTTACTGCAGCTTCTAGTGAAACTAATTGGCAGCGTTGTAGAAGAATATCTCGAAGCACCCTGATCCCGCACCTTACTAAACATCAAAGATCAATGATAAACTACCAGAAAAACAGGCCGCCATTGTATTATTTATTGATCTGAAGGTGGCGTTTGAAAAGGAACACATATTCGCTCGAGTAGAAGGAAAATAACAAAAGTAACATCTTTAGCCGCGCAGCATCATAATCAACTAATCGTAAGAATCAAAGAAATTTCATTTAAACAAAATTTATAGGATTCCCTTTTATGTTTATATAAGATTATGTAACTATGCTTTACTGAGGACATAGTTAAGAGCTCGACGTACGATGTTTGTAATGTCGTCCTGTACGATAGTCTTTTATTTCCTTTGTTGGTACTGATTAATCTTCGACACGGTCAATAAGCAACACAAGTAGATAGAGTGTAACCGTAACATGTATCAACATCTAGAGACGACAAAGGCAGGTCAAATTATTACTTTTCTGCAGCAACTAGATACACCCGTGGTTTGTCGACGTTCGGGAAAACCAATAGGCAACACGAGCCCTTTCTTATGAGACGAATAGACACGAATCTGTCTAGTCGCTGTAAAAAAACAGTAATAATTTCATCTACCTTGGTCATCTCTAACCATATCTTTATTGATTTCTATTCGGAAATGAAGATTATCGATGTATGTCTTTTAATTCGAAGGTAGTTTGTTACATAAACGGCTAACGCGATATAGTAAGAAAAAAAGAAAAACGAATCGAATAACCAACCCACAAGTAAGACCAAAAGTTGTCGTCTCCGCTGTATTATAGAATAGGCTAGCGCGGGCAGGTCGGTGGATGATAAGCGTCCTTTATGGCCGGATTCAGTTAGGGGAGATGACGTGGGGTCGCTCGAATTTCTATCGCGCCACCACGTCTGCATAGAGCTTAAAAGAGCGCAGAAACTCTATTCTGTAGACGCGGAAATCAGAGGAGGTAGGACCTACAGTTAAGTTACACGACCGTTAGTCGAGGTTAAAAAAAACACAAACGGGACTTGGTGAACAATATTTATTTTACTTAAAGACAAGTGACATGTCCAACTAACATCTAAGTAAAACTGCTTTTACATTTAGTCTTATTGACGTTTTTGTACGCAAGGTAATGTTGTTTACAAAAAGCCATTAAGATAAGCAAGTTATGTGAAAGCTCCTAGCCTTAAGGTACAATTTTAGTCAAATGACATGTAATTAGCTATAACATATCTCTACCTGTAGCTAAACTTACTTGTAGAAAAAGAGGGAGGTGGTTGTTTAGCGCAAAGAGAAAAACAAAAGATTCACGTCAATAAGTATATTGACATATAATTGAAATGAAAAGGAAAATCAAAGAAAATAATAATAATAACAAGTAATCTACAGAGTAAAAGAAAAATCACAAAATAGGTAGTTCTAAATTAGCTTTAACTGAATCCAGCTTTACAGCACGCCATGAAATTTAATATGTGTTAACAAATTAAAACTAAAATTAATATTTGGAAGATTACACGTCACAAAAATTAGCGTGAAATTCCGTTAAAATATCTAAAATTGAAGACATACAGGATTCAAAGCTGAACTGAGTAAAACAAATGATCACTTTACGAAAAGAAAAGGAGAAAAAGACTTGTGCGTGGGTGTAAACTGGCCTGCGGAGATGTTAATTGAATGTGAAGGTTGTAATCTTCTGACGGTGACGGTGCTCAACGATGACTGCCGAGAGGAATGGCGTAGCTGATGTGCGCGTCGGTCGAGGGTCAAAAGCTGATGGAGGCGCTTGGTTGGAGGTCTTTCGACGATACTGAGCTTTACTCGAGGACTTACACATATACAAGATTTCTCCTAACACATCTCTTATACGTTAGACGTTAAAAAACATTGCAGAAGCGAATACCCGATCGAATCGTTACGTCGTCTCTTTTTTTCCCATCAAGGCGCGAACTCTTTTGGCGAGGCCATCTTTATCTGTGCACCAACATGGTTTTATTAAGGGCCGATGTACTGCTACCAACGTGATTGAATTATCGCAGTACATTAGCGAATGTGTCGATAATCGCCTGTAAGTAGACGTAATTTATATTGACTTTAGTAAAGCCTTTGATACGATAGATCATGTCCAAACTGTCAATTCAATTGGATTTTGTCTTAGTGCTGTAGCACTAATTAGTTCTTATCTCTGCGACCGCTCCTGCTACGTTCCCGACCTTTCATTGCAACAAGTGGCGTACCTCAGCGTTCCAACCTAGGTCCGCTTATTTTTAATATTTATTTAAAAACGACCTTTTACTATCTCTGAATTGCGACATTCTTCCTTATTCCGACGATTTAAAGATCTTTAATAAAGTCTCCTTACATCCGTAGGAAAACCTTCAATTATAAATGAATAGCGTTGCAAAAACAGGATCCATTTAAACGTTGGTAAATGCGCTGTTCACTCACCTTCACTTGTTCTTCGAACTCACGAATATTTAACTATTATGTCGCAAATAATATCGTCTTCGACCGTGTTCGACCTAAAACTGACATTTTCGCCGCATATACACTCTATAGGTTCTTCAGCATCTAAATCGCTTGAATTCTTATTTAGAACAGGCAAACATTTTTGCGATGATAATGCGTTGAAGGCTATGTACTTTTCCCTTGTCCGCTCAAAATCGGAATGTGCATCGTTGGTTTGGTACCCTCATTATCATTATCTTCAGCTAGAAATTGGACGTGTTCAGAAAAGGTGACCTAGAACTTGAGAATCGGTTCCTGCAAAGAACCACGTTAAGCAATCACGTGAAGGGCGGTCACGCGGTATAGAGGTCAAAAGAAAAAGAATAGCTCTTATGGAAAATTCAAATGTAACAAATAGAAAGAAAATAATTTTCTTTTTTTAATAAGAGCTTTATTTTTTTTTTAAGGAAGGTTTTTATATCACATTGCATGTTATTTTCTCCAACAGAATCGACGACTGATTTACGGTCTTGATTGCATAAAGAATTCGACGTCAAAAACGGTCGAAAACGCTGTTTTTTTTTTTTTCGCTTCCTCCAATTAGATAATTTCCCAAAAGTTAATTACACGGCGAGAGTTTAAAACTTCGTTTTCGGCACGTCAAAATTATAATTTCCTCTCCACGCGTACTGAATTTTCAAAGCGCCGCCGCCCGGCTCGGATACCACCAGATCGAGTCCAAAATAAAATATAAAATCATCCGGCTGTTTATTTGCCGACAGCCTCCCGACGATGAACCCGTAGGTGGACGGATGTACGCGGGTAGGCGCGGGATGCAGGAATGAAAAAATCGTGTAACTCGCCGGCGAAATCGTTTTGTCGCAACTGCGGCATTTTCGAAGCACTGCCGTCGTCCGCTTTCTGCGCAGCGATAAAGCAAAATTGAAATCGCTCGCCGGCAACAATTGCCCATATTTCGCGTAAAGTACATGTGTGACCACCATGCTAGCGGCTTCATTAAGTCGAACGCGATTTTAATTTCGTTATTGTCCTGCTGGTTACGTCGATTTATGTTTTATTGCGGACGCTTTTATGGGAATTCGATATGTTCTGTGATCCTATCGCTTTTCTACGCGTGAAACTGAAAATAACGATTTCTTTACAAATTTAAGTTTGTACAAAAAAAAAAAAATAAACAACAAGTATTTGTGTTAATTATTTTTCGTCGCTGTGGTTGGTCATTTCTGATCGTTCTTGAATAATTTAGTCAATATTTAAGCAGGTCGCAGTGTGGCACACCCACGCTTACGTCACCATAGAGCAGAACTTCCATACATCTTGGTGCTAACGTGACAAGATCGAACTTGAAATGATCTCGCTTGCTTATATTGATACGACTCAGCAAATAAAACCTTCAGCTCCTTTCCTGTTTTTTTTTTTTTTTTTTTTACAGGAAACCATCTATCATCAAAAGTGACGGAGTTTCTTGTATGTTACCAATCGTTGGCTTCAACTTCTGCGCTGAATGTCTATCTGTTTCTTCGCTGTATTCAACACTTCATTAGAATAACTAAGATCATGTAAAAGTCCGCTATTGGAATTTCTTATTACGATGGTTTGGTGGATTCTTGTGATGACCCGAGGTTCGTTCGATTCGATCCGTTTTCCTTTTTAAAGGGAGCGTTGGCACCTAAAAGCTATTAATTTCGCGAAATATAGTCCTGAATATAACTGCCGATTGCGAATACGGTAACTGGTTGGAGATGAGGCACTTTTCACGTTCAGAAAATTATTTTCTTCGATATTCGTTCAACGTTGTCTCTGAGTTGTTCCGAAAGAATAGTAATAAGTAGCAGAGGACAAAAGCGAACGAAATCATACCTTTTTTGTGGCGATTAGACAGATTCGCGTCTCTTCGTCTCATAAGAAAGGGTTCGTGTTGTCTACTGGTTTCCCGGAGAGTCGACAAAACGCGAGTCTGTCTAGTCGCGGCAAAACAGCTATGATTTCACTCGCTTTTGTTCTTTCTAGTAATAAGTAAACAATTAGCGGATTAGAGATACTGAGTGACAAAGTAAGCAGTAAGCATTGATGAAACGGGCAGCTAAAATTGATTTTTGTTTATTATGGCGTACCGTTCGGACTATCTACAAGAAAATTGAGGAAATAGGAGCTGCGAATTTAATTGTGGATTATTACTAAAGAAAAAGTCCTGCAATCCATGCTAACACAGCTACAACCTTTGCTTCTAGAAAACTATTGCCTCTGATCCAAACAACTTATTACTGTGCAATGTAATTACAACACTTTACCTTTGCAAAGGAGCAATCGCGGTAGTAGTGCGCATATGACGACGCTTATTACACCTTGTCATGGTTTGAGGAGCTTTTAGTGCCTTTGTTATTATCACCTCTTCGCCAGAAAGGCCATAGTTAATTGCTCCTCAACATGCAAATTGCATTTGACTTAGAGCAGCGTCCAACTCAAATGGCCCAGATCAGCGAGTCGTCGAAAGCGATATTTTCATATTGCATTTTCACGTAACGTAACAATTATAATTCAACATGTCCCAAAAGTTAAACGTTTAAGTAGATATTTCGTTACATCGTCACATTTGCGGTATTTTCAAGCGTACAGCTTGCCAAGCTCGGATTGCTTCATGTTCCTAATACGGTAGAAAATAGAATTCTATTTCCCCCTCGCTCCCCCAAAAAAAAAAGGATATTCCTATCGCCGTTGTTTATTTTATGCCGTTAGTTCTCGTCGCATGACTGTCAAGTGAACAAATGGAACACGAAAGAGACACTTCATTTTATTCGTTTACGAACACGGTCTGAACCAGCTTTAGTCGACTAGCGGCGACCGATATATCGACGAAAAAGCCGTGCTAGTCGGAGGTTAGCGTGTCACGATGTCATCATGCTAGCCCAACGCCGGAAAGGAAAGCCGATGCAGGATTCCCAACCCACGGCCTATAATGAATTCCAGCGGCGTTCGTATTTCTTCGCGGGAAGACACGTTTTACTTATTTTGAATTGTACACTGATTAAAGCCTCAACTCAGCATAATATGGAGATCGACGTAGACGTAACGTTTAAGACGACAAATGAGGAAGAAATTCGGGATTCCTTTGTTATTTGTTCATATCTTTCAGTGCAGCTTTATTGCAGCAAGAAAATCGGGTTTGGAAGAATACTTGGAGTTTTCATGAGCTTTTCCTTGCGGAAAAGTCGAATGGGCGCGGGATAGGACGTTTCTAGGGGAAAGCCATCGTGTGCAGCTCAGCTCCCATGTTCATACGCAACCTTTCGAAGAATCTGGAACCTCATCGATTTTGTCGCGAGTGTTCCTAATCGGTTTACATAGCAAGAGGTGCTTCGCTGGGAAAAGGCGAGTACAATCCACCATAGCGATTTTCCCCGGTTATAAACATCTCAAATAGGTATTGAGCTATTGCGCCTCCAATGATGCTTTTGCAGAACAGAAAGGGTCTTCAAAGATAATATTATCATCGAGGAAGTTCGTATAAGAGACAACGCGTGCGGTTCTGTTATTGTCGGTAGCCTCAGCAAGTTGCAGACCAAAGTCTTTCCTTTCGTTTTTCTCTATTAATAGAGCTATTATGTATATGATGGATTTGACGAAGATATATTTGACATTAATTTTCCCGCCGATTCTACCAGCTTAATGCAAAGGATGTCGGGAGCAGCCGGCCGAATAAGCTCTTCTGGGATCTTACATCGCTACCTTATATACGACCTCAAAAGAAGCTGGCAATGCGCTACTTTTACTGAAGCTTGTTTAGTAAACGCACCTTTCCGCTTTTATAAGTTTAGCAACTTCTTATTAATGAATTCGCGAGATTTCCAACCATATCAGAGCGATTGGTCTCGAGATATCGCTTTGGTTTACGCGGACGCGCGAACTTTTAGACTTCATTGTTCACTTCTACTAACGTAAGTTTAAAATCCAAATAGTTATCATCGTATTTGCGAAATTTCCCTTTTTTTTTGTGCTACGTCACCACTTGTCGATGCTTGATCGACTCGCTTAATTTACAAGAACCTATCCAGCTACCTACGACTTTACGAATACACAAAAGGAAGAAGTGAAATAGGGGAGGCATTCCTGCTTAGAATCGTCCACTTTTCTTCTCAAATATTTACTCATCGAACTGGTCGGGCGAAATGGTACCAGACGCTCCTCCTACTTAGAACTTTCGCGAAACCTCGCCAATATCCGATAATATGCTATACTAGGAAGACGTAGATACTCTAGAAAGTTCCATTAGCTATCCAACGTTCAAAGTCTTAAACATTTGGCGCGGGTGTGTATTTCGCGGGGGTAATGTAGCGTGCTAATCAACCGAAGTGCATATATTCACGTCGGAAGGTGTTGGCGTTTTAATTTAAGGTTAGAGGGCGAACCGCCAATTTAGATATTACCGGCGATTTATAATTCCGAGAAGGACTTATTGTGATACAACGTCGTTCGGGCTAAAAATAAATTCAAAGAAACCTTGCCTGCTGGACATCCAATTTCCTCCAACATTAACAAGTACAATACCGTACTAAGTCGTATCCCGTGCACGCGTCGTTTTACATTTTAAAATTTCCATACGGGCGATTTCGCCCGTAGTATAACAAACGTTCCCCGCCGAGTTCTTGCAATAAATAACGATTTTCGCGATCGTTATCCCGCCCATGAGTAATTATTATTAATTAAAAAATACAAACGGCCTTAATTAAACTGTCGCATTATGCGTTGAACGGGTTATCTCTGATATTTCCAACGTTACAATATCGCTTACACGGTGCTTTCCATGTACATACCCGCTACCTGCTACGGCGTTGGATCGATACATCGGACTTCCATCTTATTAAAAATATCTTCCTGGAGACTTTGCACGCATTTCGCGGACGTACGGCGGGGGAATTAGTTGTGTTGGAATTTCGCATGAATTATTCATCGTCCCGTCGTCTATCGCGGCTATTTTTTGATGTTTCCTTTTTAGGAAACATGTTACGGCGGAATCTCATTTTACGTGACGGGAATTAAATCGAGATCGACAACGCTGATAAATACGAAAAGTTGCGGATTACGGCTTGTACTTAAAATGGTTTCCGAGTTAACGTCTCTCTCCCGTCGTATCGATCGGAAGTTGTTCTTGGTTTGCCTTGAGATCATTAGTGGAAAATTACGTAATCCTATAAAGACGCTAGTTTTTACGTAGGATCCCCTTTTAAAACTACATTTAACTTTAGAGATATCCGAGCTGGTCATGATCAATCGGAATAAATCTAGCATTAATGAAAACTCAAATATAGAGGAGGAAATAACATCCGCCGGTTCGTATAAAAATTATAAAATTCTTCGGAGTCAATACCTCTCCGAACGGTAAAGATACGCCACCTAACGTCCTAAAGCCGCTTAATCCAGATATGAATTATTACACCGACGTTATTATAAAGGAGATAATATCCATTTCGACGGCGTAAATCGGAAGATAACTGTCTCAATTACGTTCCTATGAACGCATTATTCTTTCGCGTAAGATATACGTGGCGAAATTATCTCCAGACGACGGGCGTATAAATCTGCGAAACACCGATTTGGACCGTCGCGTCGCGTCGTGCCGAACGAAATTACAAATAAGATAAATTAGGCAATGTGGCGGAAAATTGATATGATTTTTCGCAACGTTAACCTAAAAGACCTCCGTGAGTAAATTGATAAAGAAAAAAGACGTAATATTTCACGTCCTACAGTCGATAATACGTGTACATACGGGGTCCGCTTCGAAATCGACGACGGCCTTTCAGGGCCGATAGAGAGAATTAAGAGAATACGCGTTTTCCTTCGTGGCGATCAGGATCGATTTAATCCGTTTACGCAAAATAGCTTTCGTAGGTGTTAAGCGTTTAACTTGGATGTGAATTTAGCAGCTTAGTTACGCAGCCTTCTTTAACAAAAATCACCTATCCTAAAAGCTTTCACGTATGTCGGTAACTTTCGGACAAACCTTGTAGATGCATCGAGTGTTGGCGCCGTCCGAGCTCGGTTAACCCGGCACGGCCGCTTTATCTAAAATGATTTGTGTTTATTGCGCTCATTTGATTTCACGCGACGCGTTCTGAAATTACCATTTCCGGACTCGGACTGCCGGAGTTCTGGCCGGTATACGCGGAGCGGATCGAACGAACGGGCCGCCGGATTATTTAATGGCCGAGCGGGATTAGGATCTTTACGACGCGGCATTTATTTACGGACAAATTGACCGGAATATTCGACAGGCTATTAAGATAATTACCGTTTACGAAATAACGCGAACGTTTTCTTTCCGAGGTTTTCGCCAAAAAGGAGAACGCCCTCCGTTGGCGCAGCAGCCGGTCGCCGACAGCGAAGCTGCGTTGCGATATCGGAGAAAAGCTGCGAAATGTGACGGGACACATTAGCGTCGTTAAGGAAATGCTTTTGTTGTTTTTGTAATGGATGGCGAGAATGGTTGCATAAGATTAGACGAATGTTAGGAAAACGCAAATAATGTAGTAACATTAACTTACCTCTCCAAGAATTGAGAAATAAATTTTATCAAGATCCAAGAGGCTGTGTTGTTGATGTACTGAAAGGAAAATGATAGCGAGCGAGAAACATGTTAATTTAAAAGGTTTGCCATCGGCCATTAACCAAGATATTAAAATCAATGGTTCAGACAACGTCGCTTATTAGAAGGAATCTGTTATGACAGGATCTAGCGCGAGCGGTGGGCCGATCAAAAATATCGAGGAATTTTAGCGAATTAATAAGCGTGTAAGTAATGGCAAAACACCCTGTGTATAAAGGTAAATAGAGGTAACCATAAGAACGGCCATCTTGACAAGATACTGAAGGCAATCAAAATGAATCGTTTGCCAAACAAGCAAAAATACGTGTTAGCACCGGTTGGCGAAAATAAATGAAGAACATTCGAGAACGCGCTTTGATAGACAACAGTTCCTTTCGCTTTTGTTACTTGCTCTTTCCCTCCGCATATCATTACCTTATCGGTTGTTCTACGGCGATGCCGTGAAACAAACTCACTTTGAAATACGCCTTTCTTTGAACATAATACGCGGCGTATTGTCGTCGATACACAATTTTTCTGGCCTTTTTAACGGATATCCACGCTCGCTTCTTTTTCCCTTGCTTCTAGCTATTTTTTTTTCTTTCTTCTTTCTTCATCCACTTGTAGATGCAGCGGTGACGTATGAACGTGTGTGCGGAGAAGCTTTTGTGTTTCTTTCTTTCTTTCCAGCTCGACTTGCTTGCCCCGCAGTCACGCTATACCATCGCGTTTCTCCCGTTACCGATTCTCCCTTTATTTACAGACGCTGACTCGATGTTTTTCAATCTTTGTCAAGTGGAAGTGTGGGAAGTGACGGCGCGCGTTTCAACATGGGACTTTTATCTTCGTTTCGGTCTCTTATCAACAAGTAAATGTTTGCCATTCGGGAGGATAGGGATGCGTCGGATTTCGACGAGGTAATTTCTCGGCAAAAAGTGTAAACCGTTGCTATTATTATCAATCCTTCCGCTCGATCATCGCAGGCGATCGCATCTTAAATAATGCATTCTTCACCCTTTTTTATTAGGATAAAATCTATCGTGCGTAGGCGACGTCATCGAACGCGCCACGGCAACGTTCTCGGTTCGTGGTTTGGTAACGGCGTGCGTCGCGGCGCGTCGTGTTTTCCATCCTCTTCGAGCTTAAAAGATGCGAATTTTCGGTTTTTGGATGGAATTTAATTAGCCCGTCGGAATAACGATGTTTAATTGGAGAATTTGCGTTGATACGTTAAAATTACGTTATTTATTCGGAGTTGTACAATAAGTGTATGGGCGTTCGTTAGAAGTTTGTTAATAAATTATGCGGTAAATATTCGGGGAATTTCGAAGACGGCGAACGATGCCAAAGGAATTCCTGCAACTATTTACGAAATTTAAATCCGTCTATGTAATTATAAATATAAGCGCCAATACACGCTTTATAATTTCGGCGAAAGTGTTTTTAGCCCGACGTTGAAGAACTTCACGATAAGGTACTAGCGCGTGCGAAGGATTATGGTACCTCTTGTTCCGATTTCGGGAAGATCCAGTTAGATTTTCGAAAGTTTATTTCGGCGTTACAATTGTTTGAATTTATCCTTAAGTTCGAGGGCGCTCATTTGGAAGAACGCGAGATTTATTGCTTGACGCGCTTGCTTTAAGAGGAAATGCAAAAAGTCGAAGTTTCAGGGTCGATTTCAGCTTCAAATTTAATTTTCATCTCCTATATTCCAAATAATAATTTTTTTTTTGATAAACACCTCCAAAGCAAGAAACAATAGCAATACGGGGTAATTTTTTCCGATCGTAGGTAGATAAACAACCGCGCAGGCGAGCCGGGTGGGGGGAAGCATAGCTTCGACCAAAAGCGAAACGTCGAACAAAAATCTAATAAAGAGCATTTTTATCACGAGCGCGCACGTTCCGCGGTGAGATGCTCACGAGACGCTGCGGGAATTGATTATTTTAACATAAAAATAATTTTTCCGAAGGGGCGAAAGACCGACGCGGGAGCGTGAGCGTGTTACAACAGTTTTTCACGTCAACGATGAACGCTGTCGGTTCCGTATTTCGAGGCTGGGATGAGAAAGCGGGGAGTGGCGTCGAAAAGGGGAAAAATAACGAAAACCCGAAGGGACGGAAGAAAATTTGTTATTGTCGAAGGAAAAAAGAAAGAAGAAAAAAACGAAGGCGTTTCGTTTATGAAAGAATGTCGAAGACGACGTATTAAATTCTAAATTAGAACGCAGGGCGAAATTAGTCCCCGAGCGGAGAAGGTTCGGGGATGAGAATTGTGCGGCTGAGAAAACAGTGATTATAAAAATTCGGTTTTACCTGCTTCTTCGTCGGTGGTGGATGAGTGCTAATAAATTGGTTTTATAAACGGGGGAGTTTCGTGTAGGTCGTAATAGGGAAACAAACGGAAGAGCTTTTGCGATTGCCAAATTTACAAAGTTTTTTTAGCGCTACTATAGGCGATATCGAGAAATGTTCCTACAAGCAACAACGTCTGTCAATTATATTCCTCCTTCCACCCTTTCACCGAGTAAACAAGACACAAACGAATAAGCTACTTGAGTCCCTCTTCATTAAAGAAGTCTTAGTAAATTACGACTGTAAACCAAACGAATGTAAATATGAGCCGGTCGGTCTGCCTACAACGGGAAAACTCATCACAAAGGGAATTTTAAATATACTCCGTTAAGCCGGACGAGTTTCTCAAGTCCTCCTCGTCTCGTCATCGCCTTTTCCGTTTTTATTTTCCCTTTTTTCTTTTTCGGCCGCTTCTCCCCGAGTCGTCGCGGCGCTCGAGCCCGACGTAGGCGCCGGGTTTTTGTTTTGCAGTTCGCTAATGAAACGATGACTTTAAATTAAACCCTGAAATGACGGGTCCGTCACTGCATCGTTTCGCACGACGAGAGCCATGGTCGAGATTAAAGCGGAAACACGACGATAAGGATCTCAAGGGAACGGGATCTAATTGGCTCCGGCGTGTACTTCTTTTTTGGCGTGGGACGATGATATCTTTATCGCTTTATCTTCGAGTATTGAAAGAGGACTTGGCTGTGCGAAGTACAGCTTCGCGTATTATAAATTCGCGATTCGAGTACAATAAAATGCCCCTCGTTGTTTGTTGCTTTTGACGAATTCGCGAGGGTCGGAAAAGTGGAAATGGAATTTCGCTAATAAGAATTGAGATGATCTCTCGTTTCTGTTTCACGATAAAGATGGAGGAAGGTTCTCGACAAACCCGTACGGCTTCTTCGGGCGCTCCTACGGGCGCTTAATTTTTAGCTTTGCTTTGAACATCATTCCTTTCGGAAGAAGGAGTTGGAAGTATTTGGGTCTTCATGCAACATCATCTAATATTATAACGTTATAAATATTTAGACTTGTTAGACTATGTGAACGATATGATCGCCACATAAAGTGCGATACAGGCGACGAATCGTAACGTCTACAATCGAACGTCCTTTCCTGATCTAAGGACTCGCTTCGGGAGAGGAAACAGCAGGATTCGCAGGCGATGGTCGATTGTTTTTTTGCCATTGTAGATTCGATGTAAACTTGGGCTATTATGTAACATTTCATTGCCTATTGCTATAAATTCAATATTTGGCTGCTTCGATTCCCTTCCTGTTACATGAATATGCAAAAGAGCACGTAAGCATGAGATATAGCATAATAGAATCGTTATATGCCGCTGTCAAGGGCAATTTTTTAAGGGCAAAGAACGGGACGAAAGTTCGAAAATTACATTAATATTCCTTCATCCGTACGTACCCAATATCGTATTATTCGGTTATTCCTCAAATTTGTAGCAAACACGTTTGAGTTGGAAACTCGGACGGGCGAGTTTTCTATTAGTTGTCCCGTCTTTTTCTGTATCCGCTTTTAGAACGATGACGACGCTTTGATTAATGGAAGCGATCCGTTCTGAGTGCTATCGTATGATAAATGGACGAAAATAAACGGGGAAAAGTTTAAAAATAGAAGGAACTGACGCGGAACGTAACGATGCCCGGAGCAGGGTGACGGCGGAGAATAATGAATGGACGATTGGAGGTAGTAGGTACTTGTTGCCGAACGCTAATAGCGCTTCATTTGTTTAGATTCAATCGGTTCCGATGGCGGACAAGTTGACGAGTTAATTGCGATAATTTTTCACGTGATTTCAAGCGAAAGTTTTTGTTTGGATTATACGCAGGCTTTTAATTTTAAAGTTTCCCGTTTAACGCGATCCGCACGTTCCCGATGCTTTATAGTTTGGGATAAATGATAAATGTACAAGATATGAGGAATTAAGAGTTAAACGCTGTTAAATTTTCTACACTTTTGGGCGTATTATTTTAATTTTTTGTTCAATCCAAACACATTGAGATTCAAATAGATCCGATCGCAGGGCGACATGGTCATCCAAAAAAATATTTCCAATTTAGCTTTCCGGTTGAGCTTTTGTTTGTCTTCCAGTCTTACGTCTACATCCGGTATGATACATATATTTGGTCGCCCTAATAACAAGACCTAAGACAGTGCTTAGGAAAACATGTTGAAAAGATACCCAAGTAGCACCGCACGATTTTCTATTAAAAATTCACATAACTGTAGAAAGCTGCTCGTATTTCACGTTAACTCGGTGATGGCCATATTCGGTCGATATCGATAGCTCGTTATAAAATATGGTTATTAATAACCGAACAGCTTAAAGGGAATACACGCACACTATTATATTTGTTAAATAAGCACCGAAGCGGAATCGTTCCGAAGCAAACGTGATATTACAATGCAATTAAAGTTAAAAGCGTCGCTCTCAAGAGCGATGCCCTTTGTTGCATCCACGATATGCACACGTTGATCTACATATTAAACTTTCCGCTCTTCCCGCGATTTATATAAACTTGAACCATCAAAAGCGTTTCATCCTCGCTTATTTCGCGCAGACTGCGAAACCCTTTACGTAAATTACGGGGCTAAAATAGCGCATGAACAATTCATTTTCATTGTGCAAAGCAAACAGGCAATTAAACAACACAAGGCACTTGTTTATATGCACTCGAACTGAAACTAACTCATCTGAAGTTTCGTTAACGTCATAATTATCCAAAGCTTCATCCTTTGCCGAAGCGGACCGTAAGACTTCAAACAGAAGACGACGCGCTAAAAGCTCACATTTTACTCCAGACCCGTACGTAGACATACGCGCACGTCGCGGAGAAATCCCTTTTAACTTACTTCCCGTTGGTTGCGGCGTTTGATAGTAGATTCTGGTTAGTTCCGGACAGTCACCAATTTACCGTTGGGACGCTGTTAATAAGGGGAAAAGTCCCAGATGCGATGCAGGTCTGCGGGAAGCGAGTTGCAACGATTTAGCATCGTATTTCTGATTAAAGTTATTGCAACGGTAAAGTTTGCGATGCAAGTTTTGCACGGATAACGGTGTAGTATGTAAACGCGGCGAGGATAGAAGAAGCTAAAAAGGAGAAGAAGTAAGAGCTTTCCGGGTCATTCGTTTGTTCTTCTTGAGGCAGTTGAAGATAATAACTAGATTATATTCGTGACTACTCGGAGATTTGAATTTATCGCAGAAATAACCTTTTTTAAAGTAGTTGAAGCTTAAGTTGCGGAATCCTTTTATTTGCTTGTAGTGTACGAGGTAAACAAGATTAATTATTAAGTTTGGTCGAATCTCTAACAATTCCGTAGATTCTTCAACATCTATTGAAGAACCTTTAAGCAAAGTCAACAAGCACAATTTATTGAATGTTGTCAGTGCACGTAACCTCAAAAAACGACATCGCTTTATCGCTAAAGTAAAGGAAGACCTATTTTTAATCTTCATCAATCTTGTATCTTACACGATAGATAAACAAAGATCTTCTCAATCTTCAACAGCCCGCAAAGTGCTTATAAATTCACGATTCATAGCTGTCGTACGTCGGCTAGCGCCCCCTTGTCCCGTTCCCGATAAAACTAAATGGTCCGTGCGAATCGGCTGGTCGTCGTTCATCAAGTTTACCGTAAAATTTCCGAAGGTATTATAATTCATACGAAAAACGCAACATTATCCGGCTTGCGAGCTTCGTCGATCTTCCGTTCGATTCGACGTCGGCTTCGGTCGCGCTCGATATAAATCAAATGACGCTGGCCTCCGCAGTCGAATAAAGGAAGGAACAAATTGGCTGAAGCAGCGATGATTGCGGTCCGGAGGCGCTGGCGGGCAGGTATGCAGATGGCGAGGAGGACGGATGGGGGTGGCACGCTGACGTCGCAAAGTTCATCTCTACAATGAGTCCAATCAGGGTAGCGCGGTAGTTACGGTCAGAGGATGCGGCATTCCATTCTACCCGATCTAGTCTACTCCGAAATTAACTCCCGTCTCTAGTCCATTCTCTAGCGTTGAACGTAGTTCTGTAGCGATGATCTTTTCGATCCGGACGCGGTTAAACGGGTGACCTTTTTGAGGGTAAGAAAAATTATCGTTTTTGGAATAGCTTGGAATTCTTATGCAATCAACCTGGACCATAAGAAGATAAACGAATGGCAACGATTTTAGATGTTAAAGTCTGGTTTTGTCCACAAACCAACAATAAATGCTACATAACAAAGACAAGATTCACGAACAGAACCATCGAGAAACGGAGAACGCGAAGTTCTCTCTAAATCTTCTTAAATCTGTTATTCACGCTATTATCTAACAGTTGCATGGTCCAAAAGGCCCAAAAGGTTATCGAGGAATAAGAAGACATCCACCCTATAGTCCGGATCAGGTATCTAACGATCTCGCAAAGTTGCCAAAACAGTCGAAAGTGCGATGTTTCGGTAATTATCACCTGATAAAAATGATTATTTGATGATGATGAACTTATCAACTTGTCTTTTTTTTTTGCAACAAATACGAACCAAGTCCCCACTGATCCATGATATCGAGGCGGCGTGAAGCCCGCGATATGTTTCAAGCGACCGGAAGTGAAACATGCCGCATTATTAGGCTACGTAAAGGCGATGTTAATTCCCGCGACATTGCGCGTGGACGTAATTACACGACTGTATTACGGTGTCGGAATCGAAATAAAGCTCATTAGCAGGAACAGGCGCACCCAGAAGGAACATTTCGCTAGATGGTTTTCTTTTGAAAGGCTCATCATTTGTTCAACGCTGGTTTCAGTCGATAACGTGATTTATCATCCATTTATATGTTTATACTTGGTGCTATCTCGATGGTGCATTTTTAATTGGAGCCAGTGTATTCTCCATTTACTTTTTTCCCATTTTTTCCAATTCGAACCAATAAAAACGCACCTGAATAGAGAATTCGCCCATAATCTGCCCGCAGCTATAAAAACGAAAAGCTCGCCGGACCGATATTATCCTGTCATCGACCATTTTTGGGGTATCCGTGCATCTATTCGCGCTTAATGAATATTTGCGATTCCAATTCTAACGTTGGCATTAAAGTCCAGCCGTCAGAGGACGCCTGCGAACAATGCGGGCAATAGTAGGCAAGGCGCGTTTCCCTCCTTTCATCCTATTACATGTCTCTCTCGCGCGCGCAAATCCAGATAGTAATTAAAAAAAAAACGCCGATGACGGTGGCGAAGTGGAAAAGTGAAATGGATACGACCGGCGGCCTCACGACTGGATCTGCTCGTAGGGGTAGCACGTTCGAATAGTTTATTTTTTTTTTGTACGTTCGAAATACGTAGCACGCTGTAGCACCAGGTGATTCCGGCTTTTTCTATCTTTCATTAGCGATGTTTCTTTTATGGAAACCGTACAATTCTAAAAAGAATCGGTTAGGAGGTTGCTTTTAATGAGAAAGTGGGAGGGTCTTGCGACGTAACGTGTGTTCGGTTGAATATTATGAGAATTTGCGGGTGTGGGAATATTTCCTATAACGAGCATTCCGTTATTCGTATTCGGAAACTTTTAACATTGGGAAGGCTCTATAATGTTATCTTAAATGTAACGCGCTGTATATTTTTAGAAGCTATTGTTTAATGGCGATTAACGACGTCGCAAAATTAGGTTAATCGGCGATTAACGCGCTAATCCCTGATTAAATCTTTGATTAAATTTCCTATCTGAACCGGGCGTAAAGATCTGTGATCTGATGTTATACGTACTTCCGTAATTGAAGTGAAAGTTCATCGTGATTGCTGATGTTTAGAAACAGACGTAACTCCCATCTGTAAGTAAGTATCAGTACATAAGGTGCCGCCGCTCATTTTTCCGGCAATTCAGCGAACGTCCCGAAAATAAATCCCGCAACCGCTTCTTTCTCGGTTTTCCGCGGGCGGGCGTGCGTCTACTTAATATATTCCGGAAAACCCAGAAGCAGAACAGGCGCAGCGAAAACGGCGGCGGTAATTTTTCAGCCGGCGGAATGTGACAGAATAAAAATGACACACATATAAAAGGAATATATTAATTTATCAGCAGCTGCCTGCTACCAAACGTTGCGCGCTTTTTTCCTTTCCAATTTCGCCCTTTTCGTCTCGTGGTTTCTGGCGGTCGCGATTTTTCATCTTTTCTGTTAGCGGAAGAATTGAGACAAATTTTGAAAGAAAAAAAAAGAAAGTAAGAGAAAGCCGAGAATAATGTTCAAAAAATTGAATTTGGCGCTTCTTCTCCTTCCTTCTTTTTCTTTCTAGGCTTAAAGTGTAAATTTACTGCTTTATATGTAACGTTTGAGGTATTACAAAGAGTGCTGACGATACTGACGGCGAAAGTTCATCCATTCGAAAAGGATGCAATTCTTAGCACGTGCATTTAGCTACTCAGTTCCGATGGATTCACTGTAAGACAGCCTCGTGTATGTCTCACGCAGGCAACAACTTTTCCTTTTAGTGTCGTATACTTCGTATGTTTTAGCTAATTTCAATTTTTTCTTTTAAATGGAGATATTTAGTTAAAATAATTTTCACGTGATAAATATTATTTAGATGCCAGCCAGTAATTTTTATGCAAGTCGAAATTTGTTTTTCCTATTGTTTAATTTGGGATCTCTAGAAGCTTTCCTTTTTTTCCGAATTTCTGAGAAGAGCAGCAAAGCAGGATAAGAAAAGTTAAGAAGTAGCTCTCTTGAAGTGAAGTTACAAGCGAACGAAACTGTTCAAAGTTTCAGCGTAATATTTGAAGCTTTCTTAGATAGGACGATTCTTTACATTGATTATTAACGTACGTACCTACAAATCGTAAAACCTCCATCGCATATTTTATATTCCCCGAAAGATATAAGAGGAAGTATTTCACGCAATCACGTTAAAAGGGTTTATTCGCAGCGGACGGTTTAAGAGTAAACGAAAAAAATCGAACAAAAAGCCCGCGCTGGGAAGGACGACGCTACGGGAGAAGTAAGCGAGAAAAAGAAACGGTAACAAATAATTTATCAAACGCGATCAGTCACAGAGGGGAGACGCATTAAAAACGCCGAAAACGATAACAAATTGCTTTTATGACGTCCAATTACTTAAAACATTTTACACAATCGATACATTCCTGTCGGCCGTTGGGAAAAAGCGACGCGATAGCAACAGCGCCATCTCTGCCGCGCGGTACTGTTGTCATTTGTTTTTTTTGTTTTTTTTTTCGTCGGAACCCGTGGGCGAACCAATAGCGTCCGTTAATGACGCTTCACGCAGCGGCAGGCGGCGGCGTACGTATAGGTGTTATCGGAATTCGAAGGCGGCCTGAAAATTAAATATTCATTAAATATCCATTTTAAATACGTGCAAAGCATGGTATTTGAGGGGTTGTAACCGGGAACTGGGGCGATAAGTGGCCGGCGGTGGTAGGGTGGCGTAAAGTGCCGTGTTATCGAGTTGCGCGTTGAAGGTAACAGAGAACCGGGGCAGGGATTAAAGCAAGGATTTACGGCGATGGGGTGATAGTAACAAGATCGCGGAATACCTTACACGCTAAAAGGCTCCTGAGGTTATAGCAAGCTTTAAAAGCTTATACGCCCTGTTGGGCCGTCACCATAAAGAAGAAAAAAAAAAAATCCGCCAAAAATTTCTAAAAAATACAAATATTTGAAACGTGACGGGATACGGGGTGTTCCATTTAAAATATCAAATTTGCTATAATCGGAAATTTAGGTTATTGACGATATTCCTCGTCAGACATATGAAGGATTTAACATTCTGTTAGAATCGACGAAGATTTTTACGTAACCAAGCGAAGCAATTACCAACGGAATAAACGAATACAATATCCATCTATTAATTAACCTCGTACCTGTTGCCTTCGAATACCTCACGGAAACTCTCCCGAAAATAAACGAGTTCATTAATTAATCGAACCGAGATTCTATCTACTCCCTGTAATTATATTCGCGAGTCCAGGTATCGACATGGATGAAATTACCGAACACCATAACGAATAATCGCGAGCTCGAGCGCATGATTTTCTTAATATCTCGGGCGTCCCAAGCGAACTTCCTACGTCGCGTCGATCTAAAAGCGATAATCGCTCTAGTTAGCGAGATAAAGCGGTTAGTCGATTTTAAACTAAGTTGACCGAACTTCACCAGTTAACGCTGCCACGTAGTATCTCGCAAAAATCAATTAGGATGCGATATATACCGCCGCCGTCATCGCGAGACGTTTCCGGGAGCCGGAAGTTTTAATTGGAAAGGTATCCTTTTATGATTTCGGTTCCGACATCGCCGCGTTAACGAACATACCGAGACGATATAGGCGAACGAGTATAGGGCAAGTAGGGCGATCGTGTTGCGCTTGTATATAAATATGTGTGTGCATCGTAGCAACTGACGCTGACGCCTTTCATGCTTCCAGCGTTGACTAACTTATCATCACTTTAAATGGGGGAAACGTGAGCTATCGAAGCTTAGACGGTCTCCGACTAGCTATTGCTGCTGTCGAGCTTCTTTCGTTTTGCTTTATTAGAAGCTTCCGGCTTACCCCCGACGGCTTTATCCTTTAATTAACTGTGTTAGTTGACGTCGTCGAAGTTTTCCTTGCTGTGTTGCTTTTGTCGGGTCGTCGCCGTCGCCGATATTGTACGAAGTATTAAATCAAATTCGATGACAGGACGGAGGGAACGGAAGTGAGAAATGCATTTTAAGACACCGGCTGTCCACATATATACAGGATGAACGATAAACTGCTATGTTCCTTAAAAGAAATCCAGAATGCTTTAACAAAATTAAATTAAATGCCTTACTCGATTTAAATATATTGCAAGGACGCCTTTGAAAATATACAGGGTGTTCGGTAACAAAGACACTCAAATATCGGAAAAATAATTTTTTTTAAATAGCACCATATTTTTGTGTATATACCGTATCTGTGTGCGCGGGTCTTCGATAAACGGAATGTTAAGAGAGGAAAGCGAGCGTCTGATTCGTCCTCCATGGTGAAACGTATGCCACGTTTTTGCTTAAACGCTTTGGCTTAAGACAGTGAGATGATGTGGTTTGTTATCCAAACGCTTCTATGAAGATATTGGTGATTACATAACCTAAAGCAGATCTCATAGCTGCGCCTGAGACATGCTCGTATTATTTGTAAAGAAGCTCCGGGAATCGCCAGGTTGTCGCTTTAAATAATCTTTGTTTTTATAATTTAAATATGCTGGTATTACATAATACTCGACTTAGTAAACGTGACGTCTACGTTACCGAAATATCGAAAATGAACTTCAATCGAAGCAACGACATATAAACAACGTGCAATTACCTTATTAAACGATTAAAGTTAATAAACCATAACGAAACGTACGCGAGGTAATTCGTCTATCGCGTTCTACTTACTGTTAGCTTACTTAAATTTAATGTTTCACCGAGGTCGCCCCAAACAGCCAGATCGATTTCTTGAAGGAGGAAGTTGGACGGGTCATATATTCCGCTATAACTTCGCTTAAATTTTGCATATTGTGACTACTGTACGTTTAAGTGCCTATTACTGCGAACTAGGAAATATATGGGTGCGATTAATAAACCTAGCGTTCTATATTGGGTTGTTCGTGGAATGGAAGGAAAGTTATGTTATAAATTGGAAAATTGCCAATTAGTTGATTGAAACGGTGGATACATTCAGATATATTTGATGTGGTTGTAATTGATTATTTATTTCGCTCTTTTCTATGTTATCCTCTCTGCAGTGCTTGTTTATTTTCTGGATAAAGCTGTCGGTTACATTTTCCTCTTTATAAACTACCCTCGGTTTAAAAAAAAGGTAATATAGTTAGTTGGTAACACTAAATATAAGCAAGTTTATCAGATTCTTCGTTTATTTATCTTGTATTTAATACTCATAACTTCGGCTACTATACATCGTAAAGGATTCGTGCCCGTTTGGCAAACGGAGTCGCAGGTTCGAATCCTATCGACCTCTGATAAGATTTGTATTTCACTAATGGAGAGGACAAAGGCGGGTGAAATTGTTGCTGTTTTGTGGCGACTAGACAGAGTCGTGCCTGTTCGTCTCGTGAGCCTATCTTCGCGTGCCTATCGGTTTCCCCGAGAGTCGATAAAACACGAGTCTGTCTAATCGTTGCAAAAGAATGGCCGTTCCATCCGCCTTTGTCCTCTCTATTCATTAGTTCAATTGTTACATCGGAAATATCGATTTTTCAGTTTTTCGGTATTCCATTGTTTGTCGAAATTACTTATATTATAGTGTGTGGCAACGGATGGAGTTGACAATAGATACGACGATCAAAATAAATGTCTGGATTATAATTTCATTTTCGGAAAATAGGTGCTTTTTAAAATCGAGGAGGCGGCTTGGGCCAAAGCTTGAGCTTTCTGAATTGTAACAAATCAAAATAGAAATAATTTCGCCTCTTTCTCCCGATGTAACGGCCGTTAGACTTCTGGAACTCTTTTTGGCTTCAACATATTCCGCGCTGTTGTTTAATCGTAGGCCTACCTCTTATTGGAGCTGGTCAAGCTGTTTAAGTTTGTACAATTCCCATGAACAGCTTGAATCGCTTCAATATTTTCGCTAAGGGGCGACGCCTCTAAATTACACTAAATTAAAAGTTTAGAGGAAGATAAGTTAAAAACAGTAAGTTTAGAGGAAGATAAGTTAAAAACAGTAAGTTTAGAGGAAGATAAGTTAAAAACAGTAAGTTTAGAGGAAGATAAGTTAAAAACAGTAAGTTTAGAGGAAGATAAGTTAAAAACAGTAAGTTTAGAGGAAGATAAGTTAAAAACAGTAAGTTTAGAGGAAGATAAGTTAAAAACAGTAAGTTTAGAGGAAGATAAGTTAAAAACAGTAAGTTTAGAGGAAGATAAGTTAAAAACAGTAAGTTTAGAGGAAGATAAGTTAAAAACAGTAAGTTTAGAGGAAGATAAGTTAAAAACAGTAAGTTTAGAGGAAGATAAGTTAAAAACAGTAAGTTTAGAGGAAGATAAGTTAAAAACAGTAAGTTTAGAGGAAGATAAGTTAAAAACAGTAAGTTTAGAGGAAGATAAGTTAAAAACAGTAAGTTTAGAGGAAGATAAGTTAAAAACAGTAAGTTTAGAGGAAGGTAAGTTAAAAACAGTAGAGTTTAAAAATATACAATTTTATCGTTTATTTACCAAAAAAAAAGCAAACCATGGGAGACGAATAATAGAGGCAAGGTACAATGCACGTAACTCTAACAACAAAGTTCATTGCGTCGGAATAACATTTCTGGCGTATCGCTCGCAGCATCCATAGCTAACAATAAATTTTTTCGCGAGTTCTTATTTACATAGCGAATCCGGTACATGGTTAGTTGGTTTTACAGTTGTACTTTGATTTATATTTGCCTTTCGCGTGCGACGCTCGGGAAGGTGCTACATGCACGTCCAACTCTGTATTTGTGCGTGTAAATATTCATATCGGAGTTCCCATAAAATACACTACCGCACGCACGGACATCCATAACGTCGCAAAAAAGAAAAAAATAGTTGTCGCTATGTGCCCGTTGAATAACAGATTGTTACCGTCGTTTGCTTAAATATTACTGTTTTTGTTGTCGACTTGCGTAGACGAAAACTGCTTCGTCCTCCTTAGAATGAACAAGCGGTTAGGAAAGGTTTGATGAGAGATGGTTTGTTGGACTTTGGTAGGCTTTTATAATAATAATAATAATCCTTTAATTCATCTAACTAATGAAGCTTTTATTTCACCGCTAAGTTCAGCGATGTTCCGTCTTCGACAATAAACTAGCTACTGCATTGAATCTACGTTTCACCCGTGTGTTTCATAAGAAAAACGTCTGCAGCACCGCCTACAATCGAGGGTAGAGAACAGCTACCGATTTTTAAAGCCAACATTGTTCGAACGTGTTTGAATGTTACCTTCAATCTTTGTTAGTTGTAAGTTCTACGAGTTCTTTTGGATTTGCGAAATGATCCAAAGCACAATTGAAATATCTCAGCAATGCTCCGTAAGATCAACATGAAGAACGTCCAAGCGTTGGCAGTACGTAAGTGAATCTCCCTTAGCGCAACTGCCGTTATAGTTAATTGCGTTGCATTTACGCCCGCTTCTCGGAATCAACGCCGACGTAGGTGTAGATACTAATATGTACGTTGAGGTGGTGCTTTCAATTATTAGGTAAACGAACGATACGATATGCTTCCTGTCTCTCTTCAAAGGCAAGGCAAATTACCGCCGTAAATAATGCCCAAAAATAAAGATAATTAAAAGGATACTACATCGCTCGCCGTTTGCCTTCACATTTACATCCGGCGAACGTAAATTATTAATTCTGGTATTATCCATTCTCACCGCTACGTACACAAGCAAGCACATACCGGGGCCGAATTACATTCGCTCTTAATTGAAATAAATGGTTAGCTACTGTAAACACGCCGCCATCGATGAATTCGCTGTTGTTTTAGAATTCAAGCATGCGTACTTATGTACAGGCGTACGTGAAGGACTTTCTACAAGCAATGTTGTTGTTATTGTTGTAAATTTTGTGGATATCGCCTCCCTTTTTTCCCTTCAATATTGCTATTGCATAACAATAATAAAAAAGAAAAACGATAACGTACTATGTAAGCTGTAGAGCTTAGGATAAGTGTATTGATGACAATAAATGTTAATTAAATCATCCTATTTCTCGTTCCAAAAAGGACCAAGCGACCTCTCCTTAACGTTGATTGTCACATCGCCTTCTTCGTTTGTTTACCATAATCCCGGCCCTGTTTATATGTAATATTCCCCGAGGGCCTTTTGTAATCCACGTATTGCCAGCTAAGACCTTTACGCCATCGCCATAATGATACGGAGATTTCCTGCCGTGCTGCGGTTGCCTCGTCATCAAAGTTGAAATTGAAATTAGCTCAAGGGCTTTTTTCCTCGTTTTCATTAGGTCGACCTTTTTTCTTCTAGAAGACGGTGGTGGGAACAAGCACGAAATTTTCTAGAAGAATACGGCTTATTTGCGTAAGGATTTGGGTGACTTAGAGGGACGAGATGTTGCCGTTCTTTTCTTCCGAGTTAAATTCATAATTCCCTGTTTACTGGACTTATTCTGGATTATCTACTTCGGTTTGCTCCGGCCAAAAAGTAAAGTTAATTGAGCTGATCCGAATAATAAATGAAAACATTTGAAGTGCCACAAAGAACAAATGAGGAACAAACCAAGCGGAGACGATTGATTTTTAGATACGGAAAGCAACGCTGGAAATCCAGCGTCTTAGTGGCACCTAAGGTAATAAACCTCTTTGTTTTACGGGGATGCCTTGGTGACTTGGGGTCAGCAAGGTATCGAAGAAAGTGAAAGGGCAGATAACTTTGCTGGAGAAGCAGCGAAGATTACTTCCATTGGCCCTTTTTTTGTGGTTTCCAAAAGAGCCACGCAAACAATCAACGATGACATGGAAGGACAACCAAGGAGTTTCGTATTGGGGAAATGTTCCGGGGCAAAAACAAGTAAGAGCACGAAGCACAAGCAAGAATATTGCTATCGTTCGGCAAAGGGGACCCTAAGTTAATGGCAGAATTTCTCACATCACTTATCTAACGTGGGAAGGGCTGAAGATCAAATGTATCGTAGATTTGGAATAGACCATGAAGGAAGAAGATCTTAGAGTAATAGAAAGGTTAAGGTAAGGGAATAGATCTAAAGCAGCTACGCCTTAAAGACTATAATAATAACGATAACGGTAACCTAACATAACATACACGGAGTATAAAACGGATACCTTTTCGTAGATGCAGTACTTGTTCTTGTGCATCTTCTTGCGCAGTACTCACAACAAATTATTCTCATTACTACAACCTCCCGCCGACTGATAAAACTTAACCAACTTAATCGAAACAGGGGAATTTAAATCCGCGGCGGAAACAAAAACCAGCCCGGCTGCAGGAAATTCCCTAGACGACGTCTGAAATGTAAATTACCATCATTAAAGCATGAACTTGGAGGATATACTTGGTATCTGTTACAGTCATTCGATTGTACGTACACACCATGTGCATACATACGTATTCATTATTGCCGGCGTTATTTAGGTGGCTGACAACGTAGTTTTAGCTCTTATCTACAAAATCGTTCGTAGCTCCGAGCTGGCGACGTGATTATATGACTGTGAGACGTTGCTATATACAGGATGTTTCGCGAGGAATTGCGTTGGTCGATGTACGAGAGAACGTGCATTGGGAAATTCTGAAAAATTCAACAATTTAACAAGTCGACGGCCTCTGAAAGGAGTCATTCATTGGTGTATAATAAAGCTGCTATTAGTACAAGCCCCTAACCAGCCTGTACAAACGAGGACTTCGTTGTGTAACTGCTCATCCGTGAACATTTGTAGAGAAGATGGGAATCGTTCCTTCTCTTATCCAGATATGTTTCTACGAAAATTATTCGATTGGCTACCGCCTTCCACAAATAGGGATAGTCTAATCTCATCATTAATTTCATTAATTCCTTGGCCAATTAAGCTGTTAGTCGAGCCTTGCGGCGTTGACGGATCGCGATGTGTGGTTAAGCTACCTTTAATTAGATTCTCTCGTCCACCATATATTTCTATTGATTAAAGGTGGCGGTAAGTGTTCGTCAAATTTATTCGCAGAGTGCTACATTGAACCCTTCCTTAGTACTTAATGGTTTTCTTTCGAAGGGAAAACTTCGAGAAGCGCTAAGTAAAATCACGGCTTACCGAACGTTAAGGTCGTGCACTCCTCTCCTAATAATAATAAATGAAGATATGCAAATTTTCCGGCGAAGACAGCGCTTAGACAGCGTACAAAAATTTTGCGCGAGGGGAAGTATTGTTAAGACGCGAAGTTAGATAAATTAATTGAGCGTATTCGCCGCGGACGAGAAGTTCTAAATTTTTAATTAAGATGTACGCCGGATAATGTCGAAGTTCCTAATTGAATATATAGAGGGAGCGAACGGCGGTCGGGCGGTTACGTTCCCTTCCCACTTCGCGTCTTCTTCTTCTTCTTATTTCGCTTCTTCCACTTCTCCTCTTCCTTTCCCCCCCTCTGAGAAGTGGAAATTGCGTTAATTTAATTGGAAACTTGTTTATGCAAACGATCTTTTTCGTTCGTCGCCATGTTCGACGTCGAACTTGATTTTTGCGTGATGGAACGGAGGGAACGACGGGGCGGGCGGGTGGTTCGTGTAAGCGCTCACTGCTTTGGGGTTATACCGAATGGATATAACTCCCCTCTGGGAAATTACCAGGATTCCAAAACAAACTTCGCGTAAAAATAAACCGGTGGGTGTGACACCGAAGGGGATGCAAGCTACTATCTTTGGTTCGTAGTCGATGGGAAATCTCAGTCGACGGTATCTATTTCGGTTGCGGGAGGAGGAATTTAACGAAAGAATTGTGTATTTTGTCGGTTCGAAGTTTGTATCGGGGAAGACGTTCATGTCGTTTGTCTGTTGATGAAAGCCGTTCGGCTCGTGCGAACTATGCAAAACAGGATCGTTCGCCCATTTCATTTTTAAAGTTTACGGTGGCATCGCAAATCCAATATTGGTCAGACGATATACGACATAAAAATGCACCTAAGACATGAATTTTTTTTTTAAGAAGAGTGTGGTGGCAATGCGTTGAAACGAATCGCATATCTATAATAAGGACGGCGTTCTTACAGTACCCTTCTGTGACAAGGTACGCTTAGTTTTTTCTTGCGCGGGGATGGATTAACCATAGTGCCTAACATAGTCATGCTCTAACGTATATCAAGTCGGCTCTAACGACATTAAGGACTTGCATGCCCACGCACCAACCCAATTTGAGACCATATTGTAAACAAGGTAGGTGCAAAGGTGGATCATTGAGGGACTCCACGAGTACATACATAGCAGAAGGGTAGATTTGTTTTTGTTTTTTTAAGTATTTGAAAACAAACATGTATGTTGATAGATTACAACATCTAGAAGATTTGACGTTACTCGCAACGTTCAAGTTCGGTGTGTCGATACATTTGCTTATCATGCTTGAGCTTGCTTTAACACATATCAAGTTGGTTCTGTAAAAAGTTAAGGACTTGTATGCTCAGATGCTAACCCATCTTGCAACAGCGAACAACAAGATAATGACAGGTACACATATTGTAAACGAGGTAGGTCCAAAGACGGATCGTTGAGGAACTCCACAAGAACATATGTACATAGCGGAAGGGTAGAATTGTTCCTTTGACTTTCTTACTTTCTTTCTTCTTATTGTCCAATGAGTCGTTAACGTCTCCATCACCGCCTTTCCAAATGTATTGATTCCTCTGTATGCTTTAATCAAACGACCATCTTGTTCGTGAACTTCGTTATGGAGATATTTAAAATCATGTTGATAGATCACAAAGTCTGGAAGATTCGACGTCAATCGCAACGCATAAAATGGACGTGTCCAGAGATTTGCTTAATGTCAAGATGGCCGACGGATAGCGTTTGGAACATTTGATTTAAAAGAAACAATCATTCCATTTCTTTGGTTTTTGTTATTTTACGTTTTGCTCTTGAAAATACGTTTATTAAAGAATGTTGATGGTATCATTTAGATACCACCAAAATAAAATATAATTGTCGTTGGCGTCATTTCTTGAAAACCAGGATTGGTGGAAATTTGCACGGATCTTTATCTAAAAAGAATAAAATTGACTTGTATCAATTCCTTCAAGAAACCTTCAAGAAACGAATTACTTCCAGATTTAACGAATTTATTCCATAATTTTGCCGCGTATAACACAAAGAAGTAAGAGATTTCTTCGATTAAAGAGACTTGATTAAATGCGTTTCGTTCTCTCTTTGTTAAAACGTCGATAACCTGCAAATCAAAGCAACATCGTGGAAGTTCGATTTATAAGAAAATGTAGTAATTTTATCGTAGCCGTACCGATACTAATTGAAAGTTGCTTAATTAGTACCTTTTCGAAGTTAATCTGCTACAAACAGATACAACAGTAAGAGCCTCCGGGGCATCAAATTGTTTGAATTCGAACAAATTGTAGACATAATTACAATTTAATTCGTTTTAATTCAATTTTTTCTCTTTAATTCATGCAAATTGACTAATAATTACATTTACGAAGTAGTTAGATGACATTAACGACGTAATCGTTCCGTCCAGGGTTTTAAGCTTATTTCTATGTCGTGTACAACATTAAGAGCTAATGTATTACTCGTTTATTCTAAAATAAATGTGAAAGGAAAATTCATTATATGTATGTACATGGGCGTCATTTTCTACGAATATTAAATATACATGAATATAAGAAATTATAATGCTCTTACAAATATAGTTGATAAAAGAATAGATGCTTGTACATAATGTTTCTTCCTCGTTAATTTTCCATTTTCTTCGGAGTGCGTAGATGGTACGCCATGCTAAAATAAGGTAAAAGCAAGAAAAACGAAGTTATCGTCAAATAGATCATCAGTCGCCCATACCGTTGCTCTAGCACGTTTTAAAAGGCAAAAAAGGCAACGAACTCAACATGGAAAACTAAGGAAGGGAAAAAATGAGTCACGACGAAAACCATACAAAGGTAACGTTACAATCATCCTTCATCACTTTATAAAATTCTCATTTTAATCTTTCGTCCTCATTAAGGATATTCAAATATTTCCAACCTGGCCCGTCGTATTTTTTTCTCGAGCTCTTTCCGGGTTACGTGAAAATCCCCGGAATACACTCGCGCCGCTCATTCATCAACCGGTCTCTACAAGTTAATTACATTACGCCTTATGAAGCAAAACATTTCCTACATTATTTATTATGTTTTTTTTTTTTTTTTAATTTATATTTTACGCGCTAAGATGTCTTTCTTCCTCCACGTTCGGAAAGCGGGAGGCGGTAAAAAAAAAGCATCTGTCGCGTCGGTGATGATTTATGACTTAATTTAGAACGGTTTTCATTGCTTCCCATCGAAAATGTGTAGATTTCGAATATGGTGGATGGATGAGAGGATAGTAGGGGGCGGGTCGTTTTTTTTTTTTCTTCTCCTTCGCCGTTATTTTATTTCCTCTTTACTCTGTCCGCGTTGCGTGGCACCTGTTCATCGTTCCCGGTCTGCCGGTCTCGTATCATTTATTATGTTGGAGCGAAACAAAAAATCATTTATTACCCAGCGCGCTGAAAATGAAAGCGAGGTTGCTATTCATTTGGATTTCTCGTTTAATATTGTTAACGTGGGAGATACACGGGTACAGTTTCCGTTTTGTTTACGTCTTCCCGTACGGATGGTGGGACACCTGATCTACGTAAATTGATTTCTTTATTTGATTAAACCTGGAACACGTTAGTAAGGACAAGTATAAAACAGAAGAAAAAAAAACAATGGAAATTCATTTATTCTTACTTTAATTACTTACTAATTACTAATAACTAACTACTTAATTACTAATAGTTAAGATTTTTATATACAGCGATAAGTTAGCGATACCTCGTGATATTGATGGGATAAATTCATGGCAAACGCAACAAAAAGAGAGAAAAAAGATACATTAACACGCGGACATGTTTCTACCTATCCGGCATCATCGGCGTGGTTTCGAGAGTTTTTTTTTTATTTCTACCTCTTATCGCTGTAGCCTCACAGTTAATGCTACAACTTTCAAAACGACAAATTTGATATTTCTTGGCGCCCTCTAGCGCCGAAGAAACAGCGACATAAACCAAGTACTGTTCCCTCAACCACCCCTCCAGCAATTCTCTAACTACTTAACAAGGAGATGGCGACGCTGGTAGCGCTTTGGAAAACCGCAGATGTGAATATTCCGAAAGGTTTATCATTCCTTTCGTTGCGTTTGCCGTGAATTATGCCATCAATATCACGAGGAAGCCAAGCTAATTTTTTCTTATTCTTCAATTTAAATTTTCCGATTCCTTTGAGCCTTTCGCAAGTAGAAAGAAGACATTAAGTATTGCCACTTCGTTCACCTACAAGAACCGCTTGATCTAAATTTCATCTACATCACGCTAGGAGATCCTACGGAAACCCTGTCTATGATTATCAAAAAGCACGTCTCTATTTTGAATAAAATATAACATTCAAAGAAAAAATAATTTCAAAAAAAGAGCACCAAAGCCTATAAAATCCTGTCTCGTTAAAACCTCATCGAAGTTGGCGTTGCAAAAAAGTAATTTAACACGGGTTAAATGCGAATAATATCTGTTAGCTTTAATTTCTATTGAATACTGTTTTCAAATCTCAAAAACTCGCTAATTGGGGGCTTCGAAATACGTTGAATGTACCAACATCAAACGTGATTACGATACACAACACGATACGGTACAATATGCTCTGAATGCTGCGCTAATGGGCCAACGTATCGCAAGCGGGAACGGAAACAAATTTGAATAATGGACGATGCCAATTTGAATCAATTAATTTTTCGCAGACGGAAAGCGGGGTATTATTAAAAGGCACTGCGACGAATTATCCTAATTAGATAGAGTAAAAAGCTTTTAAACGCAAAAGCACCGGGCGAAAGCTTTTTTAATATCAGCCGGAGGACGAAAACCTCAAATTGAATACGAATCGTAATTAGATCTTTCATTTCAGGGAGAGCTGGTTGGCGGCCAAATGAGCTCTCATCGAAAATAATAATTCCTTTGCGACAAGGCTCTTTTTTTCTTGCGGAATCGACTTTTTGCGCCGTAGGACGATTTTCATTACGCTAATGAGCTTGCAAGGGTAATTGTCCCGTCGCTTTGAAAATCGACGTATTGGACCAGTTACAAACGGCGTACCTTGATGTAAAATCGTCTCCTCTATATTTATACTGGGCGAGTAAGAAAAAATACCAATTTTTTTTATTTTACACGGAATATTCAGAGGTTACTCCAGACAATTTTCCCCGCTTGTGGCGAAAAGAAAAAAAAATGTTAATCTTGCACCTCGCCAATAAAGGTCGTCCACAAAGGTTTGCGTATGCATTGCCTTTGGCTACTTCACGCATTTCTAATCGCGAAGTAATTATTAACGTTCCCAGAATTCTAGAGCGAAACAAAAAAGGCAGACTAGATCGGGCGAACTTGGGCGTATCTAAACCGTTTTCTCCGAGCGCAACTCTCCCGACGATTTAAATTCGGAGACGACGACTCCCCCCAATCGTCCATATTGGATTTCATCGCAGTTAATTAAACAAATATTTGCCTTCCTCCAATTTCCTCTCGGCAAGGCGAACCGTTCTCGTTGGCGCGCGGTGCTCTTTGAAAGAAGCCGTCTTCCTGTTGCTCGCAACTGAACAGCGAGCATCTCCCCGAATAAAGCCGTCACTTTCTCGGTACCGTTGTATTTTTTTTCCCCGTAAATACGTCGATGTAGTGAATGGGAGTATCCGAGTCGGGGGAAAAATTCAATCTCGTAGTTCCCACGCGATGGTAAGCTTAGCTCCAGGCGATCGGGAAGACGGTACCGTTATTTATTTAATAATCCCATTGAGGCAGAGCGATGTATAAGTATAATTACAACATCGCTACTTCCACGAATGGTACAGGAGTAACAGTAGCAATAGTAATAATAGGTGATAGTGGCCGCAGTAGAAATAATCGCAACAATAACCATTCAGCGAGATCGCTGAACAATTTGTATAGATGGCGTTTGGTAATGCGTATTAGAGGAGATCGTATAACCGGATTTCCGTATAAAGGGATGTGCTACGGTCTTAGCTATTAAAGCAGGGTGTTCTGCAGGAGCTCAACATCGTATGAATAGTAAGAAGTTTGATCTCGCCTACGTTTTAATTTCTCAATCGAATGCATGCAGCAAGCTAATTCCAAGACTTCCACGACAAGCAACTAGATGGAGCTTATGGTGAGGTTAAGTAAAAGATGGAGAACGAAAAAATTTACCTGCATTGCTAAAAACGGCGGAAATCATCTTCATTTATGGTGTTGAGCATTACGTGGAAAAATTTAAGACAAACGAACTGGTAGCGAACACCAATTGGACGTTTTACAATGGGTATCAGATAAGCCGTTCTCTGTATCAGATACCAGCATAAGAGCAAATGTAATGTGGTGTCGTTGGTACCATGCTCGTCCGACAAAGGCGAGTATTCGATTTCTTCAACTAAGTTCAATATTGTCATGAGAAACACAAAACAAAAGATCTGAAAATTAAGGAAAGAAAACGAAAGAACAAATTATGCAAAGATACACATTTGAAACGGTCTCCTCATCTAAGCAGAAGTAATAATAGGACGAACAACAGGAGACAGATTACAAGAAGGTTCGGAAGAAATAAAGAGCTGTTAACAAGCGAATATGTAAACATGATGAGTTGAAATCAAAGAACTGCTTCTTCCTCACAAAATTAAATTATTTAAATTAAATTTATTAATTAAATCCATTGCTAATGATGTGTATAACTTGCATGAACTATAATAAAGGTTTGCTACCTTCTTGGCATTGATCGAATCAGGACATAAAAAAATTCTTGTAGATTTTTCCATTCCCTCATCATTTTGAAGTTCCTGAATTGTACGCGGTGGCATATTTCTTGGTACAGTACGTCTTTCTAAAGCATCTCAAGCATGTTCAATAACATTACCATCGAGAGAATTTGCAGGCCAGTCCATTCTTTTGATTCCCAATTGTTCAATCCAGTTGTTCACGATGTTTGCCCGATGTGGACGGGCATCGCCATCCATTAAAATGGATTTTGCACCCGTAGCACCAGCGTACGGAAGAATAATGCGCCGTTAAATTTTATCCGGATACCTCTGAGCAGTCGGTGGCCATTCAGTATCACCATGATCTTCCGCGCTTATCCCAATCCGTGCTATTACAACAAATATAGGCTGATTACGTGTTCCATCTTCACGCCAAATTACAATAGGGCTATTATGTAGACTTAGGACGAACCTGGATTCGCCACGAAACGATACTTATGCCCAGTGATCGTGATTCAAATTTCTATGTTGCTTAGCCCTTATTCTTTGCGATCTTTCATGAAGAGCAGTTAGTGGAACGCGTACTAAGGCGTCTTCGAGCATACATGTCAACGTTGTGAAGACGATTTCTTATTGTTTGAATTGAAACGACTCTTACCGTAGCGGCGGCAAGCTCACTTATAAGCTGCGTTGCGTTATGAGTACGGATGCTACGTGCAAATAATGTTAGGTATCGATCATCTCTTGGTGTTGTAGATGCTGGACGTCCTTGTCTTTGTCTTCGTTGAACATCCTCAGTTTCTGAAAACTGACTCCACAAAGGCGAAATCAGACTTTGGCTAACTGTAAGAACTTTAGCACTAGCTTGTTGTCTCCATCCACCTTCCAATTGACCTATCGCTCTCAATTCAATTCAGTTGTTCACGATCTTTGGCCGATGAAGACGAGCATTGTCATCCATTAACATGAATCTTCAACCCATGACTCCAGCGTACGGAAGAACAATGAGTCCCAAAATTTTATCCAGATACCTTTGATCAGCCAGGTCGCTATTCTGTATCACATGAAGGTCTGCATGAACTTCCGCGCTTATCCCAGCTTATACCATTACAACAAAATATGGCTGATTACTTGTTTCACCTTCACGGCAAATTCAAAAACGCCCATTATCTGGATTTAGGGCAAATCTGGATTTGTCATCAGTCATCGTGATTCAAATTTCTATGTTGCTCAGCCCATATTAGTGGAACGTACACCAGGGGTCTTCGAGCATTCATGCCAACGTTGTGAAGACGATCTCGTATTGTTTGAGTTGATACTACTCTTCCCATAGCAACGGTATGCTCACTTGTAAGCTGCGTCGCGTTACGAAGTTAAAAGGTTTCTACGTGCAAATAATGTTAGGTATCGATCATCTCTTGGTGTTGTAGAAGCTCGGCGTCCTTGTGCTCGTCTTCTCCGAACATGTCCAGCTTCTAAATGCCGATTCCGCCTTTTCTGCAAAAACTTCAGCAACAACTTGCTGCCTCCGTCCATTTTCCACGTGACCCATCGCTCTCCAAGCCTGTGCATGAGCCAAATTGCGTTACCTTTCCATTATTACCCGTAATTACAGTTAAAAGTTTTCTATTATATGGAAAATGGTAAAATCCAGCTGTAATCGAGATCCTTCAAGCGGTTCGTGTAGGCGCTGCATTAAAGCGTTGTAGAAGCTGAAACTTGACAATGCTTTCTTGTTTAAAAACGTAATAGTTGCAAAATAAAAGTATTTGCTTGTCGTAAATTATTTATTTATTTATTTTATCATAAATTTTTTTAATTATACTCTAATTGTTTTGAGTACTCTATCATTATCCGCCGTCGTTAGGACGGCTGGTTAGCGGAATATTTAGGTGAAGCATACCAGCTGCTCTCGCTTTAAATGACTCCGCTTCTGTATAAATATTTCATGCGGGTAATGAAGGAAAATGTTGAGCGTTGCATAAGGTTGGTATTTTATAAATTTATGAATTTTGTATAATTAATTTCGCGTAATTTATACGAAATTTCGGCGAACAAAAGTACTTGTTGAACAAAGTATCAATCGATGTTGTTAACTTTATGGTAACTAGATATTCCCTTAAAAAAAAAAACCTTTTACCTTCATACTATTTACGCGATAAGCCCAATTTATCACAGCTTCCGTATAACTAACAGAATCTTTACAGCGGCCGATTTCGAATACACCGTTATTTGAGGTTGTCCTTATTTTTTTTTTTCGAAAACTTTCCTCGAAGAGCGAAAGCGGAATCAACGACCAAGAGCGTAGAAGTTTATTAAAGAGTTACGTGATACATCCCCCTTTGAGGGAACCGCTCCTTACACAGGAATTTGATTAAAGCGCCCTCATGTATACGCAAAAAAGGAGAGGGGCGCGCTCGAACTCCGGAAGAATTCGGAGCAAAAATTTTAACAAGGCCCGCGTTTCCCCGGATTTTTCATATTAAAAAGTTTCCGAGCCGTATTTCGGCCGTTGATTAATCTAAAAATCCAGGAAGAAATTAAATACGGAATGAGCTTTCCTTCTTAGCTTTTATTGCTCTCCGCTTTCTCTCCCGAATTTGTTGAGATTCGCTCTAAATAAATCGAATTAATTAGTGGAGTTTGATTGGAATTTTTACGTAAGTTATAAGAAAAAGAAGAGACGAAGATTCCTCGTCGATTGAAATTTAACTTGATTGATTTTTAAGTTCATATCCTCGGCAAAGTTCAATGATTTCCTTTTTTCTTCTACAAGGTTGTTATTTCAGACGAATAACTCCGCACTCTTCTTGCCGCGGTTAAAGGTGGGAAATTACGCAGCCCAGATAATAATCTTTAAAGATCGTAACGCCGTAAAGAAGCTCCCCCTTCGTAATATGTTTCTTTTAGTGCCAATCAAAATGAAATATCGAATATTTGCGTTTATTTTTACTTCAGCGAGCGGGACGCGGAAAGCCCCACCGAGTAGGCATCCGCAACGTTCGAGATATCCTTTTGAGGCGTTCTTACGCGTACTTTTTGCCGCGCCGCTCGCTTTTTTTCCTTTTGATGTTCTTACGCCGAGCGCGCCGCTCTTCTCGTCGGAATCGTCTTTTTATGCTCGCTTTCGTTTTCTGAATGTTAACGGAGTGTTTCCGAAAGAGAGTAGTACGGCTGCATAGAAGATTCTCCATGAAAAAGGGGAGACGAATAAAAGGAAACGCTATAAAGAAACACATTTCAATTGTAATAATTGCTTCCGTATTCTATTTTATTTCCTTCCAGGATAGGAAATGTACAGGAAATGCTGCGCAATCCTTATTCTTCAGCTCAAGATGATATGAACGAGTAAATGTAGATGGTTTGGTTCTTAATTTTAAGATGTTCGGAGTACTGAAGGCTTCGGATTGATAACATCCTGTCCTACGAAAATGTTTAGATTAGAACCGTGCGAAAATGGTGCTACGAAGGTTGTAATTGGCTCCAACGTAAGAACCATTTAAATTCATCAACCGTAGCGATTAAACGCTAAACTTATACGTTATCGTCCGCAATAGACCTTCAAAGTGCGAACTAGACAATTCCTCCGGCACGAAAAAGAAAAATAACGCGCCGTAATAGCGAGCACATGCTTTCCTACGATTCATTTTCTGCCCCATCGGTCCCATTAGAACCGAGGCAAACGTTAAATAAAACTACACGATCCCAAATAATTGTCCTTTCCGGGCGTGATTCCCCAGATCCTTTTCCTATTTCTCACACCAGCTTCAATAACCTCTGCTTTCGATCCTTGCTCCTGCGAGCACACGACCCTGCCGTTGCGACGTGGAAATAACAGACGCCGCCATACGGTTTGAGCTGCCCTAGTTACGTGCCGATAACTTTAAGTCTGTTTATGTAGCGGGATTGCTAACTGACTACGGGTGCAGGATGGAGATGGTCGAGGCTCCCCAACGGTTGAAAAGGGATTCGACGCCGCACAACCCTATGCACGATTACCACGATTCCAAAACAATACGCGCGTTCAGCGAAACTGCCGTCACATGCCGTATCGCGATATTAAGAGGAGCGTCGTGGGTTGCGCGTCACATGCCCGACGGTGATTATATGTTTCGGCACATTCCCAATATCGTTACATCGAGGGGGGGCCTAAAAGCCAAGGGACGAGGATGGGTCGTTCTTTACGCGTACAATTTTATGCAAATGTTTGTTATTCGGTTTCCGTTTCGAATAATCGCATTAGAGGAGCGAACAAAGGAAAGGGAATTATTGAAAGATCTCAGATCCGAGGCAAGACAGAAAAGAAGGATACATTTGGCGGTTTATGCATTTCCCGTTCAAGATAATCCCCGGAAACTCCTCCCGGAATAAAGCCTTTTAATGGTAAGACGGCTCATTAGATTCGATGGTTTATTTATTACAATTTATTCAAAATGGCAATGTTTCATTACGTCCCCGACAGTTCTTACCAGATGTTGCACGATTTGACCCTTTAACCAAATTAATCAAAAAGAAAAATATATTCATATAAAATTAAATTTGACAAGGCGCTAAAATCCGAAGCTGCTCAACTTTTCTCGAGACGTTTACAAGATACCTGCCATCATCATCGAGGGTGCAAGCTTGTCGACGAGGGCGTAGGTTTAACAAAAAAAAAAACAGAATCTCCCAAATAAATTTAAATACTGTATTTCTGATTGACGCAGCGGGACAAGTCGCTTGATTATTTTAAATTCCTTCCTCATTGCTTATCTTCGCGCTTGGATGGTTCGAGCAACAAAGTCGTTGCTTCTTGAACGGCGGGCGTGTGTGTCTGTGGCACTAGAGGGCGCTCAGAAATGTCGAGTTTGTCGTTTTGAAAGTTGCGGCATTGACTGTGAGGCGACGGCGACAGAAGTGTAGAGACAAACAAAAAGTACTCTCGAAACCGCGCTGATGGCGCCGGGTAGGCAGAAACATGTCCGCGTGTTCAAGAAAGGAGCTGCTTGTTCCTCTCTCCCTTTGTTGCGTTCGCCGTGAATTATTCCATCAACACCATGATGAAGCTAAGCTATCTTAGCATCATATATTTTTAGTTATGACAAGCATTAATTAAATAAAACGAAATAAACTCGTTGATGGAACTAATTTTCCCGATAGTCTTCTTTAAAATTCATAGTTTGTACAATAGAGGCGCTCTTTTTCTTCCTTATCGTATTAAAGCTCACAAAAGCTCGCGACCTCTAACAGCGTCTTTAAAATTCATTAACAAACAGCCGAGCGGGTCCGTATAATAGTGTAAAGTTTGAAAATTATGTTACTGCTTCACCGCGGCGGTCGTAAGCATGGGAGATATAATAAGCCACCCATTGTGTTTCAAGTGAATAACTGTTGAATAAATTACAGGCGACGCTAGGAGCATCTTTGTATGGAAATTTTCTAGGATTGGAGATGTTCGTATATCTTGCCCGCAGCGTAAAGGAGGAGCTAAGATACCGATGTATATTCGAGAATGGCGAAGTATTCCTTTTAAGGAAGATCTGGACGTACGTGTTTATCTTTATTACGGATTGATGGATAGAATTATTCGAATTCGTGCAGTTAAGCCCGTACAACCTTCAACCAGCTTCCTTGGATAAAATTCGCTCATTCAGTATCGGCAGTCTACAGCTAAATAGCTGCTTGCTGTGCTTCCTATGTTCATTTTGAGTAATTAAATATAGCTTCCATAAAATCAGGGATATCAAACCATCCGAGTTCAGTTAAAAACAAGGCTTGTACATCAGCACAATAAGGCATAAAAGCGCGGAGAATATCCGATCTCTGCGCTTAATGTTCTAATTAGAGAAAATGTAAAGATATATTACACAGCTCGCAGAAATAATCTCAAGCTAAATAAATAATAATCTGGAAACTTCTCCATTATTAAATCCATTAACTCGTAGTGTTTAGCGCGGTCGTGGTATCGCACGCCCCGACGAATTCAACTTCGAACGGTGGGAAGAGAAGAGAGAGCGAGTCGCCAGCTAGATTCGCGCTTATCCCAACTTCATCGGTCCATCCGTTCGCGTTTCGTGAATTATTCATGATCCGGCGAGCAATCAAACAGGCAAAGGGCGAAACACGCCGATGTAAATTGGTTCTTCGCGATCGATCGACGCGTACGGACTAACAGACGACCATCGCCTAGGCTACACCAGTCAGGGACACCTGTTTAGCGTGATGTTTACACTGCGCTTTTATCTGGTTGCGCGTTTAATTCGGCCGTCCTACGCGGTAAATAGGAAAGCGAAGGATCAATTCGGGCGTGCGGCGAGGTGTCGGGTAAACATTTCGAGCCGCCGGCACCCGGGAAACTTGAAATATTTACGATCCAACTTCATCGTCGCGGCAAAGAAAGATCTCTTCCGCGTTAGTTGGATACGATTTTTTAATATGTAAGAACGGCGAACGGTGAAACGTGAGGTTCCGCAAGAATCGAAAAGCAATCGTTCGGTGGGTGTTGCCTTATTCCTCGCAATCGAATATGTTCAAAGTCTCCCCATCGCTAGTCGATTTATGTATTCGTGAAAAAAAACGAACGATTTTACGCCCGCGGCTATGATCAAAAATCGCCGCTTAGCCGCTTACCATACACGGAAAAGCTCAGCATTTCACATCGATGTTGAATTTTACACGCAACAGCTATTGCTCTCTGTAATAATGCGATCGTTGAAACGCGCAATAAAACGTCGAAATTATTCCAATTTGATTGTCAACGGGACTTACTTCCCGTTTACCGTTTCATTTGTTACGTGATATTTGTAACTGACATCATATTCACACGCAACGTCCATTCGTCAAATTATCGGAAACGCGAAAGCTCGATTCAGTTGCCATCTCTTGCTGCACGTCGACAAAAAAAAAAAAACGATTTTTTATGCCGATCGGAGAGGTTTGAATAGACATCGAAAACTGTCAATTGTTAATCGTTTAGCGAAAAGCTGGCACGCAGCTTCGGCAACCGATGACAATTTGCGATTTGTTACGTGAAGCTTTAAGCTTTAGATGTTATGAATCAATGGAATAAATAAGAAGCATTCATCGTTATTCATCGTTACATCTGATTTATTTCGGTTAATTTTTAGATTATTTGTCGTCTTAATCATCTTCCGTATCGTATTCATAGAAGCAACGTCTAAATTGGTAGCCTCATCCAATTAATGTCGTCAGTTTAATTTACTATTGGCGCAGCGTTGACTCCTGATCGCGGAGCGCTTGGCGCGACATTGGCAGCGATGTTGGGATTATGTCGCATGCTTACCCGATCTTTTTGCGGATTATTTACTTTTGCCGTGCATCGATTTTTAACAAACATTCCCTAAAAATTGACTCACTGTTATTTACCGATCGTAACATCGCATGTTTACCGCGCTTGGTAACCGATCCCCAACCAACGTTGCGCCGACTGTGCACGTTGACTATTACCACACAAGATACAAGTAATATAAGAATAAACATCTATTTCTATTTTGTACGCGGTAGCGAGTATCTAATAATAATAATAATAATAATGCCCCAATAAGTTAAAAAAGAACATAGCTTTTTAATGAAACCTCCACCTTAAGTTCCATAGTCGGTTACATGTTGCGGTATCAAATTTACAAATTTGGAAAAAAGTTGTCGATAATCAATAGCATTACCTACACGGATACGCATTGCATTTCAATACGTATCTCGACTGTTCGTGCGCGTTTCGCATACAAATACCAACTTTTTTACGGCGCAAATGGTAGCGGTTGGCGTACGCGCGCGGTACTTCAATTTCCTGCTGGTATTCAGCTGCACCGCAAGATAGGAATCCCTCAGTCGACGCAAATTTCCATTGAAGTACGTTCAGCGAGCTGTTTACATAAACCCTCATTCCGTAATCATTCGTTAATTTCCTATGCTTTGATGTCGATCAGTTTTCTTCCCCGCAACGCACAGACAATTAGCATGTGAAACAATCGTCTGGTCGGTTTGCGCGCTCGTTGCCATTTCAAAATGTTTTGCGTTCTTTAACGTTCGTCGAGTGTGGCCGGTAACCTTTTGACACTAACGCGTACACATTAGAAGGAGTTCTGACCTTAACGGGAAAATTAAACGTAAATAAGGGAATCGAATTGGGCTATTCAATCTCTTCAAATATGCTCAATATTGTCCGGGAGAGAATCGCGAGGGACGCAAAACAAATTATCTGAAAATAAGGAGAGAACACGAAAGCACAAATTATTCAAAGGTACACATTTGAAACGGTCTCATCATCTAAGCATCTGGAAGTAATAATAAGACGAACAACAGAAGAGAGATTACAAGAAGATTTGGAAGAAATAAAGAGCTGTTAACAAGCGAATATGTAAATAAGACGAGTAGAAATCAAAAGACTGGTTCTTCCTCACAAAATTCTATTTTTTTAAAGTAATTTAGAGGGAGCGTTTTCGTGGTATATCTTCAGGTCAGAACGAAATAAAATGGAAAGAAATAAAAGAAATATTGGAAAAGGTCCTTTTCCCTGATTTCTACTTCTTCTACTTCAACTACGTTAACACAGAGTCACCGCGCATTATATTACAAAAATATATACAGAAGAAACAAAATTAGAATATAAGGCCAGTCAATATACACTGCCCAAAATAATTGGGGATATTTGGAAAAAATGGTCATAAAATTGATAAATAATGAATGTAGCCCCTCGCAATTATTTCTATATTTAACTACAATGTTTTTAAATAAGAAACCGAACGTATTGACAAGTTTGAACTTGCTTGTGTATGTTGAGGCACCAGAGTGACTCTATAAGAAGTTCTATTGATGAAATAACGAAAAATCCATTGCTAATAATGTGTACAGCTTGCACGAACTGTAATAAAGGTTTGCCATCTCGTTGGCATTGATCGAATCAGGACATTAAAAAATTCTTGTGGCAGATTATTCCACTCCCCTATCAGAGCATTTCGAAGTTCCCGAATTGTACGCGGTGGCATATTTCTTGGTACAGTACGTCTTTCTAAAGCATCCCAAGCATGTTCAATAACACTACCATCGAGAGAATTTGCAGGCCAGTCCATTCTATTGATTCCCAATTGTTCAATCCAGTTGTTCACGATGTTTGCCCGATGTGGACGGGCATCGCCATCCATTAAAATGAATCTTGCACCCGTAGCACCAGCGTACGGAAGAATAATGCGCCGTTAAATTTTATCCGGATACCTCTGAGCAGTCAGGTGGCCATTCAGTATCACTATGATCTTCCGCGCTTATCCCAACCCGTGCTATTACAACAAATATAGGCTGATTACGTGTTCCATCTTCACGCCAAATTACAGTAGGGCTATTATGTAGACTTAGGACGAACCTGGATTCGTCACGAAACGATACTTGTGCCCAGTGATCGTGATTCAAATATCTATGTTGCTCAATCCATATTCTTTGTGATCTTTCATGAAGAGCAGTTAGTGGAACGCGTATTAGGCGTCTTCGAACATACATGTGAACGTTGTGAAGACGATTTTTTATTGTTTGAATTGAAACGACTCTTACCGTAGCGGCGGCAAGTTCACTTCTAAGCTGCGTTGCATTATGAGTACGAATGCTACGTGCAAATAATGTTAGGTATCGATCATCTCTTGGTGTTGTAGATGCTGAACGTCCTTGTCTTCGTTTTCGTTGAACATCCTCTGTTTCTGAAAACTGATTCCACAAAGGCGAAATCAGACTTTGGCTAACTGTAAGAACTTTAGCAATAGCTTGTTGTCTCCATCCACCTTCCAATTGACCTATCGCTCTCAATTCAATTCACGATGTTTGGCCGATGAAGACGAGAATTGTCATCCATTAACATGAATCTTCAACCCATGGCTCCAGCGTACGGAAGAACAATGAGTCTCAAAATTTTATCCAGATACCTTTGATCAGCCAGGTCGCTATTCTGTATCACATGAAGGTCTGCATGACCTTCCGCGCTTATCCCAGCTTATACCATTACAACAAAATATGGCTGATTACTTGTTTCACCTTCACGGCAAATTCAAAAACGCCCATTATCTGGATTTAGGGCAAATCTGGATTTGTCATCAGTCATCGTGATTCAAATTTCTATGTTGCTCAGCCCATATTAGTGGAACGCACACCAGGGGTCTTCGAGCATTCATGCCAACGTTGTGAAGACGATCTCCTATTGCTTGAGTTGATACTACTTTTGCCCTAGCAACGGTATGCTCACGTGTAAGCTGCTTTGCGTTACGAAGTTAAAAGGATTCTACGTGCAAATAATGTTAGGTATCGATCATCTCTTGGTGTTGTAGAAGCTCGGCGTCCATATGCTCGTCTTCTCCGAACATGTCCAGCTTCTAAATGCCGATTCCGCCTTCTTCAAAAACTTCAGCAACAACTTGCTGCCTCCGTCCATTTTCCAGGTGACCCATCGCTCTCCAAGCCTGTGCATGAGCTAAATCGCGTTGCCTCTCCATTATTACCCGCGATTACAGTTAAAATTTTGCTATTTTGTGGCAAATGGTAAAGTCAAGATCGCTGGGGTACGCGCTTATATAGGTGCTCAAGGTAAGCTGGTTAGCACTGAAGCGCTGCACAAGTTGAAACTTGTCAATGTATTCTTATTTAAAAAGTTATGGTTTAAATATAAAAATATTTGCTTGTCCTATGCTCTAGAGACTACGGCTATAAATAAAAAAAAAGAAGGATATCTAAGGATAGTAGAGAGAAAAATAACGAGTATAATCCAATAGGCGTACGGTGACGTATTAAAAGCACGTAAGTTAATTGGTTTAGTTAAACTTTGCCCTTAATAATAATTTTAAACGCGGCACCTCACACCTGTTGGTGTTTAATAATACTTGTTACTAGCTGGCATCGTATAGGTTCGGCCTGACTGGCTGCGTATTATTCCGAGAATCGATGCTTCGTTCAAGCGCACTCATGCCCGGCATATCGAAGCACTAATTCGAACAACGGCGGGGCTTTACAACTGCAAGTGCCCACTATTTCGTCCCCTTGTAGTCCCTCTCATACAATGATTACCGTGCGTGAATTAATACATCCGAGGAAGACAAAACGATTTGGCGTCGTTCGAATGCGCATCTATTCGATGGCGATTAGCGAAATATTGAAGGGGAATTACGCCGATTACCGGCTTTTCGCCGAATCGGATGTAGAGTAAACGTCGGGTTTCATGAACGTTATCCCACGAAAACTGCTACACATGCGTAATGACGGACCCGAAAATCATAGCTGGACGGGCGTTAAGATAAAAAGGTCTAAAGGCTTAAAATTCTTTATTTGACTACGATGGCAGCTTATGTAAACACTAGGGTGACTGTTTGTTATAACAATAGCCTTTGCCCTGTTATTATTTGTAACATTTTCGTTCTTGTTATGGTTGCTCGTCCTGGGCGCGGTTCGGTGATTCCCTGCGCCGCATAATGAAGGCAATGATGTAAAAAAATAAATAAATCACGCTCGATACCCGAACTGTGAAATTAACAATATAAACGTAACATCATCCACCAATCAAAGGATTTCGCCGCTTCCGTCTCCCGAACGAGATTAATTCATTTTTCATTCTAATCCTCCTTTTTCACGTCGACGGGAATCGATATAGCATCGACGACTTATTTACGGGATTTCCTCCTGTAGCACATCCATTTCTCCTCGCGCATAGTCGCGATTAGCCCTACCCGCTGTCCACCTCCCCGTTCCGATCTCGACCCTTGCACCCCATTTTCGCGCCGACGAGCGGAACATAAATCCCTCAAATCCGTCCGTTTATTTTAGTGCGAAATGCTGGCGGCGGCTCTAACGCCCCCTCACCTCCTTCCCACCCCAGCAACATTGCGTCCTTCTACGAATATCTATGACTGCCGTCGTCCTTCTCCGGATACCGCATGTACCCTCCTCTTCTACGCGTCGTAAATGTACAATGATGAATGGGTGCCGCGGAATCAGCCGTCATTGTCCAACGCATGCAAATGTGCAATTATGACAGGCGTCGGTAGATTTTTCGTTTTGATTACCTAAATTATTCACCTGTGCGTATCGCTTCGTCGAACGAATGTCGCTCGGACGTAAACGACGTACGCTTTTCGTGTACGACGTAAATTTTTAGGATATACGAATATGGACGTGGAATGTCGTTCGCGCGTCACGTGAGGCAATACTACATATATCGTTGCGATTACAGCTGCTCTGATAAGGATTTTACGACGTTTTATCTGTAATCGCGCTAACCTTTTAATCCAATGATTAATTTCAGCGCCCTGAAAACGCGACAAATTGATAACTGATGTGAAAATATTCCTGTGTTTTTTTCGTCTTGAGTGATGTACGAGGGTAATCGGAAAAGTTTCCAGCCTAACGCACAAGTTAACATTATTTTACTTTGTTAACCAGTTTGCGAATTCTCTGCCACGTCATTACTAGCTGGAATAAATGCCTTGGTCCCATTGATAAAGCAATGAGCTGGATTCCAAAACATTTAACGGTGTAGAAAGAAGGGCACCAAGTAGTTGTTATTCCGAATGACAAGCTCAACAGGCTCAACCACGAATGCCTACAGAGAATAACGAATAAGTAGTGATACAACAACACTCGGTATAGGAAAAATGATTCACTCTTTAATATTAATTGGGACCTAAGGAGGATGTTTCATGAAGCCATTTCTTACATCTAACACAACAAATGCAATCAACTTTTGGCCCCTTCTCTATCATAATAGAAAGCACGATGCAAACGGCGCGCATGTCGTCGCTACTCTGTCCATCATCTGCGCTGTGGTCCGAAACGATCTTTTCAGGATCCTCCGATTCTCATGTTTTCGCTTTCCTTTCTTACTTACCTACTTACTGCTTCTGCAGCTTTACGTTGCTTTATTTGAAGTTTGTCGCGATTTCTTTTGCGCACTTCCTGAGAAGTTAACAATTCGGATTTGTTGCTTGCTTGGAGCGATTCTGTTCGGACCTGGAATGGACGGTCTGTTCAAAGCTAACTTCTTGCGTCAGTTAGGGTCGATCCCGGGTTCTACATTGGCGCTAAAATTAGTCTCTCCAGCGACAGTTTGTTCGGCACCATCTGCAATAGCGTACGCGTGTTCTGGTATTATTCCTGGCTTGAAAGGGTAGAACCTGCAGGAGAAGCTAAATACTCTATTATTGCTCGTGGCAGCGTTTTTGCAAGCTTCTTTAAGGAGCTCTCCAATCTGAGCTCGTGTAATTCCACCAGGATTATTTTGTATCCAGATTCGTCATCCTACCCCCGACTTACCTTGTTAAAAACAGAAGAAAATATTTGAAGATTTATTTAAATATATGTAGGCATCACTAGAATCTATCGCCTCAGCTTCAAAATAAAAACTAACCCTTTTAGGGACTTGCTAAGAACCGATCGCACAGAGAATTCCGAACGCCTGATGTGAGGTTCGGGTATTGCTGAAAAACACGGAAGGATTTTCGGAAGAGTCTACTTGCCCGCGTATTAATTTTGTATTGATTTTTTCCTGTCGGTTGCGCTTTTGAAAAACCAGCTTCTCGCTGCCTAGATGGCTTAGCAAGCGTTGATATAAATATATCAACCTACCCAGTAACTAGAGATGGTAAAAGCAGGTAGAATTGTCACTTTCTCGCAGCGGCTAGGTAGACTCGTGTCGACTCACGAAGAAACAAGTAGGCAACACGAACCCTTTCTTATGAGGCGAATAGACGCGAGTCTGTCTAATCGCTGCAATTTCATCTAGCTTTATCTCTAGTCTCTAGTTGGTTCCATTGAGTTCAGTGCGACCGATAATTTGAGCAGGAAACCTAAAATTTAGGATAAAGCGTAAAAAGCTTGTATGATGGAACTTATATGACTGATATGACTTGTACACTATAAACCGCCGTAAACGTCTGCAAAGGTTATCAGATGGCTCTTTGTGTTTCATCTCCTTTTCTATACAAATTGTAAGGGGAACGACCATTTTAAGGTAATATTTCAATTAATGTTATTTATTTTAGTTCACCTTAAGTGCGTGTTTTCATAATAATTTATATGTAAATGTTAGCCAAGTGCGTGACGCAGAAGATGGTATTGACTTTTTTTCTGCCCATGCCCGTTGTGATTGGTGCAATTTAGGAATAAGACAATGTCATCCAACACAGCACCAAAAGGACCAAAAGTCTTCTCCCATCGACCAAGGCCATAGGACGAGCGTCCAGATATCGCCGAGTTGGTTTTGTCAAACCTCAACCGCCCAAGAAACAATGAGTAATAAGTCCCGTAGAGGAGATTGTATTTGGTGTTCGACGTGGCTACAAGGACTAAGATCAATTGAGAACTACGTCAAAGGAAGCTGAGCAGCTAATTCATTCAAACGATATTAATTATTAATATTTATATTATTATTACATTTTCATCGCGACAAAGAGATGGAATAATAACTGTTTCGTGCTGTACACGGCGCTTTAGGCGCTTTCCACGTCCATTAGACCGTTCCAAATAAATAATATTATTATCATCGACTAATTTCATAAAGATTGTCGGTATTAATGTTAAGTCAATTTTGACCGACCGAGCAAATAACATGAGCGCAAACGCACACACACGAATGAAAAAAATGCATTAGTGGAACGTCTGCTAGGAGCGCACGTTTCCTAGAAAAATGGGTAGCACATAAAAGGGAATTATTTATACGCGGGTAGACATCAGGTGTATTCGTAGCAGAACGGTATAATACCGCCGTCCGCCGTAATATGGTAAATTAGAGGAAGGCACGCCATAAGACAATTAGATATTATTTACGTGGAAGATAACGGTGCGATCTAGTCCGCAACCGTCTTGTTGTGAGTCACCCTTTACATCCCGCGATAAATATGGCGGGCTATCGGGCGATTGGTCGTTAAAGGAATTGATGGCGGATTCACGTTTGGTCCTTGTCCCTTTTTTTTTTTGTTGTTTTCGTTCGACGGTAGGTTACGTGTTGCAAGGTCGCGTACAAATCAAATCGGTTCATGTAAATTATCGCGATATTAATCTAAAACGGTTCCTTTGTGATATTTTTCGCGTGCAGAACGTTGCCGCTTCGCGAGGTTGAGGCGGTGGAAATGAAGGCGTTTCTTCACAGTAATTTACGAATTTCGATTTCTTTAAACGATAAAGTTTTAGCGAAGATTAATACGTCGCTTGTACTTATTAGTTAAACACGAAAAAATTAAATAATTCAACCTAAACGTTGAAATGTTCGGGAATAGGTTTTGCGCAATCGGACCTCGACTTCGATACGTAATAAGCAAGTACGTGCACGTCGCGCAGGCGTACAGTTCGCTTTGTCTAGTTTCCGAACGGACCCTATTACTCGGAAATACACGTAGTGGTCGTCGACAACAAAGCTGAAATTTGTACGACGTTAAATTTCGCGTATTATGTAAATGATGGCAGTTTCATCGTAAACAAACAGGTTCGGTCAGATTAGAAGACGGTTTATTGTGTACCGTGCATACGGCCCAGTTACCGTTTAGAATTACGACTAGACAGGCATACTAATAGTACGGCGCATCACTACCTATATAGCGTGAGATATGACGACGCTCAAAGTTATGACCGGGGTCATCCTTGCTTACGTCGAGGCTGGCTTATAAAGGCGGACGCTAGCCCTGGCGGGATTATCGAGTAAGCTGTCCGCACGTTGAAGCGGAACTTTACCGTATTATATTTCGAAGCGAGGCCTCTTCAATAATTTAATTATTTGCCATCTTCTTCTCATCTTAGTGTTATTTGTTGCTTTTCAAGCACTTAATAATATTAATTTAAAAACCGCGGAAGTACGCCGCTTCGGGTACTAGATGTTTACGAAACCATTTATGTAAAATGCAACGCATACCTGACGAACAGAGAGAATGGGCCGATTACATACTTCTCTCGTATATTTCCTTCGAAAGTAGTATTGATTGGTTCATCCGGTTGATAACGAGGAAATAAAATAAATAAAATAAATAATCTTTTTTCAACTTTCATTCAATTCAACTCAAAGTTACTGACAAACGTTACTGATAAACGTTATATAGACTTTATTATTCTGGAATTAAATTAATTAAATCTTCAAATAGCTTGTAGAATTGTCGTTTTATTAACTTTTCACTTGTTTATTGCACGTATCCAATAACGATGCTTCTTGTACGAAGCAAAAGAGCGTTTACACGACCAGTTTCAACGATATCCGCTGAAAAACTACTTTCTAAGTAACAATTATTCTGTCGCACCGTGTGTACCTTGCTGATATCCTGCGGTGGCGATTTTTTAGTTGCCGCGACTAAAAATCGCAAGTGGAGGCCGCCGCTGACACCTAATACATTGAGTAAAGCACCACAGCGACATAAACGTACACATTGTCGCAGTAAAATAATTTGGCAATCTCCAGGGGTGGTAGCGCCAAGTTATGGGGATTTCCCCACCATTTTATTAATTTTTCGTGTACCTACATCCTGGTTGGTCGTTCGGATTTATGAAGCTTAAAAAATTACGTAGTTCAGCAAAGCACGTAAAACTTCCGGATGCAGCTAATATGAAACAAGCTTGACGCCATGTCTCAATCGAACACGTTCAAAGAATAAAGCGCCGATTCGGAAATTTTCAACTTAAGCAGCGAAGAATACCGACTATTCTACCTAAATTTTCCATATATTTTGTAACGTTAAAATTATAGATTAATATTAAAAAGAAACCATGCAAAACGAATTTTTGAGGTAGGCGTATCGTTTCGCTGCCCACGGTTAGAAAATAATAACACCTACACGCAAAAAAGTTAACCGCAAACGCAGAAATACAATGGCACCGGCTATTAACCGATCCGGACAAAAGCATCGCTCGCGAGCGGTCAACAGAGCCGGGATTATAAAAACGGGCTGACTCATGATCCGGCAAAAAAAAAATGATGAAAACGTTCGCCTAATATGCGAAACGCGGAAAGATTTTTTTCCGCTTTAGAGGCAGCGCCGATATAAACCGGATGACAATGTCTCTTTTAGTATCTCCCACATTCGTAGAACTAGTAATAATAGAGAGAAAATATTGATTATTATTAAATTCCTGCAAAGTTCTTTAGCTTCACGAAGGCTTCTCGTAAATATTTGAAACGTCTTCTATCCTATCGTGTCCAAATGCGCGATTATCTTGACGACTTGCCTCCTTGATTCTCAGATTCTCAGAATACCAATATTGTCCATCGTCTAGATAACTGCGTCGATTCTAGCAAAGAATCGATTCGTTGCTGGGGGAATTTGAATAAAACACAAGACCACCGCACAACATAGAGCCGGATTGGAAGGTGAACTACAGCAGAGATACGGGAAATAGGTTAAGGCGATTATCCGCCTTTCGATTCGAGCGCGGTTGTTTTGGCGAAACTCATCGGTACTGTACTTGTTATGTAAATTAGTAACGGAAGTTAGGGCAAACGAATGTGTAGATACGTCTGGAGATAAAGTATTAAGGCTTACGCGCGGTAAACGGGTCGCGGACGATATTCTTTAGTTTCCGATTCCGGTTGTTGCATAATTGGGTGGCTTTGTATTCGGGCTTTAGGTGTCGTTTTTTTTTTTTTTTGTTGGAATTAAATAAGCTCCCAAGTAAATCCTGCAAAATTAGATAAAACGTGGAAGGAAATAATAACTTGATTCATTGTAAGTTGGAGAATTAACTGAAATTGTCGCCCATCTACTTCATACATCACGGAGTTGATCGACAAATTCTAATTAATAAATTGAGGAGATCGGGGATGTTCTTCCAACAGGTCACAACTTCTTAGGTGAGCTACACATCCAGGGCGGTAGCTATCATCTCACATGTCTTGCAGGAATCGCATTCAGCACCCTTACTTTGAGAAGCAATCTACACCGCGTTTCAAGAGAAATTAACCACGCCGAAGGAGTAGACGCAGAACTTCGAAATTACGTAGAAATAGTTAGCGCATAGAGACAAACAAATGATAAAATTTTCAAAAACAAATGACGATGTTGACCATATCGTTAATATCATGTTGCAACTCCGCCTACTCTTATGCGTTGAGTAATTATGCTGGAAATCAGATGATCGATTGCTTCGTGGGGCAGCTCATTCCAGGCTACCCGTAGCTGTTGACGTAATTCCTCTAAAGTGTTGGGAGGATCGGGTAATCGACGCAATTTTCCGTCCATCATATCCCAGACATGTTAAATAGTGGTGTAAGTCCGGGGATCTTGCCGGCCAAGGCAATTGCAGAACATGGTTTCGTGCTAGGAACTTTAACGTTACGTGAGCAATATGAGGACGCGCATTAACGTGTTGGAAGACGAGCTATGGAAGATCTTAGAGGAATGGCACTAACACGGGTTCCAGAATGGTGTCAATGTAACGGAGCGCGTTTAGAGTGCTCTGAGTGAATGTCGAAGGAGACCTGCCACCGTAGCATATTGCTCCCCACACCATTACACCAAGAGTTTGAGCCTTGCAGCAGCGCTGAAGAAACCGAAAATTTTGCCTCTAACCTCTAGGTCGTCTGGTCCGTAAACGTCCATTAGAATTCCATAAGCAAAATCGGGATTCGTCGCTGAAGACGATAATTTCCCATTCATGTTCCCAATGTTGTCGGTTTTGGCTTCATTGTAATCTGGCATCTTTATGTTGTTGAGTAATAGGAAGACGAAAATAAGGGTGCTATGAACGTCCGTACTCGACGATAAATACTCATAGACGCTCTACGACCAATCGTTCGTACCCAATCGATTGCAACAGCAAGCGTTGGTTCTACTGGGTCCTGTATTGCACAGAAATCAACCAAACACGGGAGAGTTGGTAAAAAAATACAAGGAGCGGAATCGATGCCGTTCGAAAGCCGGCTACTTTCGCCAATTAAAAGGAGTAATTTCGTTCGTTTGGGACGGGCACGAGTACATTTGCGAAAGGATTATCCTGGGCGGTGTTTATTAAAAGCAGAAGGGAGGTACATAAAACAGAAACGAGAACGTTCATAGCAGCAACATAGAGTTACTCTAATGGCAACGCCGATATCGCTATCGGGGTTGCAATCGTTTCACTGCTCATCGTAGAAATGAATAATTAATGAAACTAAAGAAAGAAGATGAGCGCTCGCCGTGCCTGCTACCGTTGCATTATTTACTCATTATTGTAATCCAACAGACGAGTTCGGGAACTTCACTAACGACAGAGATTTGCTTCCGTAATAGGATTTTGTTTCACTTATTAATTTACACAGATAGAGCAACAAAGAGCTGTATTAGCCAATGTGGCTTTCGCTGCTTATATTTCGCCATGCCGCTCTCGAAAGCGAACGGAAACAATGGCGCCATGAAAACGTAAACGTTGCTCATCTTATAAATTTGATACTTTACCCATTAATAAAGCGGGGCAAATAAACCATTTAATAGAATGGATTCGTTAAAAATGCACGTCGATGCATTCGCTTCATACTGCGCGGCTGGCGTTATTATTTGGACGTAATGGCTCGTGTTTGTTTACCTAATTGGATTGATTTTCGTCCTTAATGTACGTTATTCTCGTAGAACGAACCACGTCGAATATACGAACTACTAGTATACGTACTAATATACGAACGCAACAAAAGACATGTTTCTACGTACGCGGCGTCATCAGCGTGGTTTCGAGAATATTTTTTCGTTTCTACCTTTTCTCGCTGTTGCCTCGTAACCTTAAATAGACAAACTCGACATTTCTCGGCGCCCTCTAGTGACAAAAGTACGCACGTCTGCCGTTCAGGAAATAGCGACATGAACCGTGTACTGTTCGCCAAACCATGCCAAGCGATGATCGCTTCTTAATACTCTTAGGAGCAAGACTCTTAAACCATTTTAACAACAGTATAAAACAAGCTCACGCGTATTATTTAATTTGAATCGATATTCCGAAGCCAGCGGTCGGTTTATTAGAAATTCCATGACTTTAGTAGCCTCAGAAAAATTATGAAATTTAAGCTTTAAATAGAATTTCAGTTTAACGTAACCAGGTAATGGCTAATAACTACCACCGACTACGTGCGATGCATTACAATTTACGATCGCGTGCTCATAAATTTCCCCGTGACGACTTTAAAGAAATCCAGTCCTAAATTATCCGTATCGTTCTATATGTAATGTCCGGTAAACTGTGAGATTGTTCCTTTTTTACGTATACGTAACGAGTTTGATTTACGGAATGGATTTTTGTAGTTTCGCGCTGCCGATATTAAAGATTAAAATAGCAAATTTTATGTAATAAAATAAAGAATATAAAAATAATAATAATAAATAATAAAATAAATAATAAAAAATAAAAATATTGTTTTATTTACAATAAAACAATAAGTAATGAATTGATGTATAAAGTGGTTTTGCGCGTACGAGGCAAACCTAAACGGTACGTATCGATAAATATAAATATTTATGAATAACGAAGTGGGTGGAAAATTTGCTACGTAAAAGGTCGCTACTTAAAGTTCTTCTTCTACGAAGATCGGAAGTTATTTGCGAAACACCCTGTTTGTTAAATCGCCAGGATTTAGGCACACTGGGTGCATTTGGATAATTATAAAGGAGAAACAAAAAAAAAATTAAACCCAATCAATTTAAAAGAAAAGGCCCAACTTTGTAAGCCAAGTATCGTCAAAATTTGCCGAGTGGTTGCTCATCCCGGAAATGCTGTTGCAATCACTGATGATGTTACCATCACGACAAAGAATTCTCCTCTTCACTAAGGACTAAGGACACAAATATCCTGCGATTGCCTTCTCCTTCTCGAAATGACGTGATTTTGCGAATCCCGATACATCGTCGTCAACTTCCAACGTCCAGCTTCTCTTCGATTTCTGGACATGTTTTCCCATAAAAAAAAAAAAAACAAAGGAAATCGAGCCACTGATCGATATTGCGATTCTACAAATACATGAATTTATTTCAACTGTTCCCGAAACAAAATCGTTCGACGAACGTCGACGTATTCCCCCAAACTCGATCACTTCTCACACCATCCTCGTATATTGCCCGATTTCCACGTTTCGAATTTATCTCAAACATATTTACATCCAGCTTCGTCAATACAATCCATGTCCATACATTCGAAAACATTCAGGCGAATAAATACTAGGCCGTATTTAATTAATAATTTAAATTTATCGAAAATTCGAATTGGAAGAATGACAGGTAATTCAACGAATACATCGGTTCGCGGATTTATTGAAAGGTGTTGCGTCGGAATTATCCGAAATATTCAAATTATTTTATGATTAACTGGTGAATTCGATGAATTTATTATTCAATAATGGCATTGTTCTACTAAATCAAATGTAATAATTACAGCAGTCAATACGTCGACCGTATTGTTTTTCCATCGTTCCCCGTAGATAAAAATGTTCAGTAATTTATGGGGAATTAGCGCGAAATTAATATTATATAAACAATGAGGTATTTTATATGTTCGTTCGTTTGATCTGAACAACGCAAATTTGAAAATGAACAATTACATTTTATTTGGCCATCTTGTTTTAAAATTAATTATTCTACAGGGGCGTCCAAGAGATGTCATTCTAGTCAGACGAGAACTGCTGAAACTTTGCCAACTAATAGGCGAACAATTGAACTCTTCGGTCTTTTATATCGTGCATACTTTATCGAAGTGGTGATGTAAGTTACCGCAACATGTAGTTCACGCCCATTTTTTTATTTTTTAACATTTTCGAACATCAACGAATATTGTCAAGTCAATTTGTTTAAGGCCTAATTAATATTTCGAGTGATTTTTAAACAAATTCCCTCGTCCACCTGGTCCTCGTCTGCGGCCCAACGAAGAATTCAAATCGGTCTGTAAGTTGGTTGAATAGGCGTCAGATTGCGGAGAGAAGGTCTTCCTCGTCAAGCTTTTATGCTGAAAACGGTAATATGTAATACGGAGATCATTTAAGCATTTCATTTCGTGGACTACGTAAATTTTCGTAAATTCCGCATTTCAATTGTTTGTAAAAGCTGAAACCGTTTCAATGTAGAACACAAGAACACAACCATTGATTGAGCGAAAGGAATACAACATTCTATTCTACGAATCACTATTACATAATCATAACAAAGTACTGCAGGGTATCCTGTTGACTGCGCCGTAAGTGTGTTCTGCCACTTACCTTGAAATGTCTCTATATTTCGAACGCCGATAGCCAAAACGAACAATAGAATAGCGAATTTTACGGCAACCATCTTCACCAGGACTGCCTTACTCATGTAATTTACATTCTAAAGATGCCCTTCGTATCGCGAATAATCTCCACCGCCGCTTATATTGTCGGATCCTGTTCGGAAGAGACGAAGAGATTTTAGCGAACGGACCACTGGCTAAAGTTCTTGAAAGTGTTTGTCGCACATAAGCACAGAAGGTCACGGGAAGGATGAATCGCTGTAAAACGATCTAGACGTTTACTGCAAATTTTTCTCGGGTGTACTTAGTTCTCTTCTTTCAGGGAAGTACATGGCCGAGCCCTTCGTGAAGGATAAATAAACCGCGAATTTTTCCTCTTAAACGCGATCGAAAAGAAGCAAATGAACGGACGCACTCGCGAGATTCTATCTCGAAAGGATGAAATCCTTATTTATTACGCTTTCCTGTTTGTTCTCCGCGTAGTCCCCGTTCGAGTCGATTGTCCTTTTCTGATCATCAGGTGCATGTAGAAAGGCGAGACGTGCCGGAATCGGTTATATGCGACGGGGTTATCCTGGTGCCGAACGCGCTGTACCACTGAGGTCCTCGTCGTTCCGTAACTAGTATTTCAGGCGGGAGCGTCGGGCTCGTCGGTTCGGCGCAAGCGTCTCGTTCTCTCGTCCTGGCGTTATCCTTTCTGCGTGTGTAGATGGATGCGGGGTTGGCAGCTAGCGGCACGATCGCGTAGCCCACTAATTCGCACCTAGACGCCAAGCCGACGAACGTGCTTTTCGAGCTTGTACTTGCCGGGGGTAACGAAGCCGGCTTTAATTTATACCGGTTTAATTCGCGCCGTAACGCGGGGGAAATAGGCTGCAGTACAGCTGTACGGCGGTGCTTGTACGGGCATCGATGATTCCATGTTTTGTTCGATATTACTCCGGCACAACGATGCACAGCTTACTAATGAGGGAAACTTTCCGGTGTTTATCGAACCTTGTTCGTGTTTATTCCTTTTGTAATTATACGATTTATATCTGTAATTAACACCATTGACAACTAGCTATCCTCTTCTATGTGCTAATTGTAAATATCTCTTCAATTATTAGAATATTCGCCGCAGGAGATGTTGGCTAAGTTGACCATCTTCGCAAATGCACCTTTGTATCTGAGACGTCTGTAAAGCTCATAAGAATTCCTTGTTTTCATCGAATTTCCGCCACATTACTTTCTCCCTATTCCTTTTAAAATAATAGAAGGGGTCGTAATGGAAAGTGCGAGGCCTTTGAGCTTCTTCTGGAAGGAGCAATTCGGTTCTCGAAACTCTTGTACGGTCGGAAAAGTTAACTCAAGCAATTGAAGAAATTGAGTAAAGTAAGGTGCTCGCAACGATAGAAGCCGCGATGATCTCCAGCGTTATTAAAGAAGGAGCACGGAAGACAGCAGTTGCATTCCATCATCTCCCGCACCCTCATATCCAAGAAACCTTCGCAATGGGAAGACACCGAACGGTTCGGCCACATATAGAACGGAACTAGAGAGACAAGAAGGCCCGGAGGCGTGAGACTGGACCTATTTATGGGTTTTTAACAATAAATCTATTTCTTTGATTATACTTTCCGGAATCTCCTGTAACATTCTAACTAACATTCACTAACAAGAAGCAAATTTTGCAACGGTTTTCTTGTATTTTGCGGACCACGTACATTGCAAGACAACGATGCTATTAATCAAAGATCATTACTAGAGAGGACGTATGCGAGAAAAATTACACCTTTTTTGCAGCGACTAGACACATTCGTGTCTATTGGTCTCATAAGAAAGGGTTCGTGTTGCTTACTCGACAAAACACGAGGCTGTCTAGTCGCTGCGGTTTCACTCGCTTTTGTCCTCTCTAACCATTATAGACAGAGGAACGATTATTGGAAGCAAGTAACAATCACTCGAAGGAATCCGCTGATCCGCTCATCTTACTAGGCTCTCTTATCATTTGTGGACAGCTTACTCCACGCTGTCCGGGCTTGTGTTCCGTCCCAGTTCCTGCGGCTCTATCAGTTGCGCCGTTAGGGCGTTCGATGACCGTTCTATCCTATGTAGGGTTCCCCGGGCCAGCTCATGGAGGTGCAAGTGTCTTGTCAAGAACGCGGCTCCTTCTTCAAAATAAGCGAACGGTTTTTATTTAAAATATTTCATTTAAAATAACTTTATTCTTTGTTCTCGTGTTTGTCACCGTATCCTCTCGTTGTATCGCGGCCACCCTCTCTTTATCGGCAATTTACTCGAAAATCCATATTCGCACGTTAGGTCATCATCCACTACGTGCAGACGCGCGTATTACAGCTCGGCAATACGTCTCGATGGAAGATGCTAACCGAAATTGTCGTCTATGTACGGATGAGAGTATTTAATTAAAGATACTTTAATCACTGAAAATGTCGAAATTAAATAAGGCCTCATGTTCTGCTGGCTTCGACTAGTGAGGGTAATTAATAATAAGGAAACTAGCTACAAGCTAAGTGATTTATACTTTGTTGTAAGGGAAACTTGTTTAATCCCAAATTAAATTCGGGGCTTTAATTAAGTAAGCCATTCACTCTATTTAAAGCAGTAAAATTTTTGATTTTGGATCAATCCGGTTCACATCAATATTTACATATTGTCCACGATCTCCGCAAACAAAAGGCTAGCCAATGTAATAGCGATCCACGTATCCACCATGTTATTAAAAGGAAGACAGGAAATAAATAATTTAAAATAAGGTGCCACGGCAGGCCCACAGATGCGGTTAAACAACGCCAGACAAAAAAAAATGTCAATTGTTTCAGTTCTCTTTGTGATGCGGTGCACGCCGAGAATCTCCATTATTAAAACTCGCGCAGCTTCTTTACAAATTGTATTAATAAGTGTACGGTTACATAATTTCCTTCTTTTCGTACCTATGCGCGCATCCCGGACAAGCCATTAATTACCTTGTCGCATTCGTGCATTTCAACGTTTCAGTTCCCCTCCTTTCCCGTCTCCAGGTGAAACTACCGCCATCCATTACCCACTCTTCCTACACCTACGTACGTACCGGCCCGGCAAGCTCACGTAGGTAATCTCGACGCTCGACGACTTCGGACCGGATGCAAACCGAACGAAATTGCATTCGCGCGGAGCGAATCGCCGGCCGCCTTTCGCTTTATCCGGATGAAGACCGGCCGGCCTAATGGAATATACCCGAGACCACGCCATCATAGCGCCGGGGACATAAATTATTTCCCCTTTTCCGTCCTCCGCACGGGTTTGTCCCCCGCCTTCGGCCACGACTTCGACAGCGCGCCGCGCAAATGAAACGACATTCGTTTTAATAAACAAGAACGAGCTTTAGGACGGCGACGACGACGACGACGACGGTGCGACGCAAATAGCTCGGATTTATCTGATGAGATAGGGAGATAGGACGCGCCCGGATCCCTTTTCTTTCCCGCTACGATTTTCCCCATTACGTAGTACATATTGTTGTCGTACTTGTTCTGTTTGTTTGTTTATCTGTTCGTTTTCGTTCCGCGTTTATTTGCAACCTTATTCGGTGCTTGTACGCGCTTGTATCTCGGCCGCCGGTCGAGCTGCGGGGATGCATTAGGGCTCGTTCGAAAGGTCTCGACGAGCTTATTAAGTGCGCGAAGTTTCAGCTCCGTAGCTCCAACCGTTCGGAAGCTACGGCGTTCCAAAGTTGAGAAATGAAAATTCCTATTTTTCAACTTTGAAGCCAAAAAAACCCGCCAAAACGAAGAGCTAGAGGCTTCAGCTTAGGCGCAATCGATCCGCCGTTCAATTCTCTTTAAAATGAGTGGTCACTTCGCATATCTCGGATGCATAGTTGAGGAGATAATCGACGAAAACCGGAGCGATGTTGATTTTCAGTCCGATTTTCGGCCGTTTCGGCGACATTTTCGAAAACTTTAAACGCTCGTATCTCCCGAACCGTTTGAGCCAGCGGGCCGAAATTTCAGGGGCAACATATGCGGTCATAGGGCCATCGATTGGCGCCGTTGGATCGCCGAAATCGCGCACTTTAGATTTTGGCTATTTCAAAAATTTCATCATTTTGGTCGCAAATTTTCGCGACTTGTCTGTATCTCGGCCGCCGGTCGAGCTGCGGGGATGCATTAGGGCTCGTTCGAAAGGTCTCGACGAGCTTATTAAGTGCGCGAAGTTTCAGCTCCGTAGCTCCAACCGTTCGGAAGCTACGGCGTTCCAAAGTTGAGAAATGAAAATTCCTATTTTTCAACTTTGAAGCCAAAAAAACCCGCCAAAACGAAGAGCTAGAGGCTTCAGCTTAGGCGCAATCGATCCGCCGTTCAATTCTCTTTAAAATGAGTGGTCACTTCGCATATCTCGGATGCATAGTTGAGGAGATAATCGACGAAAACCGGAGCGATGTTGATTTTCAGTCCGATTTTCGGCCGTTTCGGCGACATTTTCGAAAACTTTAAACGCTCGTATCTCCCGAACCGTTTGAGCCAGCGGGCCGAAATTTCAGGGGCAACATATGCGGTCATAGGGCCATCGATTGGCGCCGTTGGATCGCCGAAATCGCGCACTTTAGATTTTGGCTATTTCAAAAATTTCATCATTTTGGTCGCAAATTTTCGCGACTTGTCTGTATCTCGGCCGCCGGTCGAGCTGCGGGGATGCATTAGGGCTCGTTCGAAAGGTCTCGACGAGCTTATTAAGTGCGCGAAGTTTCAGCTCCGTAGCTCCAACCGTTCGGAAGCTACGGCGTTCCAAAGTTGAGAAATGAAAATTCCTATTTTTCAACTTTGAAGCCAAAAAAACCCGCCAAAACGAAGAGCTAGAGGCTTCAGCTTAGGCGCAATCGATCCGCCGTTCAATTCTCTTTAAAATGAGTGGTCACTTCGCATATCTCGGATGCATAGTTGAGGAGATAATCGACGAAAACCGGAGCGATGTTGATTTTCAGTCCGATTTTCGGCCGTTTCGGCGACATTTTCGAAAACTTTAAACGCTCGTATCTCCCGAACCGTTTGAGCCAGCGGGCCGAAATTTCAGGGGCAACATATGCGGTCATAGGGCCATCGATTGGCGCCGTTGGATCGCCGAAATCGCGCACTTTAGATTTTGGCTATTTCAAAAATTTCATCATTTTGGTCGCAAATTTTCGCGACTTGTCTGTATCTCGGCCGCCGGTCGAGCTGCGGGGATGCATTAGGGCTCGTTCGAAAGGTCTCGACGAGCTTATTAAGTGCGCGAAGTTTCAGCTCCGTAGCTCCAACCGTTCGGAAGCTACGGCGTTCCAAAGTTGAGAAATGAAAATTCCTATTTTTCAACTTTGAAGCCAAAAAAACCCGCCAAAACGAAGAGCTAGAGGCTTCAGCTTAGGCGCAATCGATCCGCCGTTCAATTCTCTTTAAAATGAGTGGTCACTTCGCATATCTCGGATGCATAGTTGAGGAGATAATCGACGAAAACCGGAGCGATGTTGATTTTCAGTCCGATTTTCGGCCGTTTCGGCGACATTTTCGAAAACTTTAAACGCTCGTATCTCCCGAACCGTTTGAGCCAGCGGGCCGAAATTTCAGGGGCAACATATGCGGTCATAGGGCCATCGATTGGCGCCGTTGGATCGCCGAAATCGCGCACTTTAGATTTTGGCTATTTCAAAAATTTCATCATTTTGGTCGCAAATTTTCGCGACTTGTCTGTATCTCGGCCGCCGGTCGAGCTGCGGGGATGCATTAGGGCTCGTTCGAAAGGTCTCGACGAGCTTATTAAGTGCGCGAAGTTTCAGCTCCGTAGCTCCAACCGTTCGGAAGCTACGGCGTTCCAAAGTTGAGAAATGAAAATTCCTATTTTTCAACTTTGAAGCCAAAAAAACCCGCCAAAACGAAGAGCTAGAGGCTTCAGCTTAGGCGCAATCGATCCGCCGTTCAATTCTCTTTAAAATGAGTGGTCACTTCGCATATCTCGGATGCATAGTTGAGGAGATAATCGACGAAAACCGGAGCGATGTTGATTTTCAGTCCGATTTTCGGCCGTTTCGGCGACATTTTCGAAAACTTTAAACGCTCGTATCTCCCGAACCGTTTGAGCCAGCGGGCCGAAATTTCAGGGGCAACATATGCGGTCATAGGGCCATCGATTGGCGCCGTTGGATCGCCGAAATCGCGCACTTTAGATTTTGGCTATTTCAAAAATTTCATCATTTTGGTCGCAAATTTTCGCGACTTGTCTGTATCTCGGCCGCCGGTCGAGCTGCGGGGATGCATTAGGGCTCGTTCGAAAGGTCTCGACGAGCTTATTAAGTGCGCGAAGTTTCAGCTCCGTAGCTCCAACCGTTCGGAAGCTACGGCGTTCCAAAGTTGAGAAATGAAAATTCCTATTTTTCAACTTTGAAGCCAAAAAAACCCGCCAAAACGAAGAGCTAGAGGCTTCAGCTTAGGCGCAATCGATCCGCCGTTCAATTCTCTTTAAAATGAGTGGTCACTTCGCATATCTCGGATGCATAGTTGAGGAGATAATCGACGAAAACCGGAGCGATGTTGATTTTCAGTCCGATTTTCGGCCGTTTCGGCGACATTTTCGAAAACTTTAAACGCTCGTATCTCCCGAACCGTTTGAGCCAGCGGGCCGAAATTTCAGGGGCAACATATGCGGTCATAGGGCCATCGATTGGCGCCGTTGGATCGCCGAAATCGCGCACTTTAGATTTTGGCTATTTCAAAAATTTCATCATTTTGGTCGCAAATTTTCGCGACTTGTCTGTATCTCGGCCGCCGGTCGAGCTGCGGGGATGCATTAGGGCTCGTTCGAAAGGTCTCGACGAGCTTATTAAGTGCGCGAAGTTTCAGCTCCGTAGCTCCAACCGTTCGGAAGCTACGGCGTTCCAAAGTTGAGAAATGAAAATTCCTATTTTTCAACTTTGAAGCCAAAAAAACCCGCCAAAACGAAGAGCTAGAGGCTTCAGCTTAGGCGCAATCGATCCGCCGTTCAATTCTCTTTAAAATGAGTGGTCACTTCGCATATCTCGGATGCATAGTTGAGGAGATAATCGACGAAAACCGGAGCGATGTTGATTTTCAGTCCGATTTTCGGCCGTTTCGGCGACATTTTCGAAAACTTTAAACGCTCGTATCTCCCGAACCGTTTGAGCCAGCGGGCCGAAATTTCAGGGGCAACATATGCGGTCATAGGGCCATCGATTGGCGCCGTTGGATCGCCGAAATCGCGCACTTTAGATTTTGGCTATTTCAAAAATTTCATCATTTTGGTCGCAAATTTTCGCGACTTGTCTGTATCTCGGCCGCCGGTCGAGCTGCGGGGATGCATTAGGGCTCGTTCGAAAGGTCTCGACGAGCTTATTAAGTGCGCGAAGTTTCAGCTCCGTAGCTCCAACCGTTCGGAAGCTACGGCGTTCCAAAGTTGAGAAATGAAAATTCCTATTTTTCAACTTTGAAGCCAAAAAAACCCGCCAAAACGAAGAGCTAGAGGCTTCAGCTTAGGCGCAATCGATCCGCCGTTCAATTCTCTTTAAAATGAGTGGTCACTTCGCATATCTCGGATGCATAGTTGAGGAGATAATCGACGAAAACCGGAGCGATGTTGATTTTCAGTCCGATTTTCGGCCGTTTCGGCGACATTTTCGAAAACTTTAAACGCTCGTATCTCCCGAACCGTTTGAGCCAGCGGGCCGAAATTTCAGGGGCAACATATGCGGTCATAGGGCCATCGATTGGCGCCGTTGGATCGCCGAAATCGCGCACTTTAGATTTTGGCTATTTCAAAAATTTCATCATTTTGGTCGCAAATTTTCGCGACTTGTCTGTATCTCGGCCGCCGGTCGAGCTGCGGGGATGCATTAGGGCTCGTTCGAAAGGTCTCGACGAGCTTATTAAGTGCGCGAAGTTTCAGCTCCGTAGCTCCAACCGTTCGGAAGCTACGGCGTTCCAAAGTTGAGAAATGAAAATTCCTATTTTTCAACTTTGAAGCCAAAAAAACCCGCCAAAACGAAGAGCTAGAGGCTTCAGCTTAGGCGCAATCGATCCGCCGTTCAATTCTCTTTAAAATGAGTGGTCACTTCGCATATCTCGGATGCATAGTTGAGGAGATAATCGACGAAAACCGGAGCGATGTTGATTTTCAGTCCGATTTTCGGCCGTTTCGGCGACATTTTCGAAAACTTTAAACGCTCGTATCTCCCGAACCGTTTGAGCCAGCGGGCCGAAATTTCAGGGGCAACATATGCGGTCATAGGGCCATCGATTGGCGCCGTTGGATCGCCGAAATCGCGCACTTTAGATTTTGGCTATTTCAAAAATTTCATCATTTTGGTCGCAAATTTTCGCGACTTGTCTGTATCTCGGCCGCCGGTCGAGCTGCGGGGATGCATTAGGGCTCGTTCGAAAGGTCTCGACGAGCTTATTAAGTGCGCGAAGTTTCAGCTCCGTAGCTCCAACCGTTCGGAAGCTACGGCGTTCCAAAGTTGAGAAATGAAAATTCCTATTTTTCAACTTTGAAGCCAAAAAAACCCGCCAAAACGAAGAGCTAGAGGCTTCAGCTTAGGCGCAATCGATCCGCCGTTCAATTCTCTTTAAAATGAGTGGTCACTTCGCATATCTCGGATGCATAGTTGAGGAGATAATCGACGAAAACCGGAGCGATGTTGATTTTCAGTCCGATTTTCGGCCGTTTCGGCGACATTTTCGAAAACTTTAAACGCTCGTATCTCCCGAACCGTTTGAGCCAGCGGGCCGAAATTTCAGGGGCAACATATGCGGTCATAGGGCCATCGATTGGCGCCGTTGGATCGCCGAAATCGCGCACTTTAGATTTTGGCTATTTCAAAAATTTCATCATTTTGGTCGCAAATTTTCGCGACTTGTCTGTATCTCGGCCGCCGGTCGAGCTGCGGGGATGCATTAGGGCTCGTTCGAAAGGTCTCGACGAGCTTATTAAGTGCGCGAAGTTTCAGCTCCGTAGCTCCAACCGTTCGGAAGCTACGGCGTTCCAAAGTTGAGAAATGAAAATTCCTATTTTTCAACTTTGAAGCCAAAAAAACCCGCCAAAACGAAGAGCTAGAGGCTTCAGCTTAGGCGCAATCGATCCGCCGTTCAATTCTCTTTAAAATGAGTGGTCACTTCGCATATCTCGGATGCATAGTTGAGGAGATAATCGACGAAAACCGGAGCGATGTTGATTTTCAGTCCGATTTTCGGCCGTTTCGGCGACATTTTCGAAAACTTTAAACGCTCGTATCTCCCGAACCGTTTGAGCCAGCGGGCCGAAATTTCAGGGGCAACATATGCGGTCATAGGGCCATCGATTGGCGCCGTTGGATCGCCGAAATCGCGCACTTTAGATTTTGGCTATTTCAAAAATTTCATCATTTTGGTCGCAAATTTTCGCGACTTGTCTGTATCTCGGCCGCCGGTCGAGCTGCGGGGATGCATTAGGGCTCGTTCGAAAGGTCTCGACGAGCTTATTAAGTGCGCGAAGTTTCAGCTCCGTAGCTCCAACCGTTCGGAAGCTACGGCGTTCCAAAGTTGAGAAATGAAAATTCCTATTTTTCAACTTTGAAGCCAAAAAAACCCGCCAAAACGAAGAGCTAGAGGCTTCAGCTTAGGCGCAATCGATCCGCCGTTCAATTCTCTTTAAAATGAGTGGTCACTTCGCATATCTCGGATGCATAGTTGAGGAGATAATCGACGAAAACCGGAGCGATGTTGATTTTCAGTCCGATTTTCGGCCGTTTCGGCGACATTTTCGAAAACTTTAAACGCTCGTATCTCCCGAACCGTTTGAGCCAGCGGGCCGAAATTTCAGGGGCAACATATGCGGTCATAGGGCCATCGATTGGCGCCGTTGGATCGCCGAAATCGCGCACTTTAGATTTTGGCTATTTCAAAAATTTCATCATTTTGGTCGCAAATTTTCGCGACTTGTCTGTATCTCGGCCGCCGGTCGAGCTGCGGGGATGCATTAGGGCTCGTTCGAAAGGTCTCGACGAGCTTATTAAGTGCGCGAAGTTTCAGCTCCGTAGCTCCAACCGTTCGGAAGCTACGGCGTTCCAAAGTTGAGAAATGAAAATTCCTATTTTTCAACTTTGAAGCCAAAAAAACCCGCCAAAACGAAGAGCTAGAGGCTTCAGCTTAGGCGCAATCGATCCGCCGTTCAATTCTCTTTAAAATGAGTGGTCACTTCGCATATCTCGGATGCATAGTTGAGGAGATAATCGACGAAAACCGGAGCGATGTTGATTTTCAGTCCGATTTTCGGCCGTTTCGGCGACATTTTCGAAAACTTTAAACGCTCGTATCTCCCGAACCGTTTGAGCCAGCGGGCCGAAATTTCAGGGGCAACATATGCGGTCATAGGGCCATCGATTGGCGCCGTTGGATCGCCGAAATCGCGCACTTTAGATTTTGGCTATTTCAAAAATTTCATCATTTTGGTCGCAAATTTTCGCGACTTGTCTGTATCTCGGCCGCCGGTCGAGCTGCGAGGATGCATTAGGGCTCGTTCGAAAGGTCTCGACGAGCTTATTAAGTGCGCGAAGTTTCAGCTCCGTAGCTCCAACCGTTCGGAAGCTACGGCGTTCCAAAGTTGAGAAATGAAAATTCCTATTTTTCAACTTTGAAGCCAAAAAAACCCGCCAAAACGAAGAGCTAGAGGCTTCAGCTTAGGCGCAATCGATCCGCCGTTCAATTCTCTTTAAAATGAGTGGTCACTTCGCATATCTCGGATGCATAGTTGAGGAGATAATCGACGAAAACC